>CP135566.1:117858-361780 GCA_032401905.1 Swietenia macrophylla | reverse complement strand
TATATATATCAAAATAGAAAGTTAAACATGATCACGAGATCACTAATCCTAGACCGGCTTCATGTGATGTTGCTTGCTAACCTTTTTATAGCTTCATGATTGATGAAATCCGTTATATTCATTTGTTTGGTTGCTATAAAATATTAAATTTTATATAATTAAAATTTAATTAAAAAATTTATCAAAAATCTTTGGTTAGTAACTGTGACATCACTAATATATGTGTTAGATTATAATTACCGTAAATAATATCCATTACTGTGTACTTTTAAGGTGCCGTGGCGCAATCTCGTTGGCGGAAAATCCAACCGGAGTATTGGCTACAAATGCACCGAGTAGAAACGCCTCGTGAATTTAATAAATACTAACGGCGGAACCGCTGTCTTTGCAGTTACTACTCACACGTTCACTGCTCTCTTCTCTCTTTTCTTTCTCTTTCTCTCCAGACTCTCTCTTCTCTTCATTATCTAATTTTCCTTCACACTTTCTCTCCATTTTCTTGACAAATATTAATTTGTCAGATCAAAAGCATGTGAAAATGAGAAAGAGAAGATTTCGCGATGAGAAGTGCTCAAGTCCAAGTTTCGATTCTTCCAATAAACTCATCAATTGGTCATAATCGTCGTCGTCGTTCGTCTGAGGTTTTCTACAATCTCTGATCCCATTTTTCTTTTCCGGTAAGTTTTTAACAGTCATTTCCGGTATGTATTGATCACATTTTTCTTTTCGGTTAAGTTTTCAACAGTCATTGCCGGTATATTGATACATGATCTTCGATACACAGTAGTAGGTCGTTTTGGCGGAGATGGGGAAGAAAGGCGGCGGCGGCGGCGGCGGTTGGTTCTCGACGGTGAAGAGAGTTTTTCAATCATCCTCAAATAAGGACTTGCCAGAGAAAAAGGTAATCACCCTTTTTGTTTTGATTTTAATTATACTTTAAGCAACAATTTGCATTTTTTATTAATGCTTTATTATCAAGCAAATTTTAACTTTATTATATGGTTTATTCTTAACTTTCATTCACACCCTACACCTAATTTCCAAACCCATAAGCCAAACTTGATAGCTACATTTACTGTTTTCATTAATCTACTGTTGAGCTTTGTAATTATTACCTGTTTTTGAGGGTTGAAGGATCAGATTGACTTCTCTCAACCACCAAAGTCTGTAACCTTTATTCTATCTTACAGTAAGGACCATGAACGCACAGATCAAAAGTACATGGTCCCCTTTCAACATGACCAGATTGTGCATACAGCATATAGTCTTCTTCGACGTATTGTTTTCAAGACACCTAAGCCATCACATCATTTGTTTTGATCATCATGTGCTCTGTTATGTTAGATCAACATCATGCCAACATTACAATTACCTCTGTGATTTTTTCAGAGTACTAAAACTTAGGAGAATTTCATCCACCTAACAAATTATAAAAGACCTACATCTTGATACCGTTTCGAGTATGTTTCTGTTTATGAGGTGCATGAAAATGATGTTTGTGCAAAGGGAAAGCATGTCGTAAAATGTGAATAGATGATAATTTTTGGTCGCCTGTAGTCGCCATTATTGTAATAATTCGAGCGATATGATTGATAAATGCGGACGCTAAGTAATTAATTACATGATTTTCAGAAAGAAAATGCAGAACATAAATGGCAGCACGAGGCCCCAGAGGTTGTGTCATTTGAACATTTTCCGGCAGAGAGTTCACCCACGTGACAAATGATGAGAGCACTGGATCAACTCCAGTGACCGAAGATAGAAACCATGCTATTGCTGTTGCTGTAGCCACTGCTGCTGCCGCTGAAGCAGCTGTCGTGGCAGCTCAAGCGGCAGCCAAAGTTGTTCGATTGGCTGGTTATGGGCGACAATCGAAAGAAGAAAGGGCTGCAACTCTTATACAATCGTATTACAGAGGATACCTAGTAATGCTCACTCTTAGGAAAAGTTCTTACCTACTTATATGATATTGTATATATTTTGTTGAGTAAAATTATATTGTTGATAATATTGCAGGCTCGGCGAGCTTTGCGGGCTTTGAAGGGATTGGTGAGGCTACAAGCGTTAGTAAGAGGGCATAATGTGAGGAAGCAAGCGCAAATGACAATGCGGTGCATGCAAGCTCTAGTACGTGTTCAGGCCAGAGTACGAGCACGCAGACTACAGCTAGCTCATGAGAAACTTCAGAAGAAAGTGAAAGAGGACGAAGAAGTTGAATTGCAAAAGCAGAAGAGTCCATTGAATCAGCATGCTGCAGGTTGGGATAAAAATAGCCGCCACCAAAACTCAGAAAAACTTAAAGAAAATGCTTCGAGAAAACATGATGCTTTAATGAAAAGGGAACGGGCCCTTGCTTATGCTTATACCTATCAGGTAATTAGTTTGGCTATCTGATTTACAAAGTAACTGTTTTTTCTTAGCAAATGTAAGTGCCAAATATGCTAATTCTCGTGACATATTATTTTGTAGCAGCAGCAGCAGCAGCAGCAGCATGAACTCTTAGAGTCCGATCCGAGTGGTAAAGATGTTGTGGGACTTTACGCCAAAGAGCGTGAAAGGGCGCAATGGGATTGGAATTGGCTGGAGCGTTGGATGTCATCACAACCCTACCAAGCCCGTCACTTGGGCTCACACGAAGCTTCTTACACGGCACTCACCACGACTACCACCACTGATGACGTGTTTTCTGAAAAAACTGTGGAAATGGACGTCACGCCACCAGGTTCGAGCAACACCAAAATGAGTATCTTCAATCGAGACTTATCAGACTCAGGCTCGTACTGCCAACAAGAACGCCCATCGCTCAATGTCCCGAGCTATATGTCGCCAACGCAGTCTGCTAAGGCCAAGGTGAGAAGCCAAGGCACAATCAAGCAGCAGCAGCAGCAGAGTCCGAATGCCCAGCCGCATTGGAACTCGTCAACAAAGAAAGTTTCAGTCCCCAGTTCGTCAGGCTGTGATTCATCGAGCACTTCCGGTGGTGGAATAACTGCGGCAACTTATCAGCCTCCACGAAGTCCAAGCCATTTGTATTACAGTGGCAGCCGGGGAAGAAGGGTTACCGGATATAGCCCGGATTCCAGTGCCGGTGAAGATTGGAGATCAACGCCTCTTGTTGGCCACGGTCGGAGACATGATTTTAGCTAATTTGTTATTTGTGCGTGATAAGTTCTTGCATATAAGGTTTGAGGAATTTAAGTTTCCACTTGTTCATACCTTATTATTATTTATTGCAAGTTTTTTCATTTTGGTTGTAACTTGAAATGTGACATTTTATGTTTAATTATGTATTTTGGCGTTATAATTTTGTCACCATGGTTTTCATAAACATTAAAAAAATTAGTGTATTTTATGAACTAATTACTCGTTTGATATGATCTCTTTTTTTTTTTTTTTAAAATAAAATAGTATTTTTATTTTTATTTAGTTGTTCTTGAATTGCAAATGAGAAAAATAAATTTTATTATAAATTATTATCCTATTAGGAAATATGAAAAAACATTAATACATTCTCAAAAGTGGGAATTCTGATACGTATCCTGGTAGGACTGGATTTCCTAATCCTACGTATTTTGCACTATGCACTGCTAGGAATACTTCAGGAAATATTTTCCGACATATATAATTTACTTCTACTCTTTCTTTCCCTGTAACCATAATTCTATCTTTTGTTTCTCTGCTATTCCTTGCTTTTCCTCATTCGATCTTATAATCTTCTGCGGCAGCACCGGTTGTTGTTGATCGGCAAGCAATGTCACCCACCGGGGAGCACCAGCTTCTCGACAGCGCCCTAAAAGACTGCGGGGAAGAATTAGAACTTATCATTAAAAACCTGCGAGAACTCAATTTAGAATCCGCGGAACAATGCCCTAATATTGTTCCCGCTGAAGAAACGGTTGAAAACAATCAATCTTCAAGCTCAAACAGCCTTTGCGCAGAATGGGCGGACTTGATCGTGAAGGAGATGGTGAACGCCGGAAGCTTGGACGACGCCAGAGCCCGTGCTTTCAGAGTTCTGGAAGCCTTAACTCAGAAATCTACTGCCTCGAGTAGGAAGGAGAAGAAGAACACTGAGGCGCTGACGCGGCAGAATTCGATTTTAAAAAGCGCTGTGGTGATTCAACATAAACGTCTGAATGAGAATCAGAGAGAGTTGGAAGATTTGAATAAGATTCTGTTGCAATATCAGGACAAACTGAGAGATCTAGAGGTGCAGAATTACGGCTTGTCCATGCACTTGAAACAGGCTATGGGAAACGGCGCCGTTCCAGGATGCCTTCATCCTTCTGATATTTTTTTTTGAAATAGACAAAGAGCTTATAATTACAATTTTTTTCTTACTCTTTTATGTATTAAATAATTTAGTTTAAAATTATACTAGTAATTTTTTTTAACAATTTTAACAGATATATCGTTTAATTATAGAATAAGATTAACATTTATGGATAAATTAAAGACAATTTTGTATTTATTAACGATTTAATATTAATCTCGGCACGTCTAAATTTAGGACTCCGATCACCACGTGGCGAGATTAAATTGGGGAAACAAAGTACAATTCTGGGAAACTTTACAGTGGATTCTTCTTCGACTTTCGCACTTTTTCGGGGATCTCATCATAATCTCCCTCCCTCGGTTCATAATTAACTAGTCTTCTTTTATTAGAAAAATAGAAAAAGATTGATCTTTGTTCTCTTCTGTTACAAAATTTACAACTGTCACTCCTTATTTCATTTCCATTTTTCTTTCAAACTTCTATTGCTATCCACGTCTCCTGGTCTTCCTTCTCTTTCACATGGAGTCTCTGCAAGTCGCTCGTCTTTTCTCATGCAAATCATTTTCGGGCAAAGAGAAAGTTGGTTGCAGTTTTAGACCCGCAAGGCAAGTGGGGTTTCGTTCTTCGGGGAGAAAAACGAATAAAAATGGTTGCTTGATGATTACAAGTACGTTCGTCAATGGAGGCCGTGAAGGCGACGGTGATGGTAATATTGGATCGCACGGTGGTTCTTCTGCTGTTGAAGATGGAAATGAGGAGAACGAACCTCGTTTTTTATCGGGTGCTGAGAAGGACGTTTCTGGTTCTGTTATCGGATTTCATTCGATTCCTCCTTCTGGTATGTTCATTTCCTGGGAAAATAATTTCGTTTGGCCTTGAATTTTGGAATGGGAATAATTCATTTTTTAAAGTTCTATTTGCTAATCATTTAGTAATTATTTAAAGGTTGCTTTTTTCAATTTTTTTCTTCTTCTTATTTTCTTCTTTACATTTATTTCATTTGAATGAACTACTATGTAGGAAACATGATTTTGCTATTTAAATTATTCTTCGATGACTAACTTAAATTCTGACAATGCTGGCAATATCTCTAGCAATTCAAAATAGCATTGTACCGATTTACGGCACTGGATAATGTTTTGACTAAAGATTCTGAAAGAAATCATCTGAGTTATATAGGTTTCAATTTACTTTCAGTTCTTATTGTTGTTGCATATCAATATATCACACATGTTTTCCCCAGTTGTTCCAAACTTTGTGCTGAATTTTGCAACATCTGATCAAATACGTCAATCAGCAGTTTTTACTAGCTGTTGTAAATGCTAAATATCTGGAAATTCTGATTGCAAACGTGAACTTGAACTACAGGAGAAGAGGAAGTAACTGAGTCTTGTAAACATATAGCTAGTTATGGAGTAGAGAAATCTGAGGACAGTAAAGGAGAGAAGAAAGCTCAAGTCGCCGTATTCTACAATATTGTGTTTGTCTCTTCTGAAGCTGCCCCATACTCAAAAACAGGGGGATTAGGAGATGTCTGCGGTTCTTTGCCTATAGCATTAGCTGCCCGTGGACATCGTGTGATGGTTGTCTCTCCTAGATACTTGAATGGCAGTCCTGCTGACAAGAATTTTGCCAGTGCTAAAGATTTAGATTGTCGTATCAAGATATATTGTTTTGGAGCAGAGCAAGAAGTTGCTTTCTTCCATGAATACAGGGATGGTGTTGACTGGGTAAGAATTTCCACAGGCTCTCATTTAGAAATATATTGAGCCTAACTCATTTTTTGCCAGGTTTCATTCAATTTGTTGTGTTCCCAAAGGCTACTTCCCTGATCTTTCAAGACTGAGAACAATCCAGGATCAGACTATACGATCTTTGCTTGCAGCATCTCTAACTATTTAGCTTCTGGAGTTCGAGAAAAATTTCTAATGATGATGTGTTTATTTCCTTTTTGTAGGTTTTTGTGGACCATCCTTCATATCACAGACCGGGAAATCCATACGGTGATAGTAATGGTGCTTTCGGTGATAACCAGGTACAATTTGTAATTGAGTTGCTTTGTTGAAATTTTATGAAGTAACAAGAATTTTTTTTTTGTTTGGTCTCAAGCAATGACAAGCCTTTTTCTTATCTGGTCTTACAGTTTCGGTTTGCCTCACTTTGCTACGCAGCATGTGAAGCTCCATTGGTGCTTCCGTTGGGAGGGTTTACTTATGGTGAGAAATGCCTTTTCCTTGTCAATGACTGGCATGCGGGCCTTGTGCCGGTGTAAGTGGCTTTCTTCTAATCAACGCTTTTACTTGCATTAACTGATTCATTGGTTGATTCTTGATGATTTATCAGTCTTTTTGGCTGTCAGCAAATTTTTAATAGCATCGAGGAAGTGGGAAACTTTTCTTTCCGAATAAGAACTCATTTTTTGTGTGATTGTCCAGCAAAAACATTTGAAACTTGTAAAGTCATGTTGTCCGGGCCATGCATCAATCAATCCTTTCCTATTTGTTATGGCAAATGATGCCTTATATAGGATGTTAAATTCTCTGGTAAAGTTGGCTATATTTTGGAGTCCTAATTTTTACCTTTTTTTTTTTTTTTTTTGTTTCAGGCTTTTAGCTGCAAAGTATCGTCCACACGAAGTCTACAAGGATGCTCGAAGTATCCTTGTAATACATAACCTTTCACATCAGGTGTTTTTCGTAATTGACTCTCTCCATTCTGTTTTTATTTTTATTTTTTTTGCAAAAGAAAACTTAAATTGTCTCCCATGCATATGGTTCAGAAATCTCCTATATAAATTTATACAATATGGAAGTTCACATGTTTAGATACCAATCTCATATACAATTTTTCTGTATACGAAAGGGTGTCGAACCGGCTGCAACTTATGGGAATTTGGGACTACCTCCTCAATGGTACACGGCACTGGAATGGGTGTTTCCCAATTGGGCAAGGGTACATGCCCTTGACACTGGAGAAGCTGTCAATGTTCTAAAGGGTGCAATTGTCACAGCTGATCGAATACTTACAGTGAGCAAGGTCATTTGTGTTTTGCATATCTTGTTTCTAATTTTGGATAAATAATTTGATGAAATATCAGGTTTCTTTCCTGGTGGTTATCTGCTTCGGAAATTTGATGGGCCCCAAATCCAATCACAAGTGCTTTATATTTCTCATACTTTATTACTTTTAGGACATATTTAGTTTTGCTAATTGCAGGGCTATTCATGGGAAATAACCACTGTTGAAGGTGGATATGGCTTACATGAGCTATTAAGCAGTCGAAAGAGTGTTCTAAATGGTACGTGTTTGAACCTATAACCACAAATTACCTTAAGGGCTATTTTTCTAGTGAGTCAGACCTCTTCTCTCAGGATTCCATATTGACTGAACCAACTTTTGTTAGCTTTGTTAGCTACTTTTGTATAGGATCTTACCTTTATGAATAACTGCCCTGTGAAAAGTAATATATCTTAATTAAGAGATTATGCTGGTCAAATGCAGGATGTTTCTTCATGTCTGGCTAAGATTTAATTATATAGGGTATATGAATATTTGTGTATTGGTGCTTGCACTTTATTCCTCTAACATATATTAATATTATTATGTTCAGGAATCACAAATGGCATTGATGTAACTGAGTGGGATCCATCTTCAGATGAGCATATTGCTTGTCGTTACTCTGTGGATGATCTCTCTGGAAAGGTGGTTTAGTCTATGCTTCTAGATTTAGCTGTTCCACTTGCAACATCCTTCTTTAACCCTGGTGTTCATAAAGTGTAGGTTCAATGCAAGATTGCCTTGCAGAAGGAACTAGGCCTTTCCGTTAGGCCTGATTGTCCACTTGTAAGATGTAAATTTATTTTTCGCTTGAACTTTCTTATGAAAATCTATATGTTCCTTCAGCTGCTGTTTTAGTTCAAATTTGTAGATTGGATTTATTGGAAGACTGGACTACCAGAAAGGCATTGACCTGATTCGTTCTTCAATGCCAGAGATATTGCAAGCTGATGTTCAATTTGTAAGTGAGTGTTTATATATACATATATATAAATCCATCCACAAACTTACGGAGAAAGGTATCTTAGTAGAATTAGGAGCTGCAATTTAAGTATGTAATGATTTGCTCCTAGATAAAACAATACAAACTAAATACAAAGAGTACGTCTCTTAAATTGGTTTTGACACAGAAAGTGTAGAGTAATTAATTCCTGAAGCTTTTTTAGAGAGTTAGAATACTGTGGAAAAGTTTTTGCCGCTCATCAGGGTTCTCTATCAGAATTATATTTTCTTTAAGCTGACGGAAGCTTCCAAAATGTTTCAGGTTATGCTTGGGTCTGGAGATACTCAGTTTGAGAACTGGATGAGAGCCACAGAGACAATGTACAAAGACAAGTTTCGTGGTTGGGTCGGGTTTAATGTTCCAATTTCTCATAGGATCACTGCTGGGTAATTGAAAATTTTTCCTTAATAGTTTATATGTTTATTAAGGATACTGGGGATACTGAAGTTTTAAAATGGACAGCTGTGACATACTGTTGATGCCTTCAAGATTTGAGCCATGCGGACTAAATCAATTGTATGCGATGACATATGGAACTATACCAGTAGTTCATGCCACCGGAGGACTAAGAGTGAGTTCAAACATTGATGCAAGCATGCATATATGGCTTATATGTGCATTTAATGAAGCTCTCTGTATTTAGGATACTGTGGAAAACTTCAATCCATACGCGGAAGAAGGCAGCGGTGAAGGGACAGGGTATGTATTTGTCCTCAAGCTGTTGGTTCAGCTGATTTCATTATAAAACAGGAACTCTGTAGCTACATCTTTTTCTCAGAAAGTCTTAAAGGTAAGTTTACTTTTATGCACAATAACTACTGAACCACTGAACAGAGTTCTTGGTCTGGTTCTGATGCTCAACCCCCTTGGCCCAAAACAAAGTGCTTCGTCGAGAGATGTTTGTATGCTAATCTTTTGTTTTCCAAAATCTTGTTAAGTACTTGATACTAAAGACACAAAACTTCATGGAAATTAAATCGCTAAATTGATTTGATACTAAAGACACAAAACTACATGGAAAATTAGAGATCGCTAAATTGGGTTCTCAGGATATGGCAAGAGAAGTTTTGTTATCGTGACATGCATGATGATTATCTGCTGCAGTTTTCTTGTCTTTGTAAATCCAGTAAATTTTTGTTCTTCAGACACTTCTCCCTTACTTTGCTATTGTGCCAACAGATGGACTTTTTCGCCATTATCAGAAGAAAGCATGGTAGCGGTAAGTTAATTCTTCAGCCAAATGTACAGCGACTCGTAGTGTACATTTGAATTGCTATTTTCCCTCTAAAAATTCGAGTCCAATGTAATGAAGACAGGCGTATAATTGTTCTTTACTCATTTTACCTAACCTTCAGTGAATTGTCTGACAGGCATTAAGATTTGCAACAATGACTTACAGAGAATACAAGTCATCCTGGGACGGTTTAATGAGGAGATGCATGGAGAAGGATTACACATGGGAAAACGCTGCGAAACAATACGAGCAGGTTTTCGAATGGGCATTCATTGATCCTCCTTACATTAGCTGAGTATAGCATGAAGGAAGAAGACGAAAGCAAACTGCAAAATGCAATCTGACACTTCACCCCAAGATCCTAGTGTTCATCCATAATTGCAGCTGGTCCTGGTCCTGGTCCTATCAGCTCGAGAAATATCATTCAGAAATCAATTTTTTTTTTTTGTCAAAATGCTAGGTGGATACGAGACTCTTCAATCAGTTTTTGTCCTCTCTTTTTATTGTAGCCAGCACTGTTGACCAATTTTGTTAAATTTTGAGCATTATACAGTAATCATGTATTTTATTTTTAAACAATCAGAGATTGTTCAGACAGGTGGAAAGCTATTCTGTATACAATTCTTGCTGTAAAATTTGCATGATTATCGGGGAAAAAACAACTTTGTTTATGGCTATTTCGTTGTCTTAAGATTTATTGTTAAAAAATTTAATTACAAATTAAGAGACAGAGTTTAAATTGGAGACGCAACATCCTTTACGAATCATAAGTCTCCACGTAAAGAGCATGCAACCATGTAAAGGTGGGATAATAACATCTTGGCCCTTTGTTTTCACAATTTCTTAAATAAATATATAATTTGCCCATTTTTAAGGATTTTTCAAGTAAAGATATAATTTTTTTTCCTCTCTACTTCTAATGAAATAATTTGTATAAATTTAAGTGTTAACTTACATGCTCTTAAATGTCATTTCCAAAATTGGTATTAGGAGAAATTGGTAATGTAAAATCGGGTAAATACAATAATAAATGCATGTTGATATTTCAACTTTATTTATTTTTTTCAAAATTTATCCAAAAAAGAATACAATACTTCTTGTTTTTGATTTTATTCTTAGATGTCAGTGATCAAAATTTAAAAATATAAAGACTATTTGGTCATTTTAATGTAAGTGTCAAGGCTCTTTATGGTGGACATAGTTTGCATAAATGGCATGATACGTGGCCCATTTAACTTACTTTTCTCTTGCCAATTGGGGGTTCGGTTTAATATAAATGAACAAAATATATGTTTATTTCAAATACATAATAAAACGGGGACCTAAGTGTTATTACTCTACCATGAAAATAGATTTACTTCTGTAATTACAAATTTCGCACAAGGCCAAGTTCTTACGGAGTGGTTATTTTCCCGTTCGAGCAACAGATCCAACGCTTCCTTCTTCGAGGAATCTTAGCCCTAAATACGGAGAAAATGGAAATATCATGATTGAGAGAAAAGAGAGCAAAATTTGTTTACAGAGAGAAAGAGAGAGGAAAATAGGTATGTTCTTTCTTGAATCAAAATCCACTGACAACCCCATCAATCAAACTTTTGCCGTGTTAATGCTTTTTTTTTTTTGTTGTCATTTCTAGCCTTCAATCTTGATACTTGTTTAGATTTTGAATGTAATATTTCATTTCTTTGATTTGCTGATAAACAAAAATCGATGATTTCCAATCCAAATCTGGTATTCTATGCATGCATTGCAAAAGGACCCATAATTCTCGGCGAGTTCTCGTCAAAAGAACCCGAAATATCAGAAACTTTAGCTCAACAATGCATGGACAATACCCCACCTTACCATTCAATGTTTTCTCAGACGGTTTGCAGAAAGACTTATACTTTCTTAATCAATGACCCTTTTACTTATTTTGGTATCTTCGATGAAAATCTTGACAAATCAGAGTCTCTTTGGCTTTTGAATCGTCTTATTTCTGTTTTTGAGGAGATTTTCGAAAGTGGGTCGATATCGAATTTGGATAAAGTTACCTCTCATAGTTTGCAAGCTCAATTTGATGCCATTTTTTGTGAAATAATGGGTTTGGATTTGGAGTTCCTGAACTCTTCAAGAAGTGGGTCAAAAGATGGTAGAACTTCGAGTGTTGGTTCTTCGAAAAGCAGGAGGATGGTTTCGGCTCCGTTACTTGGGAATCCGCGTAAAGGATTGAAGAAGAAGAAGAGATCGGCTGGTGAGAAGGAGTTTGTCAATGGCGATGGTAAAGATGTTAATGTGGAGAAGAAAGTAGACGTATGTGATGATGTGACGATGCAAAAGAATGCATTTTATCCAGATGATCGACAGAAGGCAAAGCAGATTTGGAAAAAACATGTTTGGATTGTGTTGGGGCTTGACTTGGTGGTATGTGCTGTTCTGTTTGGGATTTGGTTGTGGGTTTGCAGGGGTTTCCGATGCATCGATGGTTGAGTTTGTGTTCTTTCTTTTGTTGTACATGGGTTATTTATTTGAAAGTTGACTAGGATTCTCGTTGGTAACAAAAAAAAAAAATGTATTATGATGAGAAGAACATACTTTATGATATTGTCAAGAGTAAATGTTGATGATTTGCTGGGGTTTGTGTTAGGCTTCTATTGGCAATTTCCTAGCTTTTTCGATCAATGCTTTGTTGTATTAATTTCAGGACAAGTCACAAATCAGGCTCTTGTTTTACGGTTCTTGAATTGTACATTTACTTGTAATGAGCTAAACTGTGTAGATCTACCGGCCACGGATAAAACTCCTGCAGAAATTGTCTCCTATCTTGTGTTTCCTTGACGTTTTCATTTGATAATTGTTTTTCTTACAATTTTGTGTCTTGTTGATGATTATAAATTGTTTTCTTCGTTTATGTGTACTTGTCATTTTAGTTTTATTTGTGGTTATCTATGGGAAATGATGAAACGTGGTTAATTTGAGTATCAGACGTAGGCATATCATTGTTATGCAGACATTCATTTCCTGCTGCAATTATTGAATGATTTATTATTGCCGTTGGAAACTAATCTGGCGTGGCTTTTGATACAAGTCAAACTTATTCTTCCTTCCATATTCCCACTTTTGTGTTTATTTCTTCTGTTGTCAGTACGATCTAGAGACAAGAAGTTTGATTTGTTTGCAAGGAGGGATTTTATATGCTTAAATTGCCGATGCCGTATTTTGGCCGGTGGTGATTGTTGTTAAAAGTGTAGAGGAGAGAAATTCCTTACTACTTGTGTGTAGTCTCAGATATTGAGCTCTGCCATCAAAGTCGAATAAAATTCCCGCCTAGAATTTAATTTGTTTATGTATATAAATACTCAATAGTCTGAAATCTTCAATAAGTTTAGGCTTCTACTCAGCCATTAGCTGTTTCCTTAAATTTTTAGTGACTTTCAGTTATGAGTTGATGTCCTAAGCTTCATGATTACACTTCTATGTTAGCGTTTTCGGATGAAGTTACTTAAACAAGTGCAGTGATATAACAAGAGTAACAGGTGAGGCTCACGGGAGAAGTTGCTTATGCTCATTCGAGGCAGAAATGAAAATGTGCTGATGCGAGTGAAGATTGTAATATTGTCCAGAAAGCCATGAAATAAATGATAATTAATGTTGGTTTATGAATATCGGTCCTCTTTACGTTATAAGAATTGAGAATTTCTTTATCTTTTCTGCGTATTGAAGCTATTGATGTACTCCTTAATTACTGCACCAAAATTGTTGCAGCTCTGTAAAATTAAAATCCTGCTGGGCAAAACCTTGCCTTTTTCGGACGAAATGAAGAGAATGCTTAGTCAGTAACCGAGTCTCCTTAATATTTATGGAAACCTTGTGCTTAGGTGAAAAGCCAATCGCAATGTTATGTTCTTAGCATCTTTTATTGTTCATTTATATGAATTTTACACATAATATATGATTACCACTCCTGACCTTTGTACAGAATCAGCTTCATCATTTTGAATTTTGGGTTTGAAATGAATTCATCACACCCACAGAGAGCTTTACATTTACAACAATTATCAAGCGGCCATATGCTTTTTGGTGCAAATGCGATACAGTGATCCATTTGCAACGCCAAGATGCTCAGCATCCCTAAAAACAACCTGTACAACTTTGTTGAAGATCCAAGAGATTGGAAGATTTTACTTTTATTGAATGAAATGCACGTATCCTCTTAGGCTAAGAAAACTTGTGCCAGATCATGTGAGAAGATGTATGGGAATGAGGACAGAAACCTTTGATTGGAACAAACAACTAAGACTTGAAAATAACAGAATTTGAGACAAACCATGCAGAAGTAAATATTCAGATACTCATATTGATATGCTACAGTAACTTGATATGAAAGATTAAAGTCAAAACCTTAAGATCAATATTATTAAAATTATTCCTCAAACAAGTACGATGGAAAGAATGCGTAACAGATCTGGAAACCATTTGGTCACTTTTACCCGCAGGGAGTGAGCTTCTTATTGCCTGCACCACGAGGATTTTCATCTTTCCAATCATCAAACGCTCTTGCTCTCTCTACAGCAGCATCATCATCTTCATCATCTTCTTCACTTGGTCCCAACTTCCTGTTGTCCTTGTACCATGATGAATTGGCTTCTTCCATGAGTTTCACGTTCCTCTCCTGCCATTTATTCATTATTTCCATCTCCTTTAGCCCAGCTTCCTCTATACTCATGGTTGGCAACCTTTCACAGAACATTTTTACTTGGCATAGTGAATAACCATAAATAGAATTTGCATACGGTACTTTTTATCAGATGTGAGGAAATACCTATGCTGATGTTGGAAGACCTGAGCTGCCATCCTTTCCCTCTCACTTGTTAGGCTACCACCCACGAGACTTGCTGGTCCGAATATCATTGGCTGATGTTTGTGCTCATGTGCCTGTGAAACCTTTGCCCTTCCTTCTAGAACATCTTGAGCGAAAGTAGCACATGTGATAGGCTGTGCTGGTTTAGTATATTGTGCTCGAACTGCAGCCTCACGATGCCAATTTTCCACTTTCTTGGTGCGCTCATCAAGAACTGCCTGAGAAAATTCCTTCTCCCCTCCCTGAGATACAAGGAAACAGGCTACTGCTCAATTTATATTCAGTAAGAATCTACTTGCACAGGGCACTGTCTGACAACTAGAAGGTGCAACAAAAGTAAAAGATTTCGATTTGAACTGCACAAAGTAGTTAATTCTAACTTAATCTACCTTGATCAAATTCCACCATGAGCAAAACTGGAAAGATAACTTGAAGCACAGATCCATGCACATTTAAAATTTGCACACCAAACCAAATCCAAAACTTTATTATCACTTTCAAGAAAAGTACTATGCTTGTCTTCATAATATATCAAAGAAAAACAAAACATGAAACCATAGGTACCAAAAAATGGCAAAAGGGATAAGCCATTGTGTGTTCAATTCTTATTAACCAATCAATAATAGATTCCCCAGTGTCATTCTAAGATTCTGACATACAGTGACAAGCCAAACACCAAAACTTCCTGGCAGTTGTTTTAAGGCATATAAATCTATTCCATGGATCTCTCTCCTGAGGGTTTTCATTATTTTGTTTGGTAACTAGTTACACTGAAACAAGGTATTTATCTTGAATTTCTCTAATAAACAACCATCCAATCCAAGCTATCTTGCATTGACTCTATTGATAATACCTTTAATTGTCTTTCTTTTACAGCGGCAAGCATTTCTTCCTCTTTCTTTAGCATCTCTAGCAGATCAAGAGCCTGTAACATAGTCACATGGCATTAGGTAATGCAAAAATGTGAGTACCATCTTTAATTGCATTTAGGAGCTTGTAAATGGATGGAAAATTATTTTGGATGGTTAGACAAACCTTGCAAATAGCCAATGAGATGGTGGTAAGCCAGGCCTAAAAATGTTTGCCCCCAAAAAAAAGGGATTAGAGAATCAATGAAATCACTAACTTTATGAAGTCTAAGAAACCAAATTATCTAAATTAGAATTTTGCTTGCTCTGACAGTATATAATAGACATAAATTGACAATTACAAACAAGGTAAGATGTTTCAGATAGCATCTTCAAGTTATCGGCCAGGCCCTCATAACTGATTCACAACTAACCTCTCTTTCTTCTTCTCCATCATCATCCAGCACATCTTCTTCTCCAACCTCAACAGGAGTGGATAAGGCAGCTGCTCTAGTTGAACGTCCACGCCTCTCCTTCCGCTCTTTTATTTCCAGAAGTTTTGATTCTGCTGCTCTTTGATATTTGAACCGAGAAATCTGGATACATGCACATATGCAGTAGCAAACATACAAATGTGTAAAACGCATTATATCAAAATTTCCACAAATACAGAAAGGCCAGTAACCGAACAAGCGAAATACAGGCTTGTAAAACATCAAAATTTATGAAAGCTACCTTCCGGGCCCTTTGATCTGCAAATGTATTTGTACTTGCTTGTGCAGAGGTTTCCAACTCCTCGTCTGGTACAAGTTCCATTGCTTCACAAAATGAAATGAACTCCTACGAAATATAATCTCTAATTAATTTCAACTAACACAATCAGACAAGAAACCAAAAGTTTGAAAACAACTACCACTGAGAACAATCATGCCCAAATTGATAAAACTTGCACAACAAAATTCCAACCATGTGACCACCTCTGAAGAAATAATAATGAAACATCATTTACCTTCATTTTTGCCTGGGAAGCCTTGAGAATCTGCATCCTGTCATCCTGCGAAATCTTTTCAACCAGCTCGCCCAGATAATATGGTACCTATAATAGAAGATATCAGAAACTGCCACTACCAAGTACCAGTTTTGCAAACTTCTTCATGATAACACCAAACAAAACTACTCTGATCAAATCCCGGACTTCGATCTTATCAGAATCGAAGCAAGTTCTCATTTTTACTGATCTTCCACTGACGCCATTTCCTTTTGTTGAAGCATCTGCTGTGATGTTTCCATTTCGTGCATTAAATCCCATATCCTTCTTTTTTCCACTCTTGTTAGCAATTAAAAACTTTATTATAAAATATCTGATTTTCGTTTTCCACCTTCCTGACCAAGCAAACAGAACACTGTAGGAATAAATGAAAACAGTAAAAATTAAATTATTACCATAATATATTTGAGATTGGTAGTGCTGATATCATCTTTGGTTTCGTTCCTCGAGAACAACCCTAACTTGTTTATCATGTCTTCGCACTTCTCCAAAACTTCGCATCCCTTCTTCACAGCATCCTGAAACCAATCAAACCCTAACATAATCACATTCAATCCAAAATTAAACCAAAAGAAAAAAATTGTTTGTTGCACCCCATACCTGATCGCACGCAGATTCTGCCGCCGTCTTATAGATCTTTCGAGCGTGTTCAAAGAGCGCAGGTAGCGGCTGCTCCTCCATCGTGAGTCCACCCATCGGTCACTGTATCAACCCTAGGAATACGGGAAGATTGAGTCCAGAATTTGGAAATAATCGTTATATTCAAGGCTAAATTTGGAACATAATAAAATATTTATCCTTGTTTGGAAAGTTTCGTGATGTTGTTATATAGAGGACAGAGTCACAGAACGCCATCCATATTTTGCCACCTAAGCACTTCTAAGTGGGACCTGATCTATGCCTGAAAAGAAGTATTCTGACCGTCGGATTAGGATACTGTTTGGCCCTTCATCTTGACACCAGAAAGCTCTAGGCGTTTAGAGATTTGCGAGACACGTGTGCTCAACCCGCTTTTACCGACCCGACATGATTCAATTGGCGTGTTTGACCCTCCCGCAAAAACTCTATTCATTTTTATTAAGTAATTCCTTAATTAATCACGTCACAACTTAAAAAAAAAAAAATATTTAATAAATTAATTATGATTTAATAATATAATAATATGAATAAAATAACACAATAATTAGAGTTCGTGTGATTATAATATAATATTTAAATCTCGTTGATTAATATAACATATCATTTATGTTGGTCCACAATAATCAAATCTTATAGTATACTTAGTTCAAAATTAATCAATCTAATAACTACTCTTATGATTATTATTATTTCTTTTACTATTTTCCACTTTTAAAACATCACATCCAAAATATTATTATTAATTTTAAAAATAAAAATAATATCATGCATGTTAAATCAAAGAGACAATTTGTAACCCACCACAAAAATAATATCCTAAAAATTGGAAAACGGACATCTTTTTCAATTTTTCGGATAAATATTTCCTTTTCAATCATATTTCAATATCAAATTTCAACTTGTATACGAAATTACCACATTTGATGTCAAGTTATTAGTCCATTCTTACTTTACAGATCGAATCTTTTAGATTATAAGTTTGAAATATAAGATTACAAAGTTTGTAAGGCTGATACTAATTCTTACAGCACGGGTGATAAAGCTTCTAATTATTAGTAACACAGTCAAATCATAAGGAATCAATGGAAAACTTCCATCATTTATCGTAAATCCATGGTGGGATCCAAAGGTGTGACCACACGTGCCCACATTTGATTATGATTTATGACCCTTAATCTAATCTTTTTTATTTAGTTTTTTTCCCTCCATTTCAGTAATAATTTCACGGGAAAACTTTTGATATGTAATCATATAAATCCAGCAGCACCGGAAACTCCACATTCCAAGAACAGGTCTTAGGATACAGAAATAGAGAATTTAATACTGTGTATTCATTTTACTTTAACGTATGAACAAATTTCATACATTGATTTTGTCTCCCAAGTCTTCCTTCAACAGGTTCCAGTCCAGCTTTGCAGGTTTCGGCCAAGGCAGCAAGAAGCAAACAACTCAAAAGAAGAGAAGCCAAAGGAAATTTCATCTGGGCCCATGAAGACCTGGCTTCTTGAGTGCTTCTGTAATCATGACAACGAACTGAAAGTGACGCTTTTGATTGTTCTCTCTTTTTTACTTTCACAATATGCTCTTTGGCAATCATATCTCACTTGGGTCATTCACAGGTACATGGGATTTTTTTTTACTCTAATTTTTGAGAAAATTTATATTTTTATCCAGTCTTCTCGTGGTTTTGGATAAATGAGTTGTGGGTTTTCTTTTTCTTTCCATTTCTTCTAATTTTTGAGTTCTTCTCGTTAATATACAATGATGAATGAAAAGTACTTCGGATTCTTTAGACTTCAAGAACTTTCAAGAGATTCTTTTTTTTTTTTACATAATTTAATATCCTGTATACTTTTAAACAGGTAAGACACTCCGGAAAATAATTCAATATTGCGAGGATTGGTTGACACTAATGTTTTATATACTTTTTTCAACTCTTTTTGTTGTTTATAATGTCAACAAACCACCAGGAATCTAGTGTTTTTGCTTTCCATAACAGTTATGGCCTGAGCTAAAGAAGAAAAAAAGGAAGGAAAAGATAAGCAAGTGGGGTTAATTGGGTCAGTATTTCACTGAAAACCAGGAAACAAATTTCATATATTATTTTCTTCTGTTCTGTCACTGTACATTTATCGCTTTTTAACAGATTTTTCTGTCATGCTTTTTGCATTCTCTGGCCATTCTCGTTAAATGACTGCACATCACAAATGTAGTACGAGTTTTCAGCTGGCGCCCATATTTCTAAGCTTGAATTGTCTACCCCAGGATTTGTGGCTTTGGTTTTGAGTTGAAGAAGAAGATTTTTAACTATTTGTTTCTGTAAGTTTTGCAGTACATGATCTCGGAAATGTCATGGTTTTTGTATGCATTATTACTGTGGTGGGTATTATTTGTTTCTCAATTATTGAAATGCTTTTGGTGCTTGCAATTATTGACTACCAGGTATGTATGTCTCTGATTCAATTCTGTACAATTTAAGCTTCATATAGTTGAAAAGGTTTTCTTCTACAATATATGAATTGCTCTAGCAGTGACAAAAATATTTCCTAAAATTTTAGACTTTTGAACTGAATTCTGAGTTTTTGTTTTTTGTTTTTTTGTTTTTTTTATTAACAGTTGGTGTAGGAGAAGAAACGAAATCCTGAGAAATGGATGAGAAGGGTGTTTCATATTCGGTCGTCTTTGAAGAGAAAAGCGATAGCTTATATCCGATGTATTTCGGTGTTTCTTGTGCTTTCTTTGCTTTAAGGATTTTGTCCGGACCAGCGGGAGAAGATGAGAAATGGTCTGAATTACATGCTATAATGCTTAAAGGAAGTGCCCAGCTCTTGGGTTTGCTTGCATGGAGAGTGCAGAGAGAAGAAGCTAATGGGGAGAAATGCAAGCTGCTCCATAAGCTCGCGACTGCTGAAAGAGAGATAGAAGAGTTCAAGAAACTGAGACGCGAAGATGCCAAAGCGAATGAGAAAGTTGTCGGTATCTTCGCCGCACAAGAACAGAGTTGGTTGAATGAAAAGAAGCAGCTACGGCAACATATTGGAGCTCTTATTAATGAACTGAGGGTTGTTGAGAAAAAGAAGGATGCAGCTATTTCTGAATTGAATGAAAAATTGAAAGAAATGGAGCTTTTGTTGCAGTCTAAGGATAAATTATTGGAGGAAGATGAACAGAAGAGGAAGGAGTTTGAAGAAAAGCTGACGAATGCTGAGAAGATTGCAGAGGAATTGAGAGAAACTGCAAAGCAAGAAGCACAAGAGCATTCTAATGAGATTCGGAAGCAAAAAACTGCTTTTATTGAGCTTGTTTCGAACCAACGACAACTTGAAGCTGAAATGGGTCGAGCACTTCGGCAGGTGGAAGCTACAAAACAAGAGCTTGAATTAGTCCTACAGCAAAAGGAGGAGTCTATCTTGCTAGCGCAGAAACTATCTGTGGAAATTGTAAAGATGCGCAAAGATTTGGACCAGAAGGACAAGATTTTGTCAGCAATGTTGAGGAAATCTAAGTTGGATACAGCGGAGAAGCAAATGCTTTTAAAGGAAGTTAAATTTTCAAAGGCTAAGAGGAATCAGGCCGAGCTGGAAACAGAAAGATGGAAGACAGCATCTCAGTCCAGAAATGAAAGACATTCGTTGAGAAGTATGTTTGTTGGCCAACCCCATTCAAGATTGGATGTTTCCTCCGCGTTAAGACGGACATCACATGTCGGAAAAACCAGATCGCAGCAAACTGATTATATTATGGAGTGTGAGCATCTGTTGAACAAAGACCTTGATGTTTTTTCTACCCTTTCTGATTACTGCCCGGAAGAAGGAAATGAGGAACGAGGTAAGGCAAGTTACAGTAATATAATGTTCTAATTTTTTCCAACTTTTTACTACGAAATCAAGTTTTAGTGCTTAAGGTCATGATCATGCAATCACACTGGATTCTTTTTCTTATGTTATGATTACTTCCTCGTCCTTGCTTTTGACAGTGGATGTCAAAAGGTTGGAAGGTTGGGTTCGCTTGGAAGCAGAAAAGTATGCAAGTGTTATTGAGAAGAGGCATCACTTAGAACTAGAGGCTTTTGCAGAACAAATGAGACTAAAAGATGAAAAATTAGAAGGGTACCGTTGGCGGTTGTTGAGCATGGAAATAGAATCCAAGCGTCTGCAGTCTCATGTTGAAGGACTGAATCAGGATATGTCACAGCTCAGACATGACAACATGAAATTGGAAGCATTGTTGTTGGAGCGAGAAGAAGAATTGCATTCTCTGAAAGCACAATTTCTACCACAACTAAAAGGTTTTAGTTTCCAAAAAACCATGTTCAACTCATCTCTACATGATCCAGCATTAATCCATGATGCCATTTGGTCTAAAGTGAAGATCATAAAGGGAAGATCGAAAGAGAAGGAGCAAGAAATGGAAACAAGTTCAGCGGAAAAGTCTCAAGGAAAAGATATGGGCATGGAAGAAAAAAACACTTCTAATAATGTAAACAAATATGTGATCATAGTCCAATCTCCTGAAAAAGAGTTTGAAGAAGAGAATGACACTGCCGTTGAGGATCCTACACAAGATGAAAAAAGTAGTCTGGTGGAAGCCAACACAGTAGAAAAAATGGCATCAACCAGCCAGTCACTGGGAAAGACAGACAATTCTCCATGGAGGATGGATCTTCATGCTCTTGGAGTTGCTTACAAGATCAAGAGGCTGAAGCAGCAACTTGTTATGCTCGAGATGTTTACCGGAAAAGATGGGGAAAATACTGAAAGCAACGATAACGCGATGAAAGGTTTCCTATGGTTGATATCTTTGCTAAATAAGCAAGTCAGCAGGTACCAAACCCTTCAAGGCAAAACTGATGATCTTTGCAAGAGGATGGTAAGTTTGAAGTTTCAAGGCTCAAAATTTTTATATGACATTCAAAATTTGTTAATTGCAACTTTTTCCTGCACAAACTAAAAGCATTTTTAATTTATCTCGTGGTTTTTAGCACGAGACTGATCCAGAAATGAGTCCTGGAGATTCCAATACTGCAAGTAGGAAAGGAGATACAAAAACACTGGAGCATTTCTTGGAGGAAACATTTCAGCTACAGAGATACATGGTTTCAACTGGGCAGAAATTGATTGAAGTAAACTCCAAGATTGCTTCTGGCTTTGTTGAGTTCCCAGAAGAGCTTGACAAGTTTGCCCGCTTTGACAAGAAGCGCTTTGTTGATAGTCTGAGATCTCTGTTTCAGGAAGTTCAAAGAGGACTTGAAGTTCGGATTGCACGAATTATAGGAGATCTTGAAGGAACCCTGGCTTGTGAGGGAATGATTCACCTGAGGAAGTTGCAGTGAAATTGGTAAAAACGCAGTGGAATAACATTAAAAAGTCACCTGCATAATAATCAGAGTTTCCTGCTCATTTGTTTTGGTTAAATTTGTATAGGAAATCAGCTTCAGACTCTCAGTGATCCGAAAATTTGTTATATTTCCATTGCACTGGAAAACTATATATATGATAAGGGCATTTTGCAGACACCAATCTGTTACATTTCCATGAAGGAACTTTAACTTTTTCAAGTTATAAAACCAGTTATCCTGGGAAAAATCTTGATTATCATAACCTTGAGGATGTGAGAGTTGCAAAGCTTTAGAAGGCTACCTGTTTACTTTTGCTCGGTTGGAAAATCAATGGCCACACAATCTCAAATTTAGGGAAAAATCAGTGAGTAAAACAAATAAATGAGGGTTCTTAACTGTAGCACCATGTTTATTAGGACATTTCATCAGCTCAATCCTCTAATTCAATGCACTAAAACAGAAACTCATTGAATGTGCAGCTAAATTATTCGTTGCTGGGATTGACAAATCAACCATCAATAAGAAATACCTAATTATTAATCAGATATTAAATGTGTCTTAACATACGCAGGTTCATCGATTGAATTTCTGATTGGTTTTCTCCATGACTTTTCCCCAAACGGGACCGTTGATTGCCATGCTGCAGTTGTCTTTTTATCAAGTAAAATTACATCAAGAATTGAGAGGTAGCTGGCTCATCACTTGTAATCATAAACCATACGCGTTGGGATCGGAAATTTACACCGTATTACGATATGTCTATGAACTTTAATGAACCAGACAGGGATTGTAATAAAATAGTAAGCAAATGCAATACAACTAATATGCCATAGCCCTACCCCAGAAATCAATATCATGGAATGAAAAACAAACAAGATTTTGACAGTTCACGCAGCAGCACCAGCTGGTTTGCGGAAGAAGATAATGACCGAGATGGGCTTCCAAGTCCTAGTCAAATTGAATGGTAAACATCTGCATGTACCGGTTCCCTCTGTCTATCACGTCTTGCAGCCCATCTAGTTTCGATGAAATTCTAGACTTCCTTATAATATCCCAATGTAATTTTGCACTACAAGTGCAAAACAATAAGCATGGGAGTCGGTATTACTGTTAACCAAGCATCGTGTTCGAAACAGTTACAGTATTTTGTCCTGCCTTTGCTATCGTTACATTTACTTAACCGTCTCAGCTTTATTTGTTATTAATAAAATAAATATTATTTATAAATATAATATAATAAAATAATTTGGTCTCTTTAAGACTTTGACTCCATGACAAACAATATATAACCGTTGATATTTTACATGCGGGCCCCAGCAAAACGGATACAATATTTAATAAATACCTACTTATTTTTATGCGACGACTAATATTTAGCCCTTGCTCTTGTTCGACACTTGTATTTAAGGGTTAGTGATTTTATCACTTCAATTTAATAAAAATAACATTTTGCAGTTAAAATTAACAAAATAAATTAAATATAAGGGCTTAATTGAAAAAAACCAAGCGAATGAGTTTACAAGTAACATGTAGCTTGTTCGTCAATGTCAAATACATTTCTATTTTCTAATTCTTATTGAAATGACGGAATAACCTCGTTAAGTTGACAAAACTCAATAGAACGGGTGCAATTTGGTCATTTTGATAGAGGTTGGTTAGGGATCAGTTTGACATAAAGGAAATAATTACATCCTTATTTGTAGAAAAGTAAAATACAAGGACTTGTATGTTATAATTTTTAACTATAATATAACATTTTCTCACGCTTTCTAAGACAAATTGGCATTTTCTCGTGAAGAAGAAGCGCCAGGAGCGTTTTATTCTGACCGACACAATTGACATTCACCACCTTCTCTTCTTCTCCTCCGTCACAAAAATAAATCTATCTCTATAAGAACTTGCTCCGATCAGCTGATCTTTCAATCGAATAAAATTAACTGGGTTCGAGTATTTTCTCTGGAAAAAACCTCGGAGAGGATTTCTGCATGGACAGGAAAATGGGTGCAGAACAAAATCATGATCCAAGTTCAACGCCAAAGCTCTCTCTTTTTTCATTTCCAAGCAAGACGCAAGAACCACCGGGGATGTTAACGCCGCCAATCCAAACCCTGGCTTCAGTTCCATTTCAGTGGGAGGAAGCGCCCGGAAAGCCTAGACCAAGCTGCGCCAGAGCCAGCAACGTCGACCACGATTCCAAACCAAAAAGCGCGAGATGTTTGGAACTTCCGCCTAGGCTGTTGACAGAGTCCAAAGCCGCCAGTATTCCTTCTCCGACGGCCGTTCTAGATGGGCCTTACGTCGGCCGAGCGCAGGGAAACACTCTGTCGTCGTTCAGGAAAGGCAGGTCGTTTCGGATTCCGGCGGCAGTGAAGGAGATCAGCAAGGAGAAGGCTTTGTTCGGGTCGAGCAGGTGGGGAATTGTGAGAAAGAATAAAGAGGTCGTCGTTGACGGTGGTTTTGACTTCTTGTTTTCGGACGTTCACGGCGGCCTCGACGGTGGTGGTAATGATGATCCGAAGGCGAAGATCTCTAGGATTAAGAAGAGATCGGGGAGTTTTCTGAGTCTCTCACAGACAAAATCACAAAATTTACTGGTAAGCAATCAACTAACGTCCATTTTTGCATGAAAAATTAATAATTAGAGAAAAATAAAAAAAAAAATCAAAATGACTCTCGCAGCAATTCTTTGCGGTAACATGATCATGTTCATGCTATTTAATCTTAAATAGTAATACGTGATTTTTATTTGATAATTTAAATAATTATTTGGACAATATAATATCGGAACTCAAGACATGTCTAATTTAGACTTTCGCGTTTTTGCTTTTGACTGCAGACAAGCATCTACGAAAGCTTTAAACAGGCAGTCCCATGGAGTCGACGTAGGCAAGACAAATTGAGGGAGTCCAGGTCGAGGTCCAGCTCCTACTAGTTACTTACCCACCCACCGTTTAATCTGATCAAAGAAGTTAACGCCACAGCCACATATTAATTTCCACCTTAACTGTGGAATTTTTGCCTTTATGATGTTACACCATATGATGTGATCGCATCATATTTGTATTTATGATGAAGGAAGCATTCAATTATTAATCATCCCTGGCTTGTTGTACGTGATAATGGATTCTTGTTGCCACTCAAGCCAAGCCCATTTGCTTGGGCTAATAGTTGTGTAAAAGCCCAGCCTATATATACTGGGGGCCCATACCTTTACTTTACCCATAAAAATCCAGATAATTTTGCAATCATTGAAGTTATTAGATTATTGTATATAATAATTAGCTTGAAAAATACATTGTTTTGGATACGTTGAGATATGGTTCTAGAACATTATTGAAGGCAAAATTGACATTTGGACATTCTAGAGGGAGTTGAAAACGAAGGCAATAAATAAAACAAAATTATGAATCCTATCCAATTGAGATATGAAAAATACTGACCACAAAAGGGGGCATAAACACAGAAAATTATGAATAATAAGACGCGACACAACACAACTTAACCCAATACATTCTTAATAATAAAACAACATCAATAGGCAAAAGAAAACTAGTCAAAGATTATAAAGAAAGTGCCCAACTGAATTTTCTACTAAAATATTATGTGTATGTTACAATTCATGACAAGCACTATCCCCACGACGTGTGGCATCAAATTATATAACATATAATCAAAATTTATCATTTTAAGTAGCACATAATATATTTTTTTAAAACAATTATAATATAAAATAGACTTAAAACTTTAATTATCTTACTCATTAAAGTAATTAGTATCTGCTTTCTCTCCAAATTTTTTATAAAATAAGGAGAATATAGGTTTAACAATTAATTTATATTGTTAAATCTCGTGATAAACATTAATGCGGACATGAGATTCAGTCGAGCCTAAGAATAATAGACTTTGTGAAGGAAATTCCCGTTACGAATCGAAAGGGCATGGCCCTTTTTTGCATAAGCGCTGAGAAATCGTTCAAAATAGAGCCAGAGTTTAGACTTTGACCAAAAAGCACGCGACCAATCTTACGTGGCGCCAGCCATTGTTCACCCTCCGCCCCACTACCACCCAACCTCTCCATAAATCCTGCTGCACCAGAAAGAAACCGAGTTCCCTACTTTCCTCCCGGGTCTCATATCCTCTCTCAGCATAATATAATATAAAATAATATAATATAATATATAATTGTACGGCGGGAAAACCATGCCATATTGCGTTGCCGGAAAAGAGCAGAGCACCGCCCTGGAGGCCGGGCTCGACAATGGGATCAAGATTTTCTACCGCACGTATGGACGCGGACCTACCAAAGTGTTGCTAATCATAGGTGCAACAACAATTTTCGTTTTTTCCATTTTTAGAATTTGATCGGAATTCTGGATTATTGATTGTTGTTTTTTTGTTCTTTGAACTCTGATTGATGAAACGTTTCAGGATTGGCTGGGACCCATGATTCGTGGGGACCACAGATAAAGGGATTGACCGGCACGGATAAGCCCAACGACGACGACGACGACGACGATAAGACGGAGAATTCAATCGAGGACTGCCGCAGTGGTGATGGAGGAATCGAGGTTTGCGCATTTGATAACCGGGGCATGGGTCGAAGCTCGGTGCCCGTCAAAAAGTCCAAATATACGTGAGTCTGATATTTAATTCCTTTTTTTTCCCCAAAAAAGAAAATTCCTTGGCTCTACAATTTTTTTAAAAGAGTTGATTTATTCTTATTGGGAAATTTCGGTGAGTGCAGAACAAAAACAATGGCAAAAGATGCGATTGCCTTGTTGGATCAGTTGGGCTGGAAGCAAGTCCATGTTTTTGGACATTCAATGGGTGGGTTGAATAATAATTTACGGTCAAATTTTAAGACTCGGTGAAAATAGAATGGTTAAGAGATTTCAGGATATCAGAAAATTAAAGAAATTCACATACTTCCGACGATTCTTTTTGATTGATTCTAAACTAAACATTTTTTTTTTTTGGGTTATTATCAATTTAGGGGCGATGATAGCTTGCCAATTAGCAGCAATGGTACCAGATAGAGTTCTGTCTTTGGCGTTACTAAATGTAACTGGTGGAGGTTTTGAATGTTGTCCTAAGGTATCATATCTTTTGTTTTGGATCATCAAATTAATTGAAGTACAATTTTTTCATGCTATGGTTGCTAAATTTTGATAAGAGTGCAACCGAATGGTTTGATAATCGAGTGTGAGTTGCAGAGTCTTGAAATGTATTATATAATCCTCGGTGTCTCAACAAAACAAATGGCCTGGCCATTGGTACGAGTTCTGTTATTTCCGTTTAGATTTTTAATTTTAATGTAAATAATAGGGTACAATTTGAGATGGTGAAGTTGAATTACTGAACTTAAGAATCAACACACACACACACACACACACACACACACACAAAAGTAAACATCAGAGCCTTCACGGTTGATGAAATTTATTAATTCCTAACATTAGTCCATGGTCGATACCTATATTTGTAGTAGCCAATCAAATAAATTTATTTCCTGCAGCTTGACCGCCGGACATTATCAGTTGCAATCCGTTTCTTGAGGGCAAAAACTCCCCAGCAAAGAGCAGCTGTTGACTTGGACACTCATTATTCAAAGGTAAACAGTTATTATTTTGCTAATTATTTGTGGATTGGAACTTGAAACATTGTGCTGAAACAGTCTTTCTCCCTCTTTTATTGTGGAAAGGGATAGAAATGAGTAAGGTTTATTTCAGGTTCACACTGGTTTTGATATGGTGTGCAGGAATATCTTGAGGAATGTGTTGGTTCTAATACTAGAAGAGCAATCTTATATCAAGTAAGAACTATCATTGTTTTGAATATCGTATTGGCAAAATAGAATTTTAACCAAGCCTTCCTCCTTGAATTTTATGTCAATAGTCTTCATTTCTTTGGACTGTTCACATTTAATGTTATTCTGGTTATCTATGTTCACAAGTCAAGAGAAACCATCAATTAATTTATTTTTGATTTGATGTCTACAGAATTGCATTGTAATTTGGCTTACTGTCTGGAATTACAGATATTTAACATTCATTAGGACCGGAAGTTATTTTTTTCCCCTATAAGTGCAATCGTTTGACCTCAAATATGTTGCTCATAGGAATATGTTAAAGGTATATCAGCAACTGGGATGCAGTCTAATTATGGTTTTGATGGTCAAATCCATGCCTGCTGGACACATAAAATGACAAGAAAAGAAATTGAAACCATTTGTTCTGCTGGATTTCTTGTATCAGTTATTCATGGCAGGTAAATGAGTAACCCTAAAAGTAACTACGACATCTATTTCTGTTGCATGAGATTTTATTGTTTTTAACTGTACAATTGAAAGAAATACATGCAAAGGCAAACACGTGTGGAATAAAAATTATAAAATTATGACCTTTTAAAGCAAAATTATGTCAATTTATGAAATTTGCACAATCTTATGTTTATTGCATCAAATTATGGCATATAAAAGAATAAAAAGCTTGCATTGTTTAGGTATAAAATCTTCAACGCTGTGTAAGAAAACTGGATGTAACTTTAATATATATATATATATATATATATATATATATATATATATATAAATTTTTTGTAGATATAATTTTATCACATAGGTTCTGAATATGGTTAGTGAATCCAAATGGGAAATATTACCTCAAGTGAAAAGTCTTTAGTGTGCTTTCAAGTAATGTCAAAGTGAGTAATGAACCTGCATTTAATATGACAGATGATAGTATTCATTGGCATGAATTTGGTAATTTTAGAGTGCAAAGTTCGTATCAAAATATATTAGAAATTGAATTTGGGCAATACTAATTTGAGGTCCGCCAAATGTGTAGGCAGGATATCATTGCACAGATCTATTATGCAAGGAGGTTAGCAGAGAAGCTTCATCCTGTTGCTAGAATGGTAGATCTTCATGGAGGACATCTTGTGAGTCATGAGAGGAGAGAAGAGGTATTTCCTCTGCCTAATACTTATAGATCATATGAAAATCATACTTGCATACTAATTGGAAATCAAAGGCGGTAAAAAATTGTAATAGTTGAATTTGATTGGGACAAAAAGATTTTTATATGTGTAATAATGGAAAAAATTTCTTCATTTTCAGAATACTGAGGATTGACCTTGAGTGGCTCGTGATTTTTGAATGTCAATATATTTGCAGGAAAATATCACAATGCTTGTTGAAGTTTTACTTTCTGTATTCCTAATACTGTTTAATTTTGCTTGGCTGCAAATGAAATATATGTGTGTTAACTTTTTTTTTTTTCGAAATTTCAGGTCAATCAAGCTCTCATTGACTTGATCAAAGCATCTGAACTGAAGATAAGCCCACATGATTGGACCAATTTGGCCCAGACAAGTTCTGGTAAGCACTCTGCAATTAGGATAGTATTTTTCTCTGTTCTATGTCTGGTGGCATGGACAGTGACATTAGGGCATAATTGTTTAAGGTGGACATGGGATGAAGCATTTCATACTTTTATTCCAAGGAAGAGAGTTTTCTCCGGTAAGAAGGATGATGCCATGTTTAATCCATAGAGTTCCCATGGTTCAAGTAAATACATTCCTGGCTCTAGAAACTTTGAGTTCCAAGGGACTTTACCTCGTATATTTCTTTTAACACAAAATAATCTCCAAGATATAGCTACATTATAGAACTACTTAAACTTTGAGTTCCAAGGGACTGTTTTTCGTATAGTCCTTTTCGTTTTTCTCCCACCAAAACCTAGTTCACCTTCAAAACACAAACAACCTCACAGTCACGGTCAGGATTGAGAGGAAGACAGTTGATAATATCGAATTTTCTGCCTTAGAACTGTGTTTTCTGTGTATGACATTATCTTCTGATATTTTCAGTTCTTTGTCAGGGTTTTTTGGGAAAGGGTTGCCATTTGGCAGAAAAAGTTTGGAGCGAAGAAGCAATATTTCAGACACAGTAGAAAAGCTACATCTTTACCTATTATACCTCTTTGGTCTTTTAATGTTAGCATTCGAGTATGCAAGAAAGCTTCTACAGAGTCTAAAACCAGTTAGAGTGAGCGCTTCACTGACTTAAGCCGGGACATTGGTGAACCCTCATTTTAACTGGTAAGTTCAGTTTGTTTCCCCATCACAGATTATCTCCTTTTATGCAGGACCATGGTCATGCAGAATATTTATCTAGCTAGAAAGCAAAACAAAATTTCCTTACTGTTTCTATTTATTTTTGCAGGGTTTCACCCATTTTCTTTTGTGTAGCTCTTGGCTATTGAACCGGTTTTTCACAGGAATTTTGAAATAATTTACTGAAGAATACAGAAGGTGAATAAACAAGAATTTGCAGAGGGAGAGATCATAATTCAGAACGCTAATATAAAGCATGTTAATTTAACAATCACGTTGACTCTCAAGAGATGATGCTGACATGTTATAATGTAATATCTATGCTCCCAGGACAAACCCCAGAAGAAGGAACTTGTATAAAGGAGAATACTGTTTTGTTTTTTAATTTTTGTGGAAGAGGTTTCTAGTTTTGTACTCTAAACTACAAGATAAAAAAATTTGACTCTGTTACATCCAGTATAATAAAGTTTTATCAGGTAGTAGCTTACTCTAAAATTACTGAATTTCAAAAATACAGAAATATTTTAATATATATATTATTACACAATTAGTCAACAAAAAGCTATAATTTTTATAACCTTTAAAATTTCATCACTTCGAATAAAAAACTGCAGTAATTACGAGTAAAAATACTCAAAAACAATCCTAAGGCTAAACTAAAGCTACCATTTTTAAACGCTGGGGTTATCTTGCATGCAGCTTTGCCTAAATTAAAGTTACCAAAGAAACGGCAATAAGTGGAAGTAGATGAGCTGATTTTTGGTACATGTAAAGTTGACATGATCACAAATCATTGCTAAATATTGTTTCTCTTCTCATGAACTTAGAAACTTTATAGCAAGAAACTATCAATAATTCGGGTTCTTACCTCGATCTATCAGCTTCAGCTTGGGCCTCGGCTTCTCTGTAATTTATGTGGAAGAAGGAAAAAAAAATGTTTGAATGAGAGAGAAAGAAGAACGTGCCTGGAACTTATCGAGAAAGACGATCAGAGCAGCGATGAAATCCGTGATCCTTCCTTCCTTCCTTCCTTTTATTGTCGAGAAGGCAAAAACAAGGAAGATAGAAATGAACGACTCTGAAACTAAAAAGAGTGAGTGAAACCAATAAGAACTTAAAATGATTTTGGTAATTACCAAATATACCCTAGGAATATCCAAATATGCTCTGTTTGTGTTGGACAAGTTAGCTCTGCCGCGCGCACCCCACCAAACGGTCCTTAACAACAAATTCTTTTATAGTTGTTTGACGTGGACTAACTTTATTTTAATGGTTTAACCTAAATTAAAATCGCAATTCAAAATTGCGTCACAATTAAAATAATTTGAAGGCTGATTTAGTAAATTGACAAAATTAATTTTCTCTGTGTCATTACTAAATAATCTATAATCTAATATATATTTCGCACGTACAGTCATTAATATAAGCTTTACCTTTTGTCATAATTCTATACCAAACAGAGCCTTAACTGAGTCAGCCGAGTCCGCGGATTCGGTGACCTCTTTGCAATCCGAAGCCTTCATACGACGTCGTATTTTCTGCTCTTAAACCCTACTTTCCCTCTGTTAAACTTTTGCAGAAAATTCAGCTGGAGAGAACAATGGCTGCTGCTGTAGCTTCTGACGCGTCCCGATGGGAATTCAGCTGGTTTTAATTCTCTCTCTCTCTCTCTACTGTTTTTTTCTCCTTCTAGTCGTCATAGATTTTAAAGTATGCTTTATTCTTGTTCTGCTTCTGTTTATTTTCAATAATCAAGCTGTACTTTGTGAAAAGTTTCCGCCTCGTCGGAAATTAATTTATTTGCTCCATTACATATTCTGTTTTTCTCGTCTTCCTCTGTCGAATACTCATAAATTTTAGACCTTGGTTTTGAATTTAATGCGGGCATGCTCCATTCTTTTCATATATGTGGCACGTGTTAAATTTTATTTTGTAAAGGTGGATTTTAGTCCATTTTCTCTTGTTATGGTTTCATTTTAAGCTGCTACTATGCTGTCTTTCTTCTTCTTTTAGATTGTTCATGGTTGATGGTGTAATATGCTAGAAAAAGACGTTCTTTTCTTATATACTTGTTTAGACTGAATCTGAGTTGGTTATGAAGTCAGCATTATGCGGAGTAAATTCAAGCTAACTGCTCTTAGGGAATTTTTTTTTTTAAAAAGTTCTTGTCAGTCCTGCCGACAGTTTTAAATGATTACTGTAATAACTTTGCCCGAAAACCTACCTCCCGACGGGGCAGTTTGTACCCCTATTAGGTGGAGAAATCTGCCCATAAATTGTGGGGAGTCAAGGCTTGAACCCTAGTGGCATTGTTTCCATCACGTGGTGAGAAGCCACATTTGCTTTGAAGGATTTGATTCTGTTCAATGTTATCATTTTGAGGATCACATGCGGGCATGGGCGTTCGAGGAAGGTAGTGGTGGTGTTTGAGGTTTCAGTGCATGAATAACTCTAGTACACTGATGAGAGAGGTTTCATTTATGTGAAGTTTTGAAACTTGAAAGAAGTTTATACATAATTTGTCTCCTATTTTCCTATTTTGGTGTTCCTCTAATATCTATGTAATGGGCTGCGACACATGTTGTCAGGTTCCTGATTAGGCACTTCACCAAGCTTGTGAAGTAATTTGTCAGATAGTCATATAGTCATAAGTCAATGGTGATATCATTGGAATGTAGAGGTTTTGAAATTTTTAGGAACAAACATACATGGAGGAAAGCTAAAATATTAGAACTTGAATGGGTGAAATGTTCTCAATTTCCATGATATGCTGGCCGGAGGAATATGACACAGCATCTGTTCCTCATCAATTGTTTATGATTTATCCTTTTTTTTCCCCTTCACATGATGGTTACCTGCTTTTTATCCACATTTCAGAACTTTATTTAGAAGAACTGTATTTGGAATATTTGCTTGTTTGTTATTATAAAATGGATATTCATCTGCAGTGATTTGGAAGTAGATTATGAGTCCGAAGAGAATGCTTCAATTGTCTATGCAGCATTAGATGTTGATAAGGAGGTGATGCATCACGATGCTCAGAGCATCCCTTGCTTCGTTAATTTTATTGCTTGTTTAATTAAATCTTATTCAATTCCCTTTCCAACTGCAGCTGCAGCCAGACAAAGTGAAACGCCAGATGTCAATTGTTAACGGAAAGCTTTCAGTGTGAGCTTCTTTTCTTAGACGATTGTTGGTTGGGATCCTATTATTTTGCTCTAAATTATCCAATAATTATTTTACGTGATAATCCTATGAAACAATATTCATTTGAAAAAATTTTCATCCTCCCAAATACCATCTTTTCTTTATTATATCAATCTGTAGAGATCCTTCATTTTTGTTTCTTTTCTTGTCTAATATAGGCATTTTGAGGCTGTTGAGGCAAGGTTTCTTCGTGCTTCGTTTTCTGCTTTCGTAGATGCCCTTACACTTGCAACAAAAACAATCGAACAATTTAGTCGAGGAATGGAATTGTGACATCGAAGCTTATCTTTGGATAACCAGCTGTGCTAGTTTATCACGAAATTGTGCTGTTATTTGAATCAGTAATTGGCTGCTGGGAAGACTGAAAATTGTTTTTTTCCCTTCTCGGGTAATGAACTTTATGGATGTTTTTATATCAAGTTGTAGTGTTAAGTTTAGAATGTAAACCTTAGCATTATTTGAAAGCTGTGTCAAATTCTTGTTCAAACTATTCCAAACGGAAAAGAGAAAAAGATTTACAGCACTTCGCGAACATTCATTCATTTCAACAATTACTGCAACTTGTAAAATTACTAGAATGGCACAAGAGATTTGGAGCTCAATTGCCGTTTATACTATGATTTATATTTATGCGATATTTTACCAAAGAATAAAAAAAGTAATAATCAACATTTTCTGCAAGCAACCAAAATAATTTCGAGGGGGGAAGCACCAAAATTTGCATAGAAAATCACAAGTACATGATGGCTGGAAAATAACAATAAAAGTTGATATCAGTCTACTCCCTGTACTGCATAACAATTATATAATCGAAGACATGAAAAGAAAAAAACAGAGGGAAAAACAGAGAGTGCAAACAAACAATCGTTCCCATTTCCTCACCTCCTTCATCTTTTCCCGAGCATATACCCTTTTCTTTTGGTCAAGTATTATGTGCATTTTATCAGTATTCATCCAGGTAAGTGTAAAGCATTTCATCTTTCTTTGATTTTCGCCTACTAAGTAGTGACTTGAGAAGACGCTTACTTTTGCTGGGGTATTGTTCGATCTCTTTGGAGTTTTCCCTTTCCGCAGGCATGCGCATTGAATATAATTTTCTAGGCTCTGAAGGGTACTGAAAAAATAAAATGAAAATTCTAAGATTTTAGCTCACAGGTTTTACGTTAAAGAAAGGAAAAGAAGAAAAATGTCATGGGTTTGCCAGACTAATTTGTGTGTCTCATTGAATTTATACTCACCCGTCGTTTTGCATCAGAAGTATTGGGGGTGGTTGGTCTACTTGCATTCGGGGTCATTGGCCTTTTGCCAGTCGGGGTTTTTGCCCTTGAGACAGAACCAGAACGCAAAAGTGGGAACCGGTGTGGTGATACTGTTCGCTTATCTGATTTATAGGAAAAATTATCAGTAGAACACAAGGTATAAAAAAGGAAGAAGAGCAATGGATTTTAAGCAAAGATAACACACAGTTAAGCATGCAGACAGACCTAGATCTTTTTTGGGCATAGTTGAAGTAAAGGAAAAGGTTGCAGATCGCTGCGGAGGTCGTGGTGAAGGTGAAGGAGAAGGAGAATGTCCTTTCCTGCAAGGGTTACTTATCATCAGACTACACAGTGATCAATTGTAATGATGCTACTTATTTTATGCACGGAATCATATAACAATAACTTACCTAACTGAAGATATCAGGGTCTCTCTTGGGGTTTCTTTAATTGTAGCTCGAACATCTATAAGACAACAATTAAATTACAAGGATAAAATTCATTTGAGATCTAGCTTGCAAGCATACAACAATTCCTAAATCCAGATGGGAGATAAAGCAACTACCATTCCTAAATTGATGCCACACGTCTTCATCATCTAGGCTGCATCCTACATATTTTGACTTGGTGAGGCTGGCACCATTCATGGTCTTCCCAGCTTAAGAAAAATTCGAGATATCAAAACCTCAATATCCTTAGCTCCACAGTTCAGCAGAAGGAGATATTTTTTACAGGGGAAAACAAATGGAGCAAAACAAAGAGGTATTACTACCTGGCAGGATGTATTGCTTATGATACTTCGGAGTATTTATCACCAGTGATTGCTGGGAGATGCCTTCATGATCAATATACTCTTGGCAAGTCCGCAGTCTCTATCATACCACATTAAAGTAAAAATTAATGACAGTGCTCGGCATTAGTTTTGTTTGCCTTTTCAGTGAAGGAGAAAATCAGGGAGATGCCTATCTTTACTAGAAAAAAAGAAAGTGAAAACTGTGGTAAAAAGGATCATTTACTCCATGTATACATGCCATATTTACTTAATGCATAATAAAAATGTAACGTTCACATCTCCAGTTCCAAATTTAAGGAATCCCCGTCAATTGGGATATATGATATGACTGAATTTCTTTACCAATGAATCAAAAACATAGTGCAAGTTGATTTAGAACTTAGAATAGACATAGAGTAGATTGACTTCTATTCATCATTCAAAATTCATCATTAAGTGTCTATTTTTTTTTATCTTCAAGATCTCAATCACAGTAGACTCCACACTCACATAATATTGCTAGATCCATAGCAGAATTCGAGCATACCTGCTCAATGGAACAGACTCGAAGCTTTGTACCAGAAACTTCATCAACCTTCTCATCTAAGAGATCATTAACCCTATATGTCACAGAACCCAAATGGTCCACTGTATTCACGAGAGCTTTGATTGCATAATCTTTCAATGTTTCTACCACTCTGCATACAGGTGAAGTTGGTTTTATTTTATCAACAGAAAATCTGAAATATCAGTGGTTATAAGCGTAACTCACACTTGTTTTTGGTCATCATTGGTGTAGGATAGTTCAAAATACTCGGCTGCTGAGTATAACTGTGTTCTCAGGTTTTTCAAATCCTGAAAGTAGAGCTTCCATATGTAAATGACGTTGCAAAAATCCCAAAGTCATAATCCAACAGATAAAATTATGAGGAGAAACATTAGTACCTTGAGACTATCGGAGAACAACAAGCTTTGCTGCATGGAGACCTCATCATAATTAGACACATCTCGAGACATGGGTATCGCAGAAGATGCAGTCATTGCACCCATGCATGAAAGAAATTGCAGTCAACAAGCCTTATCTGCAGCAATTTAAAATAACCAGATCAAAATCTAATCGAACGTTCAAAAGAAAAAGAGAAAAAAAAGACTTACTGGTATTGATCCCTAGCCAAACGCTATTTAGGTGAAATAACGAACAACAACATCGGCAAGTAATTGTGTGCGTAAAGGCAGAAGTTCTTCGGGTGAGGGAGAGAAATTGACGAGAATGAGTTAGGACCTAAACTGAAATTCCAAATTGGGCATTTAGGATCTTTATAATGTCAAAATCCGCAAAGAATCAACAACGATGTGCCAACAACAACAATACCAGCAGCAACTAGTCTGCATGATATATATATATATATATATACAGAGAGAGAGAGAGAGAGAGAGAGAGAAACAGAACACTTTTCAGTGACTAGTTCCAACTAACAAGATTGCAAAAGCACTCATTAAAATAAAAGTTATGCTGTAATACGATTCAAAATCTTAAAATGACCAATAGAATAAAGCCAAACAGTGCATTCCCGGTTGTCATGCTTCTGCTACTAACCAGAGAGCAAATATAATAGAAGGATAAAGTAAAAACTGAATTTTTATACCACTGCAACTGTCTCAGAAAAAGCCCATTTTGTCTCAATCTTCAACAATACTCTAATTGCACAATAAGATATTCAAGGTAAAGCAAAACCACAAAACAACGGGAAAATGAAACCCACTACATTAAAAGCTGGAAATTTTGCTGAGAAAACTAAGCAAAAGAATAATTTTCTTGGCTACCAAACAAAGCTAATCAAATGTGAACTGGGTAGTATACAAAATCAAAGTGAAAAACCGGGCTTTCTTCTTCTTCTTCCCCTTCTGCAACTGAAACTATAAGCCAAAACCCACTTTGCATTCAAATTCAATAACCAACAGAAGTAAAACTCAGATGGAATAGATTACCAAATTGGATATAAATAAGCCAAAAGTGTTTGGTATGCAAGATTTTGACTAAATAAGAGGAGCGAGGACACTAATCTATGCCTACGGTAAAAAAAACACATTAAGACCATAAAGAGCAAAGGCTAGTAACTGAAAAAGAGGAGTAATAACGAGAAAGAAAATCAGAGAGACGGAGAAAGTAGTAGTAGTTGAAGGGCTAGAGATAAACATAAATGGGCCATGGATTGATTGAGGTTAGCACGTCTGTTTAGGCAGGGAATCGCGGAGGAAGAAGAGGCAAAATTTTCAACTTTACAGGAAGCTATGAAACTGGCTTTGAGGTTGCGAACCACTCATCCAATAATTTTGCACACTTTGAATGGCCCACCATTTATTAATATTATCGGGTGGACTCTGCAAACAGAATTCCATCGCCCGAAGTGGAAGTGCTTCAACTATTTTATGTTTTTCAAATATGACAGACACTTCACCTTCTTCCTGTTATGCGGTTTTGCTTTATTGATTTGTTTGTTGTGTGCATGTCGAGACATTGAGGAGCTTAGTTGCTTGATAATGGGCAACCATTTTTTAGATTTTAATATTTCAGATAATCTAACTGTAAATTAACATTCAGGTCCCTATTTTCCACGCTAAACCGCTCCTTAACTTTTTGTATAATATTTTAAAAAATAAAACTAAAATAAAAATATAAATAAGGTTGCAAGCGTGAACTACACTCTCTCGGCAGACGAGTGGGGATTTCGGAGGCTTCAATACACTGACGGCCTATCAAATACAGCATATATCCATGATCTTCAATAGACCTTCAACTTTCGTCACCTCCCTGATGATTAATCAAGCCGTTATAGTTTCACCCTATAAATTCGATCCCACAAAGTTAAACTATGGTGGCCCAGACATGCCGTACCTTCGGTACTCTATTGTTCTTTTTTTTTTTTTTTAATAGGTTCTGATTGGTGGGGGAATTGAGTGGGTCCTAGTGAAGACTTGTAATGATTGCTCATTCCCAGCCCTTCATGTGAATAGATTCCCCTTGTTCCACCCGCTATGCGACCAATCTTAGTTGGGCTTTGGTATTATGCGATGGGCTTGATTGGGCTGGACCCCTTTGCATCTCATGATTGGATGTACTAAATACTATAATTTTGGGCCTTGGCCGAAACAGAATGAAGTAGCTTGCCTAGTATTGGACAAAAGTCTCTTGGGCCTTCGGGATTAGATGAACGGATGCCAAAATTTATCCCTCCCTTTAATAACGAATATATTAAATAATTCTGCATTACTATTTATTAATTTTAATTATTTTTTATTTTAAATAATACTAATAAATTTTTTAATAAATTAATAATATGAAATATAATTAATAATAAATAATTTATATTATATTTTAATAAAATTTATAAAATTATTTTTATATTTTATGATATAAATTAAAATATTTTATATATAATTTAAATTATTTATTATTAATTATAATAATATTTATTTAATTAAAAAAATTAATAAAAAAATCTAATTCGCAATAAAAACAAAATTCAAATTCAAAGCGTAACTTTCACAAATGTTCTCAAATTCAATCATTGTCACCCATAACTTAAATGTTAATTTAAAGGTTTTCATGTCTCTCATTTCAAGGTTGCACGCTAACACGTGTTAATAATATGAAGGTATGTGGAATCGCACATAACACGTGTTAATTTTGATTTTCACGTATCAAATATGAATTTAATTATTAAATTTTAAATATAATATTGAAATAATATTCGGTAATTTAAAACGTGGAGTTTAATTTGGACTTTTTAAACGACGTCGTTTCATGCCCTGCTTCCCTCTCCATACTCGAGTAACACTGCACTGCAAGCCAATGAGTGCATTTCGGGTTTGCAAGATTTCAGTCTTCGCATTTCCATTTTCCTTCTTCTAGGGTTCAAGCTTTTCGGCATTTTCTTGAGAAACAAATGAAGTAATAGGAGACAATACTCGACAAGTTCAGATCTGAAGCAACTTTTGAACTAAAGAAATTTTACAAACCCTAACCGAGAATTGCATGACAAGGAAGATTTTTCGTTTCTGGACCTTTGATCTTAGACTGAAAAACAAGCTGACCAAAGCTTTTGAAGATTAGGGATGGACAGATCTAGATCGAAGAGGAATTACTACTATGACCACCAGGACTACGACGGAGAAACCATGGCTAGGACGAAACCTCGGTACAACCAACATTACCAAGGAAATAACTATCGCCATCGTGGCAACAACGCCGCGAACAGTAATAACATCAACAACAATCGAGCATCTTCAAACCCTAAAGATCCGTCTTTGATGGTGACTACGACTTACCGCATTCTTTGCCACGATATGAAAGCTGGTGGCGTTATTGGTAAGTCAGGTAGTATTATCAAGTCGATAAGGCAACACACCGGCGCGTGGATCAATGTGCATGAGTTGATCCCAGGAGATGAGGAGCGAATTATTGAGATATCGGACACGAGGAGGAGAGACCCCGATGGGAGAATGCCTTCCTTTAGTCCAGCTCAAGAGGCATTATTTTTTATTCATGATAGGATTCTTGAAAGTGACGGTGGCGGCGGGGGATTTGGGTATGCTGAGGAGGAGGAATTTGGTGGTGGTGGTGGTGGTGTGTATAGAGGGGGAAATAGAGTGGCAACGAGAATGGTTGTGTCGAGAACCCATGTGGGTTGTTTGTTGGGGAAAGCAGGAAAAATTATTGAGCAAATGAGGATGGAGACCAAGACTCAGATTAGGATTCTACCAAGAGATCATACTCTGCCTCGTTGTGTTTCGATGTCCGAGGAGATTGTCCAGGTTATCTGTTTATCGATTTTGCTGTGAATCAAATGGAAAAGTGAAAGCACGACTTTGAATTTTAGGAATTTCAGGTTTTGCTGCTTTGAATTTAATATGGTGGCAACAATACTAATTTAAGGACGATGACTACTAGAAGCCACAAATTACAGACTAAAGTAGTCCAGTGATTAGTATCTTATCCTTAAAATCCTTGTTTAAAATGTTACCCATTGCTTGGAGATAAACATGGACTGATTTGCTCCAAGTCGGTGTTTAGTTCATTCATAAGGGACTTTGCTTACTTGGACAGTTTTAAAGATTGTGGGTCCTCGGCAATAATGCTGGTTATTGTTATGATTTAACTTATGATTACCTCAAACTGATTTCATGATGTTTCAGAGATAGAGAATTATTATATTATTTCTGAAGATATAATTATGGAGTTTTATTTAGCATTTAATCTATGTTTTAATTTTTATTTATTTTTTTCTGGTAAAAATTTTCGTCAGAAGTTTCTCTCCGACTTTGTCCCTCAAATGCCACTAGAGTTCGGTTCACAATTTTTTAGTGCTTTGTTGAAATGTGCTTCTTTCAACATCAGCAATATAATGAAAGATGATTTACAATATGCATATACTGATTTGTTTATCATGAACTTTTGGTGTGGGCAATCAAATTCCTGGCTGCCTACTTTGGATTGTGGGTCACGCTGTTGTGTTCTGATTTGTCTGAATTCATTGTTCAATGTGTATCATGGTGTCTGTCAAGTTAAACGTCTTTGATGATTTTCCACTTGTTGACCTTAGGTAACATATATTTTTTGTAGCTTTTCCTCTATAAAGTTGCTGAAATAATACCCAATTGAGAGGTTCAGGGTCTCTTTGAGTTTATCAACCTTTTATAATGTCATTAAAATTTCTTGCTTTTAACATGCTGGTGTTTGTTCTTCCTACATTATTCTACAGCAATTGCTGATAAGAACTTTTTGTAATAAGTTATGTATTAGTTTCTATTATCGGTTTGATGCCATTCTATGGTTTGCATTTGTGTCTTCTGATGCACGTTGGACTTCATACAGGTGCCACTGCCACAAAATTGATGGTCTAGATCTGTACATTTTCAAGTTGTGTGTGCTACTTGGTTGTGGGGTGCATGGTCACTCTATCTAAAATGAACCGTGAAATAGTTATAAGTTATAGCTTGATTTTCTGAAACTTTGATATGATTTTTCTTCTTATTCTTCCCTTAATGGAAGATACATTTAATCAATTGGCTTCATCATATGATGTCTTTGTCTTGCAGGTTGTAGGTGATATTAATGCAGTGAAGAATGCTGTAGCAATTATTTCTTCACGTTTGAGGGAAAGTCAACATCGTGATCGCAGTCATTTCCATGGACGGTTACAGTCACCAGACAGGTTTTTCCCTGATGATGACTATATTCCTCATATGAACAACACAGCTCGACGATCATCAATTGATGGGGCACGATTTTCTGGCTCTAATGACAGAAGTAATAACTATGGTTCACACCCCTCTGGCTATTCAATTGAAGCTGGGGCTGGTCCCATGTCAGGATGTGCACAGCCCTTTTATGGAGAGGATCTTGTGTTCCGAATGCTTTGTCCAATTGACAAGGTTGATAGAGTTATCGGAGAGTCCGAGGGCATAGTAGAATTGCTTCAAAATGAAATCGGTGTTGATGTGAAGGTTGCTGATCCTGTGGATGGGTCAGATGAACAGATAATTACAATTTCTTCTGAGGAGGTACTTTTCTTTTCTTTATCTATGTGCGGTAATATATGTGCAAGAGTCTTTCTTTCTTTTATTTGTCGGTATTTTGTCAATAATGCTATGTCTCTGTGTATTCCTTTCTGGCTGACTTAGGTATTTGCAATGACTTTGAACTTTTTACCGAGAAAAATAATTTGTTCTTCATCTTTTTGTTTTGTTTTCTATTTTTTTCTCTTCCTAATGAACTTAAATTATTGTTCTTTCCAGAAAAATAAAAAATAAAATAAAACAAGGGCTCTGACATATCTTCTGGTTTTATATCTGTTTTAGCATCCTGATGACGAGCTTTTTCCTGCCCAAGAAGCTTTGTTGCATATCCAGACTCGCATTGTTGATATCGTTGCAGATAAAGACAACATCATAACTACTAAGTTACTCATCCCGTCCAGTGAAATTGGTTGTTTAGAGGGAAGAGATGGATCATTATCTGAAATGAGGAGATCTACTGGTGCTAACGTAGAGATCCTGCCAAAGGAAGAAGTTCCAGTATGTGTATCTGGGACTGATGAACTTGTACAGGTTTGTCATTGATATATCTAATAAGTGCCAATGAAGCCAGACTTGTTAAATTGTTTGGGGTTCTCTGCTAGTATTTGTGCAATGTAATCTATAATCAAGCTCAGTTCAGACAAATGAAATATCACATGAAATGCACATGTACAGGTTTTTTGTCCTATCTCTGAGGAGTTTCTCTATCTTGTTTTGTTGTATTTGCATGAGAGGTCAGATGTGAACAATCCCAATGCTGCGTCTAACTTGTCAATGTAGAATGTCTTCTACTTGTGGATGTATGCTTTCTTCCCTGATGCTTATGATGCATATTTCTGCTCCTATGTTTGTGGAGGAGGACCATCGGGTCATTTATCAATTGAAATTGTCGCTTTGAAGCCTGGTTCCTCTTAAAGTCACACAATAAAAGTTTGTTTGTACAAAATTAATGATTTCACTTTTGGTTTGCCTGAATGGCATTTTCCCATTCGTACAGATTGTAGGGGAGATAAAAGCAGCTCGACATGCTCTTGTCGAGGTGACAACGAGACTGCGGAGTTATTTGTATAGAGATTTCTCTCAAAAGGAGACGCCACCATCTTCTATATCTGTGGCAGGCCCTGCTGGGACTGCTGTGGGAATGGAAGCAGCTTCTCCTAATAACACTGCTCCCGCTAGTGAAGCTCAGACTGGCACTGAACCTCCTGCTGCAGCGCATCAGAATATGTATGCTGTGGCAACATCGCAGCCATCAAAGGTTGTTCTTATTGATGGATTGGGGGCTGTTTTTCTGTTAATATTTCTTTCTAGTTTGCTCCTATTTATCTCCATTTTTGTATTGCTCTCTCTTTAGTGGCTACTGTATATGTAATTGTTTTGCTGTCAAGTTGTGCTTGATATATCTGGTTTTTGGGTAATGGGGAGGAATGATTGGCCCAACTTCAGTTCTGTCCAAATTATGAAAGTTGTGTTCTACAAATGTAACTTCTTGTTATTTTGAGAACTTGTCCCTCATTTTGCAGGAAGCTGCTGGGTCTGTCAGTCAAGCTGTGAAGCAGAATGAGGGTGAATGGCACGAAGGTGTGCCAACTGCAATTAGTAGGTAGCAAATATCAGCTCCGTATTTTCTGTACTAGGTCTCTTCATATATATTAGATTTTCTGTTAGTGAATCATCAATAATCATAATCCCTCCCCCCTGTAACATATATCTTATTTATTGTCAGAGCCCCAGTTGCACTTGTCACCCGGAGTATACTCGAAGTTGTCTTACCAGATTATGCAGTTCCCAAGCTTATGCCAAAGTCAAAAAATCTGCTTGCACGTTTGAGCCAGGTGAACCAGCTCTTGCATTTAGTCAACCTACTCAAAATTTATACAAGTAAAGATCCGATCAAGTAGGCTGTCTTTTGACATCTGATGTATCCAAACAGTTATCTGGTGCCACTGTATCCCTGGTAGACGATACACCAGATTCAACACAAAAGATCATTCAAATATCAGGCACTCCAGAGCAGGCGGGAAGAGCCCAGAGCGTGCTTCAAGGCTATATTTTGAGCAGTAAGTTGCGCTGTTTATTTCTATGTCTGCTGGTGTTGATGGATGGACAATGCCTTGTTTTATAGGTCTCCTTAAAAAATTGAACTCTCTGTTAATCCATGGCTGATTTCTTTGATTCAGCTCAAGATGATGAATTATAAGCTAGTCTATGGAAACATGCTGAGGAGAACTTGGATCTGGGCATGCACACTGGGACTATCCAACATTTATATATAGGAAAAAGAATGTATTTAATTTTACATATCTGTCACTTGGCTGCTGTTTTGGATCATAAATTTTCGAGAGTTCTGCTGCAAATGATGTAACTTGGCGAACTCTTTTTCTTTCGATGATGCTTCCATTTTTTTGTATCAATACAGCCACCCTTTACTTTATACTTTTCTGTTGCTTTTCTGTTGGACGATAGTACTATTGTCCGGTTAATAATCTTCTATATTCTAATGTAAAAAGTAAATCTCTCGCAAAACTATCTTCCAGGTTGGTCTTGTTTAGTCATTGGGAAAATGTGGCCAAGTTACTTCAGAAATTCAGACTAGAAATTTGAGAAAGGGTGAAACCATATAGGTTGAGAGCAACCGAAATGAGTATGGTCCTTCATGTGCTTAGTAATCGTGTAAATGATTTAGGGTTCTATCGACCAGGTGCGTACGAAGAAATTGGCCCTTATCAGGCCAGGGCCAACTTCTTTAAAGGAAGAATTTACTTGGGAGCTTTGCAAGAAATGATTTGACTCTCAGTCGCGTGTTATGTAGAAAATCAGAGTCGAAATTTGACTCTGTATCACAGCGAAAAGTGAACAACATATGCTACCACGTCATCCGTTAAATATCTGACGTGGCAGACTCTGTACTTGACGATTTGCACTCCAGAACAGTACAGTATCTAAACTCGTGAAAGAAAATAATCCGTTAAAATCAGTTATGCGGCCGAGCTTTCTCCTTCCAAAACTCCCTCTTATCCTTCGCTTAAAATCACTCACCACCACTTAAAGCCAAAAAAAAATTCTTTTTCTTCTCTTCACCCATTTCAGAACTCGCTCCTTCTAAGTCGCTGAGTTCGATAATGGCGTTGTTGAGTCAGCAGTTACAGTTATTCCTCTTAACGAAGCTCAACTACAACTCTAACTTCAAGCCCGCCATCAAAACCGGTACAAACCTTGTCAATACAACAGCAGCAACAGGTAAAAGTCAGTGCTGCTCGGCGATTGCAATAGATGCCCCATCTTCTTTGAGTGAAGTTGGTGGAATCCGATGGGGATCGGCGAGTTTTCAGGGCCCACGTGAAGAGATGGAGGATGATTTTGTTATTCAGTCGGATGGGCTTGATGGTTTCTCTTTTGCAGCTGTTTTTGATGGCCATGGCGGTGTCTCTTCTGTCAAGTTTCTTAGGTTTGGACAATATGAACTAATTTGTTGTTATTTTTTGCATTTTATTTTATTTTATTTTTTTTATATATGCATCTTTTGTAATCGTTGGTCATGGGCCTTAATTACCATTTGACCTAAATATTTAGTTCATAAATCTTGACTACAGTTCAGGATAATCCATTTATGAAGTGAATATTGCATATGGAACGGTTCAATTTGTATAATATGTTCTGCATGTTGCGAAGGATCTGATTTGCCAGTCGCAGGGATGAGCTATACAAGGAGTGTGTTGCAGCTTTACAAGGCGGATTGCTCTTGAGAGAAAAAGATTTCAGTGCCATTAGTAAGGCATTACAGGAGGCTTTTGAAAATGCTGATGCAAAATTGTTGAATTGGTAAGCCAATAGATTGTTTGGGCGAAAAGAAGTTCTTTTTCTTGGAAATAGTTTGTATTAGTGTATATATATTAGTAAGATGATTGTGAATTCCATATCATTGCATTGAAGATCTCGACGGTGTTTGTTTCGTTTTTGTAAAGGCTTGACATGAATTCAGAGGAGGATGAATCCGGTTCAACGGCCACTGTTATGATCATTGGAGAAGATGTTTTGTTCATCTCACATATTGGTGACTCATGTATGGTACGTACAAGAAGGGCAGCTCTTGTAGTATACCAAAATTTTTCCCTTCAAATTGAATCGAATAAAACTTCAAAAAAAAAAAATTTAATGATTTTTGCATTGCTTTAATTGATATGTTTATGCAGGTTCTATCTCGTTCTGAAAAAGCAGATATTCTGACTAATCCTCATCGGCCTTATGGAAGCAATCAGGCCTCTCTTCAAGAAATTAAAAGAATCAGAGAAGCAGGTGGATGGGTGTGTTTTCCTGTTCTTCAAATTTTGCCCTACTTGTATTTGCTTTCCCTTCTAGCTCACATTTTCTGCAATCCGACATGAAAAATTTGGAACTCCTGCCTAGACAATTGTTACAGCATCTGTTCATTCTGTAAACCAATTGACTTGATGTTCGGGCTTCGGTTTCAAGCAGAACTTTTCTCGCCCATTATTGGTTATCATATAACAGGAACTAGAGTTTGATAATTCGAGATTGAAGTTGAAGTTTGAATGATTTCTACATAAATCAACTTGTCATTTTCTGGAAAATCTAGTAACCAAAGATCTTTCGATGGTATTAAGGAGTCTCTTCTTCATGTGTAATTGATAATTTAAATGAGTTTCACATGCTGCTCATATCTTTAGATCTTTGAACTGACATTTTTTCTTAGATTAGATTGTCTTTGAAATTTTGTGCGATGAAATACCTCTTATATCATGATAATTTGTGACAATCCTTACCCCCTAAAAAAAAAAAGTCATAGCTTCTTTGATGTCATTGTGTAATGCAATGACAATGATTATCGTGTACAATGTCTACAGATTGTCAATGGTAGGATATGTGGCGACATTGCTGTGTCCCGTGCTTTCGGTGACATCCGGTTCAAGACGAAGAAAAATGAGTACAATCCCTTAACGCTCAAATCAAGTGTTGATTGTTAATGTCAATTTAAATGTGTGATTATTACCCGTGTGCAGGATGCTGAAGAAGGGTGTTGATGAAGGAAGATGGTCAGAAAAATTTGTTTCTCGGTAGGTATTTTGCTAAAATTTTGTGATAATTTGATTATAGGATTACCCTCATGACTAGGGAAAATTTGTGAAAAATTGAGATCAAACCACCAAAAAACAACCAATAAAAACTTAATGAAGTTGTCAATCAATTAATGAATTATCTAACAAATTCAAAATCTGAAAATGGAAGGAGAAACAAGGAAAAAGAATGATAAATTTTGAGAGAAAAACTTCTCTCTCTTTCTTTATTGATTACTCAAATTTGAGTTTCTTTCTAGTACAAGATATAAGTTATTTAAAGTAAATTAGTAATAAATTAAAATTCTCACTAATAATTTTAACTATCTTTTACTTGAAAAATTAATGACTTAACTATTTGAATTAATTGTAAAACCAACCTAATTTTTTTAAATTAATTATACAATTAACTCAATGAATTTCTTATAAATAAAATTAACATAATTAGCTTAGGATTTGGATCACATGCACAAGATCAAATTTGGAAAAAAAAAAAAATGATTGCTTGTGATCAACCTCGGAATCCACATTATGTCATCTTACCGGGTCCAATTTGCTATGCACTTTTTCACCGGTTGAAACTGATCCCAGGCTCTGTGCTTATGCTTTTAAAAACACCGCTTGTATGGTTTAAAGCTTCATGTATGATTGTTGTGAAAAAAATGGTTGGACATATAATGTCAGCTAGATTTGGTACTTTCACATAAATGAATACATGTAATATAGAATTTCTAGTTCAGGTTGATGCGGCACTAAGTGAAGCTTGCAACTGCTATGTGCATAATCTAGGAAAATTTTCAAAGTTACATTACTAGGAAAATTTTTTCAAAGTTACATTATCGAGAGATAAGCTTCGTATGAGAAAGGGTTTTATTTACATTGCATAAACTAGGTGGTATCTCATAGCAGTATGATACTTACTGCACCACTCTGGAAATTACAAGATTGTTTTGAGGGTACACACATTTTTGTTTTGTGCAGAGTGGAGTTTAACAAGGACCTGGTTATTGCATCGCCAGATATTTTCCAAGTGGCGCTTGGGTCAGATGCAGAGTTTGTGCTGTTAGCCTCTGACGGATTATGGGATTACATGAATAGGTTTTTTTTTTTTCCAACCCTTGCAGTCTTGCTTTAATAAGTAATCCTTAATTGTTTGCACGTGGCCAGTGGTTATTGTTTGCTATCTTGTGTTTCAGCTCGGACGTAGTTAAATTTGTCAGAAATCAGCTTCGACAACATGGAGATGTCCAGGTTATCTAATGCTCTCTGCTGGCAATCAACCACATGATAATCTCTTGTCTGGAACATAATATTAGTTATTTATTTCAATGGCGTTAAAATAGAACAGTGTTGACATCCCTTTCATTATGTTTTCAGCAAGCTTGTGAAGCACTTGCACGAGCAGCTTTGGTAATGAAATATATGGAGAATGTTTTCTTTTTACATGCACAAACAGCCTAATTCACTTGGCAGTTTATATAATTTGGAATTACAAATGTTCTGCAGGACCGGCATTCACAAGATAATGTCAGCATTGTCATTGCCGACTTAGGGTATGCTCCTGTTAGTACTCTTTATGATTTTCATTTTCTTTTGCAATGCAATCTGACTATATGTTTTGATAACTCTTGTTCTTCTTGTTTTTGACTTGAGCTCAGGCGGACAGACTGGCTAAATTTGCCACTTCAGCAGCAAAATTTTGTGTACGAATTGGCTCAGGCTTTTGCTACTATTGGTATTGTCTCACTGGGAATATGGATATCATCTCAGCTTTCTTTTTGAAATGACCTGTTCCTCGAAATGTAAATAATCACATAGAACCTTAATAACAGTCATTCAGGTAACTTGGAAGAATCTTCAAAATGCTTATTACTGCACAGAGTACATACGCATGTGCACGCATCAACATATCGCTCATCCATAATAATGATTAATTTCATCATAATTTTTGCTGCATATAACTTACTGTTGCCAAATGCACCCCCATTCAATATTAATTTCTAGTAAGCGGAATGAGAGTGATTATGCAACAACGACCAATTAGTTAATTTTTCATCATGTCTGGCAAGGAAATTTTATAGTTCTTCTTCTTCCAGGATTTGGTTTTCATCTGGTGGAAAGTTGGTCTGCATTTACTTTCTTTCCTTCAGTGCTATTGCCTTGGAGATGGGATTAGAATTTTATTGGTTGAAGATATAGAATCAGAATGATTCATTTTAGCCAACGAATGTGGGTTAGGATTTGGGATTTCTGTACTAAGTTGATGATAAACCAAATTCTGGTAAAGCAATTCTGTCGGTAAGCCTACTTTTTGGTGCTTGATGTCCTTGTCAATGAATAAGGCTACTTCACAGATATATTTCATCAATAAAAATTCATTGGTTAGGCATTTAGAGTTGATGAAGGGTAGAGAATAAGGGTAAAACAAATTAGATAAGGACGACGTTTAAATATCTAAATAAATACATACAGTGTTAGACCTAATCTTTAATGCTAATGTCAAACTCTTGAAATGCCAACCGTTAATTAATAATCAATATGATATGAGAGTGGAAACTTCATATTCAAACTCTGAGATTCTTGGTATTTCTCTTACTCAAACTTTGGCAATTAGTATACAAAAATCTGTCATGGCATGATTATGATGGAGGTAGCACAGACATGTCGAAAGAATGTTTTTGCAGTGGCACTTGGGCCCTCACCTCCATTAACGTTTAGTTACTGTAATTAATAATAATAATAATGTATAATTCTACTTCTTCATCTTTTTTCTTTAAATAATAAACTTCTTCAGTGTCATGCAGAGTTTAAAAGGGTGGAAATGACAGAGTTTAAAAGGGTGGAAAAAGACATACAATAATATTATTTAATTTGACTTTGGAGCTTGCATACGAAATTCGAATCAAAAACTGGTGATCATTAGAACAAAGAACTAGGATTGTAAGATTTTATCTATTTAATTATTAGGGTTTGGTATTTGTGTTTTGAATGCACAAATCCACACAGAAGTAATGAAATCAACCACCAATCCTCTTTTCTATCGGCGGTGATTGCCATTTTTAATGGTTTGGTTGATGCACAATCTATTATGTTATGTGCATGCACATATGGTGCAATAACTTTGGACTCGTATCCGAATCATTTATTGTGATATCAACTTACCTTAATATTAGGATAGTATACCTGGTTTTATCTCTGGTGATTATGTTTTCAACACATGTTGACATGCCACCATCATAATATATTACCAACATCATAATATAATCTAGCAGAAGAGAGAGAGAAAAGAGAAGTTCCAATTCCATTTGTTTCCTCTGCTAGAATATTTTGGTGGTATGAAGCCATGAAACCGTCATTTATTTATTCATATCATAAGATTTGCAAAAAGCCAAGAGAAGAGCAAACTACATGTCCCATGATTGTCAAATACAATACGATATTGTTATTATAATTAATTAAACTCGTTTAAATTGTCTTCTCATAGATGATCAAAACCTCTAGAAAGAGAAAGAGAGAGAAGAGAAGAGAGATTCTCCCATTTTAATTAATACTTTAATATAAGGGCTTAGCTAAAAGGCATGTTTATATAAATATGCAAATTAATTAAGGCTTGCCACCAGTGCCAGGTTTTCTCCTTGGGTCATGCTTTGTATTTGCTCCTGCATCATCATAATCCAGCACTGCGTGCTCAAAGCTCATAAGCTTCCTCATTTTGATTCCCCCTCCATCCTTCGCACCAAAACCATGAATTATGTCAAAGTATGTTTTAAGAATACCTGTTAACGATAATATAATAACTTTAAATATATAGTTTGTATGCACATTACACTACCTTGTGAAGTGAGTCTTTTGGGAGCATGTCGTCGACTTTGAAGCTTTCAACAGTTATTCCACCTGCAAAATAAAAGAAATAATAAGATTAACTAAGAAATTGGAGAGATTATGAGATGATATTAAGATTTAGAACACGGATTAATTTTTTTTTGTTACCTGACGAATTGAATAATAAGGGAATGATCAGGAGAAGAAGGAAAAGAAGAAGAGGGGTATGGAATCTAAGAGCAACCATGGGTGAAGTTTTCAATCTTACTTTCTTGGAAGTAAGATTCAGGGCAAATACTAATTGCTTTACAGAATAAAGAGGGAGGAGAAGATGGAAGAAATGGTGTGCCTTTTATTGCTGAAATCCCGAGTTGAGTGGTGGGAAATGTATCAATATGTGTGGGTACACCCCACCCAACAGCAACAGATCATCATTGTTGTTACTTTTATTATAGTGTTATTATGATGAAATGCAATAACCCCTTTGCCCACAAACCCTAAAAAAAGTCAACTTTACTGTTTTTGTATCAAATGAAAAAAAAAAAAAGTAGTACTAGTAGTAATTGTATGGGTGTATAATGCATAAGAGGACGAAGCCAAATAGTTCCTTATTGCATGGCTCAAAAAGGGCATTTCCTGCTTATTGGCTTTTGCTTTTGCAGATGTCAATCTGCATGCTTTTCTTTTATTCTCTTCTTTGTATATGCATATACAACTATGTGCTACCAGCTAGCACTCATATTATATATTTATATGTACTTATTTTAAGGTCATAATTAAGGCTCTCATTATTTGTTTGTACCCTATTGTTTTTAATAAGCATAAAGGGAATTAAAAGATGCTTAAACTTGTATCTACTTTAAGCAACAACTAAATGGTTTCATCTTTTGATAAAACATGAATGGATTCATACTTTAATTAAATATTTGCAATATCATAGACTCATACTATGTATTAGCAAAGTCAAGACATGAAAGTTAGAATATGCCTTATGTGTTGAATAATTATGTGACACCAATGTCGTTTTTATCTCAATATAAATACAAATCAGCTCATAGTTTTGGGTAGTACATGGGACCTTGGTGTCATTATGTGACAAAACATGATTTGCAATTGCATATTGCCTGTATTCAACCCAAGTTCAAGGAACCTTAATGTGTCTTCATTTATTTTTCATTAACTATCAATCAAATACAAATATGAATTGTAATAGTGTTTATTTATAATCATAAAATATGGGTTTTTAGCCACTCCCCCCCCCCCCCCCCCCAAAAAAAAAAAAAAAAAAGAAGAGAAGAATGATAAGTGCTTTCCTAAAAGTAGTTTCAAACAAACCTAAATTAGCAAAAATGTTATTGTTTTGCCTTCTGGATGGTCATGGTGATGATATGTGGACTTGACAATTTCTCCAGTATTCCACATTATCCTCGTCAGGTATATCTGTATCTTGTGCTCTGAGCATTATATAGTGGGAGGAGCGGTTGTCATAAATCCTGCTTAAGACTTTCTTCAATTCCTAAAATTTGGTATTCCGCGGTAGCGAAGGGCACTAGAATAGTGGAAAATTTGATCGGTCATACATGGGCTTTGAAAACTGGAAGATGGAGACAAGCATGGTGAGTGGCCTAAAATTACAAATATAAATGAAATCAAATTGGAAATACAAGAGGAGTTGAATTCTTTTGTGCAAATTATTAGTGGGGGAAGAATTAAAGCCAACCACTACTGAAAAGTAAATGACAAAACACAACACAGTATATGTACAGTATTGCTTTTGATTTTAGCACCCCCAACCCAATACAGCACCCATCTTTTCTTTAATCATTTTGTTTAATTAAGACTAATTAACCACCTTTCAGGAGACCATATGTTGGTAAAATGTATTGGGTAATTAAAGTAGTGCTTATTCACTAATTAATAATTAATTAATTAACTCAGCTCAATAAATAAAAATGCTTTGTGGGTATCTATCCAAATTGCATTTCGTGTGTTTATTTTTCTACCAAGTTTATTTATTATCAACGGCAGCAATGCGATGCATTCAGCCACCACTCAGTGACTACACAAGAATTAGTGACATTAAGTGGCAGATGCAATGCATTGATTAGTAGCCTTTATTGGCATGTCCATGCGAGCGTTGGTTTTGAAAGATACCCTACACAGAATTTTCATTCGAAAAAGTGAAAATTACGAAATTGGGAAAACTAAAAAAATTATCCAACTCCACTACTTGAGTCATTATTTGGCTGGTGTCCTTGTGGCAGTCATGTCAAACAAAAGCAAAGGGTTGTTTGATTGGAACATACCGTTAACCATAACCATCGCCACACCACCTTCTTTGATCTACCTTTAAAGTTCCAACAAAAATCGGGATAGAAATATAATCATTTTGCTCAAATTTCATACTAATTATCTAAATCTCCACCAATAAAAACATTGGAGAATCACATTTAGATGGTCTTTCAGCGATCAATAAATAAAGGAAAAATAAAAAAAAATCAAAACTAAAATTTAGAGTTTTTCTATGTGGAAACACGATACAAAAATTCCGTACGAATCATTGTTATGGGGATCAAGTCCACGCGCATAATGAGATCTCCCGTACACATATTAGTAGGTAAACCACATGCAATAATAGGAAAGAACACGAGAGCATCAATCACAAAAATCCATTACTTTCATAATATCACTTGAAAAATAACATACAAGAGGCAAGACCACAAATACACTGCCTCTTTCCAACAAGTGACAACTTAAAAATCCTCATATCCAGAAACCTATAAATATCATCACGAGTTATGACATTTTTAATATTACCCACTTTCTACATGCGGAGATTACAAAATATGGTTTACACAAATCTTTTGAAAAGCTCAATTAAAAAAAACCCTGTACCTCTGTGAAAAGAAACAAGACAATATGAAAACTTGTTTATGAATGAATGCATGTATTTGACATTTGACTTAAACGACACTACTAACAATGACAAAAATGAAATATGAATTATGCAAATGCAAAATGTTTTATGATCTCAAATTTGCATTTTTTGAACCCCAAATTCACCAAAAAAGTGTGTGTGTGTGTGTGTGTGACAAATGTAGATGAAATACTACAACAAGACATACTGATGAAATGATGCAGACTCGAATTTTAAGGGGAAAAAACTCAGTACTGAATTATTTGGATGAAGGAAGTAGATTTCTGAAATGCTGCAATTTGGGTGGTCTTTCAGTAAACTGGAACCAACTTGTCAGTTTTATCCATTCCTACCACCTTAAACCACTTGTGGGAAGACCCAGAAGGGCAACTGAACTGCCAACTATGCTGGTCTACTTTCTGTATAATCAGTATGTAAAGATCACAGCTCTTTACTCCGCTACTTCAATCCTCCATGACAATAGCTTTTCTCCTATAAAGTTTTATGGAGGGCGTCACTTCACCCACTTCAGTGACACAGCCATTACCCACTTCCTCCACAACCAAAGAACAACCCAACCCCATGGTGCTGATGCAAGAGTTAGTGACAACTTGAAGACTAGTAACTTCTTCTGTTGTCTAAATGTGATGATGACCTGACATATGCAACCCTCGACCCCAACTCAACACACCCAAATGCATGCAGGGACTTGTTAGAAGGGAAAAACCATGCCAAATGGCAATAGCCTCAAACGGAAATGGCCTTGCTAATAGCCAACCTGGCCCACTCAGCAGATTCCTTAATCATATGGTCTTCAGAAGACAGGCATTCATTTAAAAAGTCTTTGCTTGAAAGAGACTGCTGTATCAAAGATCCTGCATTATTTCCCAGTGTATCAGCAAGATCTCCAAGGAGACCGATAGCTGTCTTCATCACCACTTCATCCCTGGAGATACAACAATAAGAAAAAAAATTATTAAACATAAAATTAAACATGTATAATTTTAAATCATTCAAGATTATCTAATAGCAGAACTCACATGTCTTTTTCAATGTACATGCTATCTAAGAACTGAAGGATGTGAGGTGCATATGGAATCAAAAGCTGGGTTTTTGGGGAATTCTTAAACCCTTGGAAAATCCCAGAATACGCCTCCAAAATCCCATTTCTCAGAGAGTTAGTGTACTCTGTCATATCATCATCTGCATTTGATGCGTGGGCTGACAAATCTGCAGCACTCTTGAGCATGGGCATGGCATACATCAAGTACTTCTCAAAATTCTCTCCAATTGCCAGCGCTATGTCACCAAAGCATGAGAATATGGGTGGCTTCACAGATCGGTGTAACTGGTTGCTTGATAAATCTTTGAGAAGTTGTGTCATAATTCCATCGCAGTAAGGCAGAATTTTTTCCTCCAATGCTCTGGAAATATCCCCCACTACACCCACTGTAACAACACACACTTGATACTCCTCAAAATTCTGAAGACCCATTTCCAAATATTTATAGAACTCGGGCATGTATTTTGCAAAATCTGGGCCCGTTGCATAGGCGAGGGCTCCAATGGCAAGCATGGCCTCTTCGTGGACAGTTGCACTTCTGCAAGCAAAAACCCTCAAGAAAAGTCCCATTATCTGATCTGCATACTGCATGAAGACATACTTTGTTGGCTCCGATGACCCTAGCTTCTGAATGATGACCTGCAAGCACCCACAAAGAAGGCCCTGCAACTCGCCCTGCTTTTCTCTCCCGTCAGATGAGAGCTTCTGCCCCTCAAGAGTCTTGTGAAGCTCCATCATGATCACAGGGACCAGTTGCAACACCAAGGGTGCTGTTTCATCAGTTGAACACCTCACCACTTCATTCAATGTTTCGTATGCAGCAGTCCTTAATCGCGACTCCCCAGCATCTTCTCTGTGAGTAACAGTGAGAAGGGACTGAACTATTTCCTGGAAAAAAGGTGTTAGAGGAGATGATGGTCCCACATCCTCATAACCCTGGGCAAGAAAATAGAGAGCCCCACAGGCCTTCTCAGCAACATTTGGAGTGTCCTTCATGCTCTGAAGCAGCACTGTGATGATCTGTTGGCAATTTGCCTGAGTGATTATGGGTATATCTACAGCTGAACCATGCAGGAATTCAAAAATCCTTCCAAGGGTCCAAGCTGTAGTGTCCTTCACATGGTTGTTTGGGTCCTTTGTTAAAGCACTAAGCATAAAAGTTAAAGCAACATTTACAACATGTAGTAACTTGTCTGGTGAAGGACCCTCCAAGATTGAACCAAAGGAATAGGTGGCTGCCTCCCTTTGCCTCCAATCTGGTTTTGCTATGTTTTCTTCAATGAATGGAATGACAAGGGGAACAATATCATCTCCCACTGTTCGTGCAACCAAACCAAGGCAGGTGCCCCCAGCCATAGCAATATTCCAAGCCCCCTCATCCTGATCTTGATCCTCTTCTTGCTTAAGGAGTGTCTCCAATAGCATTGGGATAAGTGCAGGTAAGGCCTGCTTAATAAAGTAAAAGCAAGGAATATCAGAGTCCCCAGTGAAATCATTACCATATTCTTCCAAAATATCTATTTCCTCATCACAAATTGAACTCCAAAATTCAATGGCTTGAAGAGCAACAGGTTCTTCATCTTCTTTCACAGCTTTTGCAGTGATGTTGTAAATATCCTGCATATAAGGAGCTAATTTCTCGTAGTAAGTTGATGAAATGGAGACTAGACACTCAAAAGCTGCCTGCCTTATCTTCACTTCTGTGGCTTGTGTTGCTTCACAGACAACTCTCATGATATAATCACGTTCCATGTCATTGCTAAAGTTTGCCTGAGCAAAGCCCAAAGCATTGTATAAAGCCCGGGTAGCAGCAAGCCTAACATCATTGTTCTCTTCAGAGCCACTCATGCCCTGAACCACAGCTGTAAGTATTTTATTTACATGTTCCTGATCTACAGCATCAGGAGAGACTTCCTCACACAAATACCCAAGAGTCTCTAAAGTGGCTTGCTTAACATGAGCTGGTAACCGGTGAATATTCAATAAAAGTGAGCCTATCAGCTCAGGCCACTGTTTCTGTGGCAACTCAATGCCTGCAATCTTAGCAATAACTTGAGATGCAGTTGATCGAGCATCAGGTACAGGAGAAGTTAAGGTCTTCAACAAGTATGACTTAATTTGGGTCTTCACGTTGGCATCCAATGACAACCATCTTTGCACAAGCTCAAATTTTCTGTGCTGATCCTTGGCATCCAATGCGTTCTTAAGTATCAAACCTGCTAATTTACGGCTTTCAACAGGCTTATCGTCATTTGCCAACTCCCCGGAGAGTGACAGTAAGAAACTGGGAAGATTTTTCTCCTGAAACTGTTTCAAACTTTCCTCTGCATGATTCCGAACAGTTCCATCTATTGATTGTGCATTCAAAAGAACTTGGGTAACTTCCGTTGCCATATTTTATCTGAAAGTATCAATTAATCTGTTAGTCAGGCACACACAAATTCATGAGCTAACTAGATATAATCACAACACACACACACCCCCAAAAAAAAAAATCCCAGGCCCAAAGCCTAATATCCATTGTGAAAAACAACAAAACAAGATAGGATAAATAAGAAAAAGTAAATAGATATCATCTTTGCTTCTTTTAAGAGAACAAAAAAACGGTACAATTAACGGAATAGAAGACATTGTTTCAGCGAGTTCAGTTCAACTTTTGTTTTTCTTATATAACAAATAAGTCATTCATCTACATAGTTTCCATGCAAATTAAACAGACTAATTAAGCATAAAAATGTTTAACTTTATTCTGTACCAAAAATCTGCTAACAAGAAGAGGGAAACTAATTTGGCTTTCTAGAAGATAATTCATAGCCCAAATCAAAGCTCAAGTAACACTGAATCAACTAAGGATAGAAAACTAGATGTGAATCGCAAAATAACCCTTAAAAAACAGCATACTGTCTTCCACAATAAAAGAATTTCCATATGTTACATAAATCTTCATAAAAATTTCATATTCTTTCTCCAGAATTTTCACCATGTTTCCTGTCTTCCACTTCTCAATACCATAAAAGAATTTCAATGAGCCAATAACATCAGTCACAAAATCAAGAATGGCTATTGTAGAGAGGTGCAAGTGATCAAGCGTTGTAAGTTAGCAGCCATTGTGACCAATTTTACACCTATTCATACTACTTGTAGTAGCCAATGTCAATTCGATGATCAAATTTGATGGCTAATAGTTCTCTAAGTATCAACTAACTTGCAAAAATCCAAAGCTTCTACAACAGCTGTACGGCAGTGAGAGAAATTTCTATAGAAAGAACCCTGGGAAAAATCTCTCATCTTGAGAGAGTTGACGAGATTTTTTAAAAGATTCCAAGCAGAGGACAAAATGAACGAACCAAACAATTCTTACTCCCAAATTAAGCATTTCACTTAAACACGCCAGCAAAAATCCATATGCTACATAAATCTCACTAAAATATATGACAAAAACCCAAATCTCTAGTCCATCAAGTACCCTAATTTAACTCAATCTTAATTAAGATCGAATCGGGTTTGATCTAACAGTCCAAACAATTCGATCCAATAATACACAAAATTCGACCAAATTAAACGAGAAAAATCAGAAATTAACAATTAAGACACTAACAGCGCAGTAAAATTAACAAAGAAATACAGATCCAATTACAAGATTGGAAGTCCAAATTGACAATCGATCGATATACTGACAATCAATTAAGCCAAAAAGAAGAAAAAAAAGAAAACCTAATTTTAAGCTGGGGGAATGATAAAATTACCTGCAGCTCCCGAAACAGAAGCTTAATGCGGTCGCCGATGGGGAAGAGAATAAAAAACGACAGCGTACAGAAAACCCCCACAGTAACGGAGGAGAAGGAAGGAAGAGGAAAGGAAAGAGACGCGCACCTGTGCGGAGAAGCTAAGCTCGGAATAGCATAAATCTGTTTGCGAAGTTTTAAATAGTGAAGGGAATTATCCAGTACGAAGCGATTCCGTAGAATCGTCTCCGTGGGTCCCACCTTCAAGGTTGAGTTGAAAGCTTTGATGGACTTAATCGTTTAATACAGAGAAGTCAAACGTATATGACGGCCGAGATTTTGTCTCATAAACTTGACTACGGTGATCTTCGGATGGAGAGAAACGGGGAGGCGGCAACGTGTGGACCCCACACTAAGAATGATTGAGAAATAAAAAAAAAAATTATTATTTTTAGTTTCTGTTTTCAAGTGTTAATAATTGAAACTAAAGAATTTTTTGTATATTTTATGATAGTTTTTTATTTTTAAAAATAAAAGCTATAAAACATATTTAATAACTTCTTTTTTTTTATTTACGTTCAGTGAAAATAATTTATTCCCAGTCGTCTTCAACCTCTGACGATGTGAACATCATTTTCTAAATCGTCGGTATTAGTCACTTGCGACTAGATTTGTTCTCCTCATCTACTCTTTTTCATTTGCAGCACTGGAGGGTCTAAAGTTGGCGTAGGTAGTTTGTATCCAAGACACTAGGGAAGAGATCAAAAGCTGTTGTTAGAAGTCTGTAAGCCACCGCCTTCGCCGTTTTCAATTGCTGAAAGAGATGGAGAGAGAGGTTAGTGATTTTCTGTTTGTTTTCTAGTTCGGGGTCTAGCTCAATGTATTACAATATAGGTGGGGGGAAAAACGGTTATTGACAGTTACAAGTGAGGAGCACGAAAAGTACAAGCTATATTGCTAGCTTTTATTTTTTTCTGTTGCTTTCCTTGGCTCCCTTGGATTTGGTGTTTGCCAAATTAGGCAAATGGCAATCTTCCCTTTCGGTGAAAGCAATGTACATTGCATAAATACATACGCAATACAATATTTCTAAATAATAATACTACAATATAGTTATTCTAATCGTTTCTTGTCATATTTCCCTTATATTAAATCAAAACACATGTTACACACGAAAGTTGAAAAAATATATATATATATATATATATATATAACATGCCATGGATCAATATCACTATAAAAGCAAATGATAAAATCATACCTATACCATTTCACCCAAAATTTTCTTTCTTCACTGTGTTCATGTGGATCACCAGAAGAAATAGAGAAGCAACACTAAAGGAATACAGAAAGATAGGGGAAGAGAGCATATTACCCTGTATTAACGTGCTGCTACGATTAAAACAAAGTTAAAGGGTTATGTATAGCCATGTACAACCGCGCTGAATTTGTCAAGAATTACTTTAGCTAGCTAGGAAACTTAACCAGTCAGTCGGTCTTTCTTGCAGCATACTGCATCCAAGGCCAGTCTGACTCGCAGAGTTCAGAAGGAGAGTTGCCATCATTATCCTTTATGCCTATATCTGCATTTTGCTCCATAAGAAACTTGGCAAGGGATTCTCTGTCGCATACAACAGCATAATGCAATGGAGTCTGGCCTTCATTGTCCTTCCATTTGAGAAACACAGAATTCAATAACAAAGTCAATTTTACAACAACTGTAATCTTAGCAGACAAAGGAATAACTTGGGAATATAAGAGTGTGTGTGCAAACTTCCAAAAACCCTAAGACAATTCAAGAATCAAAAAGTTCAGGCATGGTCCAATGGCAAGGCCGGACAACAGAGGGTCACATCTAAGGTTTCTTCCAAGCCAAATATTTGGCACAATCTGTTTAACCAACATGCATAAACCAAATTTAATTCATTTCACTCATCTTCACACCTTAAAAAATAGAAAATGAAGAAAGAATGCGATGATCACATAGCTTCTAAACAACCAAATCCAATGTCTTGTAAGGAATACAAACCACTCTTAGAATAAAACTCATGTTAAGTCCTGGATAAGCAGGACGACAAACCATCCCTCATAGACAGCCAACATGGAATGTAGATTTTTCCAATGTTGATACAGGCGCAGAAGTGCATAAAAAATATAATGACAGAACAAAATATACATTTAGATTATATTTAATATTTTTCACCAATCCACTTTTAGTTTTACTTGCAGAAAGCAATGTAACCAAAATGTGTAAAATGATAGTAACAAACCTTTGCATTTACATCAGCATTCATGCTTACAAGCAGTTCGGAAACGTCAAGGTGGCCACGATCTACAGCCCAATGCAAAGGAGTCCGACCCTCACTATCTACAATTTCAAAAGGTTAACTGTTTAACGTGTGACACAAATTCAGAAGAAACTAGACAGAAAAGAATAGATCTTGAACAGCATGCTTGCACTCGGCTCATTCAAAGGAGAATAAAAAGCTCAGATGAAGCTGTTTACTCATAAACAGCTTTGCCACCTAGGCATTGCCAGGAATTTTGTTGATAGATCATCACCGTTCTTCGACATCAACATCATCAATGCCATTAGAAAAATGAAAAAAGAATAATAATAATAATAATGGAGAGAAAACTATGGAGTAACAAACCTCTCAAATTAACAGAAACACCATTTTCAATACATTTAAGCAGATTATCCATTTCTCCTTCTCTGGCAAAGGCATGGATAGCATCCATTTTCCTGAAAAATAAAGGAGCTCTATCATAATCATAAAAAATTTATCATTTCTGAAATATTAATTCTTTGAACAAGAACAAAGAGATTTAACAACAATATGCACATAAGTGGCTTTGCAGTCAACAACAAATGGCAATTAAAAGGTTTAATAAAAATATAGTAGCTGCACAATTGGAGGCTTGCATTATAGCATGGGAAGAAGGAAATTAGAATGTCATGAATCAAATAAAAAACTTATTATTAGTGTATTATTATACAAGTAACAAAAATGAAACCAAAATCAAAGCCACAAGTTTAACTGTACCCCTTAGGGAAAGAAAAAGAACCTCTTTATCTCTTTATGCAGATAGGCACAACATAGACAAGTTTGCTCAAGAGAAAATCACAATAGAAAGGACATGCCCAGAAACCAAATCTATAGCACATCATAAACAATTAAGTCAAATATATAGCAGTTCTCGGAAAAGAAAAATGCATTTAATATGCTAAAACCTTACAAATCATTCCCAGATTCCTCCTCAGACACAAAAGAACTGAAAACTGGCCCCATTGGTCCTTTAGATTCAGTACTCAGGGCATCATCATGTCCACCTCTGTTCTTCTATCATCCATGGTTCAAGAAAGAGGAATTTAGTGAATTCAAAAAGTCTCATATAAATTATGCAGATATGCACGAGCACCAAAAGAAACAACAAGATTGTAAGACAAAAAAGATAAAGATCTCACCACAGATGAACCAGCAGCCCAAGTAGGAAACAGCTCCGTAACAATATCAATGTACTTCTGCATTGCCTCTTCTGGAGGCATAGCACCCATTTTCTGCCATGCTTGCCTACAGAATATGAAATAGAAAGATATTTTACCATTCAACAATTACACCTTCAAACTAGAAACACATACCATTTACCCTTAAATTAATACAAAATTATGAAATCAAGTGCTGCTAAACTTGTAACTGTCTGTCTTTCCAAGACAAAATGTTCCCCATGTAATTTGAACTAATTCAGCAGGAATAACTTTGGCATGGAACTCCAAATACCATATTCAATTTACCAGATGAAGACAACAAATAATTTCAATTTATACCATGAAAGCAAACAGCAACAGATATTTCTTAAGCAAAACAAAGGAGATGTAAAAATGACTAGTGAAAACATAAATTATGCAATTGGGCTGGGTTAAAGCTCCCAATCAAAGGATACTTAACGCCTACAGCACCATAACTGAATTGCAAATTCTCCAAGTCACTTCCATAAATTTCAACTACTTCCAACACTGAACCAACTCCCAATTAGATGACTCCAAAAAATCAATGTTACCTCATAATAACAAGCAGACTATAAACTTGTTAAGGACATTTGTTTGGATGAAGTTGCTGCTAAGTAAGCTCAATGCATAAATGCCCTCTAATCTAAGCATAGTTTTAACTCTAGAAGTTGCGGCTATCCAACCAATTCAGTAACGTTTAAAACATTAATCTCATCTACAATGTGATTCTAATTCATCAATTACTCAAAATACGTAATGTCTCAGCTTACAAATCTCATCCAATATCCTAAAATTGATTACAATCATTAATGAATGGTTACTATTTTTATGAAAATGAGGAAAAAAAATAACGAAGCATACCACTTTGCTCGAGCCGTCATTTTCAAAGCAGAGGGCTGAGGAGTAGTACAAGGTCCTTCCGTGGCAATCTTGTACAATCCATAAAGCTGCAACTGCACATCATTCGACACCTTCTGCGACGACGATGTAGCTGCAGTGGCCGCCACAAATGCCGTCGCCGCACTAAACATCTCATCTAATTCCGTACACTCGACGCCTTCCCAGTCATCATCGCCGTCATCCACATCACTGCAAGGCAAGCTCTCGTTCCTGACGCTGCCTTGTTCCGCTATCATCGATTCCGTATCATGGGCCGGGCCCAATTGCGCCTCGGGCCCGCGCGGATTCTGACCGACAGCAGCAACAGCACTGTTTTTACCCCGATTAGCTTCCTTATCGCGAGTGATTGAGAGACTATCTTCTTTGAACGAAATAACAATAGATATTACTTTGGCAACGATATAAGAGAAGATTAAGCCAATGAAAATTGATTGCAGAAGTGGTTGCCAGTCACTACTCATGGCTGTATCCGTAACAATAAATAAGGAAACCCTAATCCAACCCCTAGAATTTGGGGGAAATTGAAATTAACGAGGTAGATTTGTAAGCCAGTGAAGACGAGACAGAGGGAGGAGAAATAAAAGAGAGAACTTTGGCGCCGTGGGAACAGAGCGCACCCTAACTACTAACATAAAATGCCACGTTGGGGACAAAACAATAATAATTCCCTAGTTTCGTTTCGTATTTTACAAAAATGCAAATAATAAAAATAATTTAATAATAAATACATATAAGTAATTTAAAAAATTATGTAGAATAAAATAAACAATTACTTTTTTAATTTAATATTTTTTATATATTCAAAAAAAAAAAAAAGAGGAACAACTTTATGAAAATTACTTATATGCGCTTGTAGTAGACAATACACACTTGGTAACCACAAGTAGGGTTGGTGTTTTTTCTCTCATGGGTCCGGTGGTTCGGCCTATTCCAAAAACGGAGCAATATTGGATCCCCATTTTTGTAAACGAGCTGGGAACGGGATGGCCTTCTATCCCCTACCCATTATCCAACTTTGGTCTATTTTTTTTAGCCCATTAACTCAATAATTATACATAAAAATTTCATGTAGTGTAAAAAATAGGATTATATTTGGCCCTCTTCATCAAAACGATTCAGAAAACAGGGCTATATTTGGCCCCCTCTTACAAAACAATCCAAGGATTGGTTGTCATCACTAACTTCTAGTCAATGTATTGTTATTATTATTATTATATAATAATGATACGTAGCAGGAACAACAATATTATATAGCAATACATAATAAATTTAAAAATTCTTAAATAATTTTAAAAATATAAATAATATTTTATAATTCACTTATTTTATATGTCATATTTCATTCATTATCACGTGTATACATTGTTAATACTTGAAACTACAAACATGGACCAAAGCTTAGCTTATGCGTGCCTTGGGTCTGTTTAAGCTAGCTAGCTAGCTAGCCAGTAAATGACTCGCTGGCCAATGAAAAAAACTACCTTCTGTCCACATGTTATTCAAAATGAACAAAATTACAAAAAAACTCATGATCCTTTGTAAGTTTGTGTCTCAATTTTGTACGTTTCACATTATTTGTTGTCTGTATTTGCATTTTCCGTGACCCGCAACGAAATACAACAATTCTTTGTTGAAGAAAAGTGTTGAACAAAAATTTACAGAAAAATATAAAAAATGAGAACTTCATCTTCAGCATATTACTTGGATCAACGTTGGTTAGGGCCCCGGTTTGTTTGAAATCGCAGTCCTAATCGTTTCTTCCGGTTGCTTGGGGGTACACGTAGGTTCATGGAGTAAGCTGCATGGGTTCGTACTGTGTTCGGGAGGAAGGACGGGTCACCTTCTTGAATGGCTCCACAGTCCAAACCAAGGCCACAGACGTAATCAATATTCGTCTGAAGATCCTCTACGTCAGCTCTGCTTCTTGGAAGACACCACCGTTTGCTCTTGGCCCCTGCCGGTGCCTGATTCACGGGTGCAACTGTAGCCGGCGCTGATGGGGTTGAATACATTGGAGTGGATGATCTAGCCTGTTGAAATCAACATGCAAATAAATGGGTTATCCAAATATATAATTTTTGATGATTAACGAAAGATATTTCACCATGCTTATTTATTGATAGGAGGGCGATTGTAATCATGACTAAGAAATAACTTGTAACATGGTGATCGTGATGATGATCGGCGGCGGCAGCTGCCGTGAACCGGAGGATTCCTATGTCCTAGACCGGCGTCATATAGAGATTGAACGGCCCAAAATTTTTCTCGCATGTCGGTCCGCCTTGAGATCCTCATCAAAAAGTACAAAAATATAAGTCTCAAAAGTCCGGTTAGGCATGAGAGGCGTGCCGATGCCGGAAGTCTGTTGTATTCCGCTGCACCCTCTGGATCAAGACCGATTTGTGATGAATCTCCTTTCGACGGCCATCCGGTTTCCGCTATAACGATTTCAATATCGGAAAATCCCACAAATTGCATGGCTGAAAACACTGCATCGAGTTTGCCCGTCTAACATGTTTGTGTAAAGAAGCTTTTTATCTTCGTCGAACACTCCTGAATTTGGCCTAAACAAAGCACAATCAAGAGTTTCGGCTGAGCAGCCGAAAAAGGGATTGGGGTTTATCATGAAAGGAAAATTCGCAGCTCCAGGGAAGCTAAGCACTGGTTTAAGAACGTGAATATCCTATCCTTGTCGAAACTTTCCGGTCGACGGAGGGCTTGAATTTGAGAGAATTCCCAAAGATACGGCGTCAGTACAGATATTATAAGACCCGATAAACCAGTAAGTGAGAATTCGGCGCCGAAATAACAAGAGTCATGCCCACATCCACAGCTAATTGGGTTGGATCGACATATAATAATAACTATAATAACGAAAATAGTGTGTTTTTGAATTTATCCTCAGGTTTTTATTCTAATATCTAATTTGGAATAATTTGTTGTTGAACCAACAGTCATCGTCAATTTTCAAAACCATGATGCATGGTAATTGATTAGTGCATAGCCATCAAATTCTCTTTATTTTCTTCATATTAATTACAGCAAAAATTAAATATTAATGAATCCTGAATCATCAAGTAAATGGATAATAATAATGTACGAAGAGCAAATAAAAAAAAAAGGCTGAGCAGCAAGAAAGACTAATAAATAATTAAAGAGAAGTAACTTATCTGGCATGAGAAATCCAAAGCTTCTGTTCCACACTCGTAATACTTCTTGTTCAAATGAGTATCGCAGCCAACAGCATACGGTAATTAATCACATGGAAGAAGAAGAAGAAGAAGAAGTATGAAGGATGGATGCCGCTGTTTTTGGAATACTCATTTGAGCAAGAACCATTACAACGTGGAAATTGAATCACTTCTCAGTTCTCTCTTTTCTTTCTGATTTTCTCTGTTGTTTTCTCGGAAATCAATCATTCATAACTATAATTCCTACAATCTACGTCTATCGTTATAAATAGGAGATTTTCATCGGAGGACTGTTCTGCCCAATTACCAAACAGCCTCTTCTCCCCGTCAACTCTTTCTTTATTCTCTTCTTCCCGGGTATAATAACATTTGAGGCCCTATATTTTTACATATTCTCACACAATATTTTATTTATTTATTTAAAACGAGTAAATTATTTTTATAATATTATATTTTATCCCTTACATCTTTATATTTTATATTAAAAAATATAATTTTTTATGTTCAAATCTCTAAAAAAATCATTAATTTTATTAAAATTTATACCAATAAGTAATTCATTATTATTATTATTATTATTTAATATTCAATGAATGAATTATATCATTATCCAGCAATTATAAAAATTAAAGGACTCTGATGTTATTATCCTACTCATTATTGAGCTCCTTGGTGGTTTGTAATGGGTGTTTTAGGAAAACCACATATAGGAAATAAAAAAATTTAAAAAAAAGGTTGATAAGTTGCGAAAGGAATCTATGCTACGCTGCTGGGGAAGGTTATTTGGAATCAAGAACCCTTTTAGTATTTTTTTAATTTAATAATAAATATTTTAAATTATTTATTATTAAATATATTACATGTTATTATCTAATTAAAAATTAAAAAATAATAAAGTGGTTATAAATTTGACTACTTGAACTCAATAAAATAAAATAAATTTTATAATAATAAAAAATTCATAAAAAAAAAAATCAAAGTTATCTAAATAATAATACATGTTTGAGAAGTTGACAGACAGTTTAAAGGAAGGAATTGTAGTTGTTGAAAAGAATGGCAGGCAGATTATCACATCTTAAACCCAGTTAAAATTTAATTAATTAATTAAATTTATAATTTAAAAATAAAGAATTACCTCACAATTTATTGTTTTACATTTTTTATTTTAATATAAAATTGTAAAACATAATCACATGGGTGCATGCGGTCTCTACCTAACATAATCGTTGTCGTTTACTCAACTTTTAACCGTCAAACTTCAATATTCTTTATCATAACTTACAAAAACAACGAGCTAAAATTAATAGATTCTCCAAACAAGTTCGTGTCCAAAAATTAAGAATTCTTTATATACAGATTCGATCTTGGACCGTATGGTAGTTTGTCTTTTTCTCTTCAAATATATTATAATAAAATATGTTCATAATATATTTTTAATTAATTTATTATTATTATTATTATTAATTATGTTAATTAGCAGCCGCAAATAAATTGATTAAAAATTTAGCCAGCTCAACTATTTTCAAAGGTCCAAAAAAAAATTTCAAGCAAAAAGTGCACTCAGACAATTAGTTGGGTGCATTTAGACTTTCATCCCTAATTGTGAGAGTTTGAGGCCCATCAAGGCCCAAAAATAACATCTAACCATCACACTCTCGTTGCCTGCTGCTGATTCAGCTATGATTTTACCATGACTGGACTGGATAGAACTGTCGATGTACATAGCCGCCCGCTCGCCTGCCTGCATAATCATTTTACTGGGTGAAGAAAATGTAGGAATGAATATGATGTCATCGACATCCCAATTCAACTCTTCCTTCAGGACTGATAGTATTGTTCGTACAAAGCTTCTGAAGATCAATGTAGCCGATAATCGTGTCCTCGAACACCGCGTCTCGTAGCTGAGCTTGATCAAAAGTGGTGCCTGATAATACAGTGTTCTTAAACGCAGCTCCTTGAAGATTTGCTTTTTCAAAATTCACGCGATCTAAAACAGCATTCGAGAAGTTTGTACCTGTTTGTCATTCAATACAAAACCTGCATTTGAATATTATACGTCTAAAATTTGCTTACCAAAGCAACAGATATACTTGTCAAGAATTATGAATCAAGTGCTTTTAGATTTAGGCTCACTATTACAAACAGATAATACTGGTGCTTAAAAAAGGAAAATCAAACAGCTTCGACATGTAAGAAAGTAGTAGTTTGACAGAAGATATCTGTGAAAGGTCCTTACCTGAAGCTTGCTCCCACAGCATAAGCTTTGGACATTACCACTTCAGACATGTCTGCCCCGTCAAACTTGGCTTCAGACATCAGCGCTGCGGCAAGGGACTTCCCCTTCAGGTTGGATTGATCATTTGAGTAATCGCAGAAGTGGAGATCAAGTGGCTTGTCATAAACACCATTTGCCTGACCAATCGTGTTACCAACGTAGGCACGCTCTCATCGGTTGGGCTCCGTTGAAAGCGGAGGCAATCTCTGATGGAAAAACATATTACAATAAAGTATTCTTCCATAGCCTCTTTAAATGACTAATTATCATAATTAGTATGATGAGCATGCTCAATGTTCATTTCTTTGATTACAGGTGAAATACAAGACAACTTCGCGCTCTCCAACCCGATGACCGAGGGATCAATGCCCCAAAAATTTTTCATATTACCATACATGCTATCCCGCAGCTACTAGCCTCTCATTCAAAAAGTGCAGATCTGAAGCTATAACTGAGCAAAACCCTCTTCTTCCTATAAGATGAAGAAGCTGGTGCTGACATCCATCGGTGATTTTGCATCAACAATATACACAAGCACAACCCTCGTTTTCATAACTTTCAAACAGATAAAGCTTCCGTCAAAGGGCAAATACTACTCCTTTTGACACCAAACTGGTAAGGTAGACATAACAAGGCTACGACTCCAATGCATAACAATTGCAAAAATATGTATAATTAATTTATTACTCTTTCAATAAATTTTGTATGTGCGGGGCGTGATCGCTGGCATCACAACTTTTACATAGATTCTCAACTATTGGATCAACACACGTTGAATAGTTGAAATTAAATTTAACATGCATAATTAATTAGTTAATCCACCCTAATTAATGCAAATGTGAAATACAATCTCAATCATTCATGCCTAATGAAATAGAATTCTGCCCCTCACCAGATTAGCGGCAGCAACCGGCGACGCAGCAGTCACAGCCCAAGCAGCAAGAATGCCACAAGGCACACCCTTAAGTTCCTTTAAGTGAGAAAAACTTTCCTTTGACTCCGAAAAATCTCCTCTAGCTGCATCCTCGAAACCACAATAAACACTAATCAAGTTTGCAGCTACACGTAATAAAATTGAAAATATCAGAACTGGTAAGTTGATTATAAAGAACAATTTAAACTGGTTACCAGAGCAAGCAATTCTGAGGGGTGAATGGGATTCATGAAGGAAGAAACGGTGACGTTTACTGGGTAAATGTCGAAGAGAGGAAGTGTTGTGAGAAACTGGAGCTGAAAGGTACGCCATTTTTTTGGGAGCTCTTCCCTCTTTCCAGTGTCTTATGAGTTTTTCCTCCACGTCTGCGAGTTATCCGTTCGAAGGTTCCCGTTCAGACGTACATCTGTCCGACGTGGCATGACACCTAATTTTAGTAGGAGAACTTTTAATAAATACCTCATATGTGTACAAATATAACTTTAATCAAATAATTTGTCATATTAATCAGATTAGTCCCTAAAATTTTAATTATAGGTTTAAATATTAAAAGAAATTAATATTAATAATTAAACTGATTTAATTAATTTTAATTATCGATAATTATGAGAATGAGAATACACAATTGCCGTATGTTTGTGTGTCGGGAATTTGAGGTTGGATCTGGGAACAGTTTTATTAAGCTAATGATATATTTTAATTTTAATACGTAAATTAACACTAAAATTAGAAGTATAAATATTGTTGTGCCGGGGGATTAGGCTACAATTAAATTAAATTAATTTGAAATAATAGAGGATGTTGAATCAGATTCGCAGCAATTAGTAGTATTCTCTCTAAAATTAATGATAATTGTCTGCTAATCATGGTACATTAATTGTTAATGATTGAGAATCGCTCGAAATTATTGTCGTTTCTGAAGAAATTCTTGCTTTGTTATGATACGACTGTCGGTTTCAATTCTTGTTAATTTGGAAGTATTTCTGTTAGTTCCACTTTCGATTTAATGCCAAATTATGATGATTGGAGGATTTGTCATACAACACCTGAGTCATAACATGTGATTCTTGTTTACTCAAAATTCTATTATTTTCTATTGAATCCTGTTTAACATTCTCTGCAATTTTCTCTCACCTTCTTGTCAACCAAACAACTCAGTAACACCAACTAAATATACACAAAAATATTTTTCCTGCGCTTGCCAAACACATATACATTGAATAGACTACTTGAAAATTTTATTTACAGAAGCAACTTCAATTTATATATATATATATATATATATATATATATATATTTTTTTTTATATATGCTCAAATCCAAAACCATTTCCCTCTATCAGCAAACCAAAAAAGGCCTATTTTAACTTGCGAACTAAATCAAATTTGATGCTAGACAAAATTTTCTGAGAATAAACTTTACAATTTCTGTTAGCCAAAAACAAAAGGGGATGATCAGTAAAAGTGCTTTTCATGAACAAAGCGGAAGCTGTTGCCGATTAGACCGGATCCTATGTGCATTTAATCTCATTGCCAAATCCAGGTGAAGCTTGTCCCTACCATGAAGCACCCCAGAAATGGCAGACAAAATATTCAATCATCCGGACCGGCTGAGATATCATAATACCCAAAGTTCCCCACCATTTTTTTCCCCAAATCAACTCAGACCACCAGTTGTAAATTCCTCTAGTTTCATATTCTAAGAGCTAAAGGAAGAGGTTTCACGAGACCCCACCGGATTGAATTATATGGAGATAATATCTAAAATAGAGACTCATTACACATGACTTGCATATCTTTTTCTGGGCCGGTGGACAAAAATTTCTTTAGTGTAGCAAATCAGCAAGATCATAAGATTAAGATGGTATACAGATAAGCTGACCTCAAGCACTTGCTGAAACCTCAAGCTGTATTAAATCGCAACAATGGAACCATCGCCACTTGTCATGACCTATTTCTGTCATGATACACCTCCGATATCTGAGATGGGTCCAACCTTGATTCTCAAACATCAATCTGCGTTCAACCCAGAACTTCTTGCTACCGTTAACACTGAGCAATTCAATGAGCAAGAAACCTGCAAAGTGCGCAGATTACTGGGTTGAATTCCAATTCTGTGAAAGTCCATTCATTAGTCTGAGACTTCATACAGGTATTGGTAGCCCATAATTGTGGAACGATCTTATTCGTCCATCCCACCCGGCAGTCACAATGACTAGACCCCATGCGTGAGAACTGGATGTGCATTGACAAGAATTTTTTAAAAATTTATATTGCGATTTATGCATTGCAGATGTTGAGGACACTTGACTTAAAGCAGGAAGCTTTTCTTCTGGCCAAGTTGCAGATCCCTTGGGAAAAGACCCCAAGTAATATTCTTCACCCAGAGAGAAACTTGCAGGAGCAAATGACAGATTTTCTAGTGAATCATCACCAGCAATACGACATTGTCGCTCATTCTCTAGAATCCTGCTTTTGAAGCCACACCAAGGTATTGCAACAGACGCATTGGTCGTGAAACGCTCCCAAGACCTAATGGTTTTTTCTTGGTTAAGAGCAGGCTCTTCCTGTCCAGTACAAGTCCATACATATACATTTGAATCCTCACAAGCTGAGACAATATGCTTCCCATCTGAGGTGAAAGATGCGGAGAGTTGATTTCCCACACTACAACCTAAAAGGGAAGAGAAAAATTTAGAAAAAAATTGAAAAAAATAAGAAAGAACGGATCATAATTAAAACACATTGTAAATTAGATGTATTAACTTAGATTTTAGAAAAAGTAAAAGATTTCAGATCTGAGTTCCAAAAGAAAAAAGTAATAAAAACATACACAGGAGCAATCAATCATTGTCTTTCTTACATGAGATTAACTTTTTTAAATAAAAAGGGCTAAGTAACGGCTACACACCCCTGTATTTTCCAATCACATTTGGCCCTTGAAGAATTCTGACTTGAGAATCAGTAGAAGTGACCATTACTTTGCTCGGATCTTCTGGCAAAAACTGCATCAGGTAAAATTTCACATTTATTGAGGAGAACACTTCTATAATGACAAAAAGCTTGGAAATGAGAACAAGACCCGCATTAACTACCTGGAAGCCAGTTATCCTCTTGCCAAGGGCCTTCTTTTTACCGTGCAAGCATATCTCAGCGTCCAGATGCAAGTGTTTGTCTGAACCAAGCAAAAGAAAAACCCATTGGTCACTACAAATGTGAATGCCCAAGTTTAAGGTCATTTTTTGACATAACTATAGCTTTTAGCCCATGAGAACCCTTCTAAAAAATTAGATGTTATGTCTAAGCACACGTTGGTGTATTGCTTCTAAGTGCACGTAGATGCTTCCAATATTTTTCTTTAAACCTTTAAAACGAATTTCGGCTGATGACTCTTAACTCTTTTCTGTTCCACAAGCCTATTCGCTGACAAGATATATTTATGTTCAATAAATGCGCAATACTGCTAAATATATCGCCAGCAATTGCCTTTTTTTCTTCTAATTTATCCTTATCACATTGTGGTTGTAAGTATGAGCTAAAAATTCATTCCCAGACAGAGCAAACAGAATGGGGTAGGGGCGGTTCATATAATTAACTCTAAAAGACATACCTGATAAATTAAAAAAACGACAATTGCCAGTCATACAACCAATAATTCCTCCCTGAAAGAAAAGAATTTTTATAGATAAATCAACAAATGTGACCATTAATATTTTCTAGAAGATGAAAAATCAAGAAAATCACCAACCTGGCCATTGGGGTGATAACAAACAGCAGTAACTATATCTCTTACATTAGCCCAATCAACAACTTTGCAATGAGAAATTGCCCAAATGCGAACTTTCCCATCTATTGAGCCACTAATGAAGTAATCATCATCATCAGGATTGAAATGGACGCAGGTTACTGCATCATTTAGTAACATGAAGAAATCCCATGAGATACTATCAAAAAAAAGATAAGAGGTTAAGATCCTCCAAATTTAAATCAAACCAAAAAAATATGCAAACAAGATCGAGAAGAAAGAAGAAAGAAGCTCACCATAATTACTATGCGAAAAGACTCGAAGACAATGATCAGTGCCTACTCTCCACAAGCGCACAGTGTTATCAACTGAAGCAGACAGCAACCACTGCAATGTAGAAAATGATATTAAAAAATTTTATTCAATTTCTGACAAAATTACCGAAAACGTTTATTTGATTTTGGGTGGTAAGAGAGGATGTGTTTTTCAAATCATAACTTACATTATTTTTGGACCATGAGAGATCCAATATCTTGCCGCTGTGCCCACGAAATTCATGCAATGGTTTCTCCAATATGCGAAAGACTTTTGGGGGAAAAATTATACAAGCTGATTCTGATGTTTTTCTCAGGCTCCTCAAGATACTTGTCTTCTCTTTATCCATATACAGGGGTTTCAATTCAGACAGATGATTCACTGTGAAGTATATGCATGATGGATCGATTTCTGGAATATCGAGTTCAGACATTCTCTCATTTTCCACCACCTGCCACAATCTCACAACTCCATCTTCCCCGGCACTGGCGAGGTATTGGCCCTCCGGACTAAATTTCATTGTCAATATTGAACCCTCATGGGCTTGAATTTCTTGTCCCTTAAAAAGAGCTGAAAGTTCCTTCGATTTCTTCTTGCTCTGGCGAACCTTCATTCTTTGAACCCTTGGCCACAAAATCGCGTCAAGTTCACTAGGCTTCAATTTCTCAGCTTCACCTTGCTTGTCTACAACACAAGCCAGGGAACGTAACCGGGTAAGCCACCCCTTTTTAGCTCCCTTCGTCGTTCCCACTGGACTATTCTCCTCAACAAAATTCTCATCCATATGCGGCAACGCCCCAGAAGTGATCTCCAAGCCCATTTCTCGACCATCAATGATCTTCCCTTCCTGCCCCAATTCATCCACATCACACACCGTTCCTCCGTCCAAATTCCCGCCTCTGCATACGAAAATGTCCCCCAATAACTCCACGTTATCATTAGACCAACTTGACATTGAAGTCCTAGTCGAACTAAACTCCTCATCAGAACTACGCGTTCCCAACACAGCCCCGCTACTCCTACAAATTCTATCAACCTCTCCTTCCAAACTACGAACATCTACCAATTTATCACCCGCTAACGAATCTAAACTTACTTCCATCCAGTCCAAGAATTTGCTACGTCGCTCCTTAACACTCCTTGGACTCCTAATCCATACATCATTATTAAAACCATAATAAGAATCAACTCTTTCATTTCCATCAGGACTTGAACCAGAAATTGATGCAATATCTTCAGACGCATCAAAAAATGGACATTCTCCGTCTTCACTTAAGCTACCCATTATTCTTTGAGTTCAACCCATGAAACCCACCTCAATAGAACAACCTTTTAAATGTGCCAAATTCTAAATTCCCTCCTAACAAGCCACCCCGGCTAACTAAAAAGGCCAAAAGAAAGAACACAAAACACAGAACCCAAGATCAGTTTAAGCAGAAAACACTTAATATTAAATCACGACATTGACAAATAACAACACTAGTAATATTTAACAATTAAACAAAAACCAAGAGATCCAACATGGATCCCAATCCAGACTCATTGAACCTGGCTCAAAGAACTGAAAAAAAGATAACAACCCAGAATTTAGCAACAAATAAAGGGATGAAAAAGAGTCTAAAGAGTGCATAGAGATCAAAACCCATTAACGGAAATTAAAGATCGTGAAGAAATAAATCAGAAGGAAATTATATTTATAAAACAAACACGTTTAGTGAACATATGACAGAAAGGATTATATATATATATTTTTTTCTCAAAACGAAGAAAATGATAAAATAATTGCTTACAAGGGGTTTGTTTCCGTGAGGTTTCTCTGTAGCTGAAGGGTCATTAGATCGATGCATCCATTAAAAATTTTTTTAGGAGCTTCTCTTCTCTTTTTCCTTTCTCTTTCTCTCTCGAAGAAGCATAGAGAACACTACAAAATAGTCGATTAACACGTAAAATACAACTGCACATAAAAAATAAAACAATAAAATAGGGATAAGGGTAAAACCGGAAAAATTTTACTTCCTTGATATTCGTGAACGGGTGGCCCGAGAAACGAGATTTTGAGACTAGGCTTGTTTCTGTGTTCTCTCCTCCCTTTCTCTCTCAATTTCTCGTTATACTTCTTTCTAAATACACATTTATTATTTAATTTAAAGCAATTATTTAACTCAAAATAAATAAAATTAGTACAAAATATTTTAAATAATAATATATAATTAAACTCAACACATTTTAAATATAAAATTTTAATTAATATACAGTAAATTAAAAATTTTTAAATAATTTTTAAAATTTAAATAATATTTTATAATTTTAAAATTTATTATTTTAATATCAAAATGACACTGAATTAGAATAAATATTATTTTAAAATATTTTTATATAACAATAATAATATTTTTTAATAATATTAATTAATTTTAAACCAATATTAAAATCATCAATTAGTGAAAAAATATTGTTTGCTTTTATAATACTGTTGAGTATGTCTATTGAGGTTAGGTTGCTACCCCACTTCGGAATAACTGGGGTCAAATTTCAATTTCGTTGACTTTGAATTTCCAATTTGTTGGACCATGTCCATGTATGCTACTCGTTGAACTTGTTCTTCGGCAATTATTTAGATGTCAATCTTTTATATTTCTAAATTATAATTAACAACATTAAATAGGTTGATCAAATATTTTAATTTTAATTTGTAAAAATTATTTTAAATTTCTTTTAAATTATAAAAAAAAATTGTGATTTATAACATATTATATTGTATTGTTACCGATGACGTTCATCAATAAAATTGAGTTTATAAAAGGACGACAATCCAAAAAAGGTTGGTCAATGGGTCCCGTAGGCATGGAGGAACGAAGAAAAAGTAATTGGTCGTCCATGACCCCTAAGTTGCTTTCACTCCGCCATCAAAATCTTGTGGTGGAGCATTTAACAACATGCAAATCCCTGATTTTTTAGGTTTTTACAAATAAGAGAATAAGTTATTTGTTTATATCAAATAAGTCTCCAATATACCTATCAAAATTCAAAACAATCTTTAGTAAACTTATTTGACATAAATGAATAAATTATGTTCTCATTTGTATAATATTAAAAATTTAGGGACTCTGATGTTTTTATCCCTTTTCTCTTGGGTGACGGTGTGGCCGTAGACAGCGGTCATCGATCCGTGTCACAAACACATACATTAATGTCACTGATTTTCCTAGCTCAAACTATCCTTAGCCAGGGGCAGGACAGGGCATGGGCAAATTTGTTTTGACAAAATTATCCCTAGTTATTTCCTTACATTTCCAAAATTACCCACACTGACAAGTCAAACATTTCTTGACAAATTGTTCAATTATTTTACTCTTATTTAATATTAATTTTCAGTTGATCCCCATTCTGTAAAACGGAGGCCATGTTCATAATAATTGATTAAATTTATAAGATATAGTATAAGATCATCATAGAAATTGATATTCTACAAGTAGATTATTGAGATGTAGGTGATAATTGTATATTAGTAGTGATAATAATATCTCCGTGGGGATCGTGCGAGGGTATTATCGCCATTTACTATATAATATTAAAGTGAGGTAAGTGGCACAATCATTCGATTGTTTATATCGTGATTAGGATTAATTGTTATATAATATTAAATATTTAAGTTTGAACCTAAGAGTGCAAACTTGCATTTTTTATAAGTTTTATCACCTAAATTTAAATAATAATTATTATTATTATTTTTTTAATTTCAAGTATTTGCGGAAGATTTGAATACTAGATTATTAAATTAAACTAACTTTTGGTATCAAATTAAATTTGCTATTTGATTTAAAAAATTTAAACTTGAAGATAAAAATTAAATAATTATATTTAATAATAATAAATAATTTATAATAATATTAAAAATTTAGTTAATAATAATTTTAAAATAAACAAGAAAAAAAAAACAGGTAAGTTTAAGCCACACGTGAACAAAAGCATTATTAATCTTTTGAACTCCTTGAAATGAGGTAAATTAGAGCACGTAAAATTGTAATAATAATAATAATAATATGAATGGTTTTGGACATAAATTGTCTTTTGTGAAAAAAGATGTCTCCGACATTGACTATGGTAATTGGCATTAAAATTCAATTAAAGTGGTTGAAGGTTATGATTATTACCCTCATTTAAGCTACACATAATCACCCCATTGTCGAGACAATTAGACACTTAGTGCACCAAATTGCCTAATTCTAGGCACTCTACTTCATTCTTTTTTCAAACTTTTTGTCCGTGCGTTAAAGTTGCTTTTGCTAATATTTAATATTTAATTTTTAATATTTAGTTTTTGACTTGAATTTAGTTTTTAATATTTAATTCTTTTGCATGGTCATGTTATTTAGTGTTAATTTATTTAATAATTTTAAAAAAAAAAGAAAGATCGAAATATAGCGAATTCTAAGAGAATAAAAAACCTTACATAAGGCCTAATCGATATGCACTTATATACGGAGAGGCATAAGAGAATTTAATTTTCTTTCTCGGATAGAAGACACAAAACTTACAGAACTAGTTTCCTTGCCTAAACTATGCAATAAATAATTTCATTGGAGGATCGGATATTAGGTGTTAGCATGCCAATTGTTGCCGAGCAGAGTTTTTATGCTTTGTTTTTCAAAAGCATTCATGTAGCCTGTAGGTGTTCTTGATACTATGCATGTCAAACTTTAATGACATCGAGATCGTAAATTAAGCTTTCTCTTGCAAAAAGTCAAGTTCATCCATGAATTCTTTTTTAGAAAAGATCGAATTGAATTGCCGACATCTATAGTTTGAGGGTGATTGATTGCATATATAATCACGTACGTGTATGTCAAAATGGACAGGCATGCGGGAAATTGCGTCCAGATTAAGCAAAAGCTAACGAACTGCAACAATGCAATCAAATGGCTAAAAGAAAAGCTGCTTTGAATAAAAGCAGCTTCCAGAGTGGATGTACGTGCATAGAGAAGAGAATATATCTAGCTTTTTAAATATATAATTTGGCTTTTTCATATTGATAATTCCTTGATGCACATGAGAAATCCGGCCATGTGGCTTCTGGAGTATTACTAGCTGTTCATAATTCATGGCGTTGGTTCATTTTATACGACAAAACCGGGCAAAAGTTGGTGAGCCAACACACAATTTTAGGGCAACTGTTAAACCTCTAACTACTTAACAACCCGACCTCTTCTTCTTCTTCTTCTTCTTCTTCTTCTTCTTCTTCTTGTATCAACATTTATTGTGTTGCGGTTTAACGATATATATCATGCCTACAGGATACTTCATGCAGTAGTTCTCTTTTAATTAAACGTCAAATAATTATTGGATGTGGGTATTGGTTCAGGAACCTGCCATTTGTATGCATATATAGATGAGATGATAATGAAAGCATCATGAGTTGTAAAATCCAAAAGACAAATATATGCACCCACACACACACGAGTTGTGAATCGATGAATTGATGAGATTGCCTGCTTGTTAAGCAACAAATCATTCTCTGGAATTACACACACCACCGTCCGTCCCCAGATTCTAGCCTTAATTATTTCTCGACAGTTCATGGCATTTCATATAATTATTAACCAATTTGCATGGCTGGTTTTGGTATTCTTCGTCTGAAACAGCACCAGATTCTCCTAATAGTTGACTTTAAATTTTTTTTTTTTTATTGATAATTCTTGATATTTTCATACTAAATTAGTGTATCACACAAAACATGAAGGAAACCCTAACCCTACCTAAAACTTGGGTTCTACGTGAATCCACAGATTTGGATAGGAAAATGAGTTCACGAATCATGATTTGGCAGCCGACACTATTACATAATCAATGACATAAACTTATAAATAATGCGACAATTTTCTTATGCTTTTCTTTTTATAATATGTTAGTTTTCAATTATTTCAATTGAAGTTTATTGGTCGATATGTTCTGGCCGACAAATTATTGATAATTATTTAGTTAACAAGTTGATTGGGTTCATTGTATGATTACGAATTATTAGATTAGGTACTTTCTTATTTGCCAGTTTTCAATTCTTGTTTATCTTGGAATATAATTATTTTGAGTTTTATTTCCAAATTTGATTCCCTCTTGATAATTTTTTGGCTAGAAATGGCTGTAAAAATTTCCAACACAGACCCATAGATGAAGTTGTCTTCAGTTTCAAGTTGGCTAAAATGAGTTGAAACCACCTTGATATGAGTCCTAGAATGGAATTGGAGATTTGTTGTTTCAATGAATAAAGATATTAATCCAGCAGAAATATGGATACATTGAACAAATATGTATGTCCACAATCATTTCATCAACTACTTGACTTTTACCATGAGATGTGCAACTAAAGATCCATCAAAATCTATCTCGAGACAAGTGTTCGTGTTCACTTTCTAGATATCTACCCGCCCACGAAACATACAATAAGCAAAACTCAGATAGTGCTTAGACTTTAATATTTAAAAAAAAAAAATGCAGAAAAAATTGGTGAAAATTGATTGTGGGGGAAGTGTTGGTGTTGCGGAGAGCTTTCACCCAAGCAAGCTGGTGGTTGGTTGTGTCTTTGTATTTGTCTTTGCCTTTGATGGCTGCATGCATTTCTCTGCATTGATTAATTGGTATGGCTATCCTATCCACTGCCCATTTTGTCTTCCATCCCCGGCCCTATCCCTCGCTCTCACTTTTCCTTCAACCCCCTTTTTATCCATATTGATAATAACGTTACTTTCAATTCATTATTTTGATAAACTTTTTAAATAAGAATTGGATGTTACTATGAACTTTTCTTCGGCCGGCGTGAAATTGATCTGATCCAAATCTGACGGCAGTCGCAAAATCACTCCGTTGGACCATTTTTGTGGGCGTACATCCGATCCAAAATCTGAATGCCACTCCCCTCCCCTCTCTCCGTCCCACTGTCTGCCAGCTACCAACTACTACTGTTTGATTTCAGATTTGGACCACTCTAGGGTAGTTTTAATGTGTTTGTGGGTCCAGAAATCATAGGGTGGTCCTAATTTTGATCACAAAATCATTCATGTCTCAGCTGCTCCTGTCCGCAGTACAACTTAGCGACATGACATTATCAACTTCCATAATCCACCTGGTTTTGTGTCGATAACTTTTATGTGCTATTAATATTATCGGTTTGATATTTCGTATTTGTTAACAGAACATTGTAGTTGAACCAAGTGATGCTCTCTAGTTTAGGTCTTGTCCTAATCGAAAGTTTTTGAAGGGTTCAGGCCCCTTAATTAGTCTACTTCTTCAAGCTTGTTCCGCATACCAAAAATATGGTCCCATTCACGGTGGCCCAAGAAAAAGAGGCCTTGATGGGCCATAATATGGCAAAGCTTGTATACATAAGCCTTGTAATTTATTTGAAGAATTCTAATGAATGTTACAGCTCTTAAATGTGATCTGAGATGAAAAGAGCAGCGAGTAAATGGAAGCAATAGAAATGAGCAAACCCTGTGCACAAGTGAATACTCAAGAGTAAATCAACAAAATCAATATTGTATCGTCCCTTGAGATTTCCCTCTTCAAAAACTTGTTATATTTTTCAGACAATGAGGTTGAATCAATTACATAATTGTGAGCTACGGACAACCAGCCATGGGGGGGTACAAAATTAGCTTGCTCATTACTTCCATCTATACAAGTTTAGGGATCAGTAACAGAAAAGCAGTAAGTTAGACAAAATGTTCAGTTGGGTATTCATGTTCATATCCATTGTAAATCATAATACAATCTTTCTCCCTTTTGTATATCTCTGTTTGCAATCAGCAAAACCTGGCACTCGCCATTGACATCACATCTCACACATTTCAGGTTTTGCTTCTTTTTCCCCTCACTGCATCAGAAAATAGAGTTCTTATTAGATCAAGGCAAAGAAATGAAAATTTTACGTTGAAAATGTGCAGCCTGATTATATAGGGTAATCCTTGGCACTTCCATTTTGTTCTTCATGTATCTAAAAACCATTCGAATGTCATAACCATGTAGTTCAAGTTCAATAGTAAAGAAAATTGCATCAGCTCAGGTGCAACACAATTTACAGACATCTAGAGAGAAGAGGATAACCCTTACATGAATCAGTTGAATTTTGTAAAATTCAATTCAGAAGACGGACTTACGCCGCGTGATATGTTGATGCCATTAATGAAGCGGGCAATGTTGCTGTGGTTGTAAGGACAAATGAAGAGGCTTTGAGAGGGATCAGCAGCATAGAGAAGGGTCATTGTACTATCTCCATCGTCATTTTCACAATTCTTCAAGTAATCAACTTCTCCGACATATTCTGTAACTATTGTTAAATCTTTTATGAATCTATCTGCTTGTACAGTGAACCTGTAACAACAAATAAGCACTCCAAGCTGATGATACACATGCATATATACCATGAGGGGCGGCCATATTCCCCTGTTGATAATACGCTTGCACAAATTTAAGGTTGCAGCGTCTTCTTTAGACAACACCTGAAATACGATCAATCTAAACTTGCTGAAATCTCTATCAAATATGTTACCAATACAGTAGTCCTTGGCCATACAATATCTGAAGAACAACAGGATTATAAGATACATATCCTCAATTAAGAATTATTCTATCAAGCAACATATGCATGCAAACCAACTTGCTGGTAGACAATTAGAGGTTCCAAGATGGTTCATTTGATTGTTCTCAATTGGTTACAAGTCTCCGGGTTTATATTCTAGCTGCCTGGACATCTCCATACAAGCACTTCAATTTATCTCAAGTATATAATGCCAACTTATTATGACCATTCACCAGAGGATAGAGTTGAATGATGGGATTTAAATGCTTATTCCATTTGTCTAGTGAAGCAATATACATGCTAGAGAATACTTAAACTATTGTTACAATCAGGGAAGACTTCACAACAGGACAACATCAGATTAATCTCTTTCTAATATTTAAAATTTTGTTTGAAAGTTACTGACTTCCAATTTTTACCTGCATTCCTCCCTTTTTCGAGAGCTGCACAATTTGCAGACCGTGGTGCCATACCAGGCACATATGTGAGTTCATTGCTAAATTCTGTTCTTGAAGCTCTAAGTGCTGTCGCCAGTGATGCCATTTGTTGCAATCTCTTTTCGGGATCCCCAGTTGGATTGAATGGCAATAGTTTTTGTCTCTTCTTAGAGACCACTAAACTACTATTTCGTTTTCACTTTTTTAAGTTGTCTGATGATAATAATAATAATAATAATTTCAATTAATCTCTACCATCAATAAGCTATAAAAAAAAAATATTACCAAAAAATGAAATTGCAAATCACCAAATAGATACCTTGACTCAGTTTCTGGGTTAATTCAGTAGACCTCTGAATGCGAAAGAAATTAATAATTTTAGTTTGAATAAGAGAGAACGCTGCGCATGATTAATCAAGAGAAAAAAAAAATACAATAATAAGGTGAAATTAAACTCTGAACAATTCATTCAAAATAATATCAGAATGATTAAAACAAAAACTAAACAATTCATCAAACAAACGCATAAAACAAAATCTATAAACCAATCAAATATGCAACTCAAAAACTAGAAATGAACATACATTTGGGCATCTTGTGATTTGAACAAGAAGGACAAAACCAAGAGCCTATCGGCACAAAAACGAGAATTGGTGTGAGGCAAAACAGGTGAAATTCTTTATCACATTTGTCGCACAAAAGCATCTCCTACGGGAAGTCGTCTTGCCCAATTTTCTCGCAGCAAGCATCGTTGTAATCTTAGGCTTCGTCGGCAAACGGCGGGTCCGAATGTAGGTTCGGAGTCACAGTTCTGCGTCTCAGAATCATCGTTGTTGTTCTTGTCGACTAAACCATGGCTGAATATTGCAGCAGGGAGGTGGAAATATTGTGGGTTTTCCCGACTTTAATCGTGGAGCGAAATCTACATCTTGGTTTCGCGGCAAATGGTATTTCGCGCGCATTGCTTTCGTTCGTTGTTTTATTGTTTTTTCCCCATTAACAGTCGGGATCCCTGGCCCGTGATTGAACCGTAGCTACGGCGACGTTATTGGCTAGCAGCAGAATTTCTCTGAAGTCCCTTATAGTTTTAAAAATAAAAAAAGTGGGAAAATGTCAAAAAAATATCTTTGAAAGTTGAAAAACACTGCACTTAATGAATACTAATAAAAAGTCAACTAATTTTTGCATTCAAAATCAGCTAAATTCTCATTTTTCGTTGTTCTGTTTATCTGTAAATTCACTACTGCTCATCCGTCATGTAATAGATTTAGTATGTTTCTTAATAAATTTGAAAAAAAAAATTAAAATTCACAATAAATTTTGGATAAATACGAATATAAGTAAAAATTCACTAATGTTTTTATAGGTATTTGTGGTATTTAATTTTTTAAATTTTTATTTATTATTATAAGATTTATAAAAAAATTTATTAAAAATTTAAAAATGTTCACTCAAATTTGAGTAATTGTTAAAAATTTATTTAAGTGAATTTAATAATAAAAACTTGTTACGGGTTTAGTATTAAATTTTATTAGAGAATACGAATACGAATTTAAAAATATTTTTTTTAAACTTTTAATATTTTTCATCCCTATTCAAACCATAAAAAATACTTTTAATTACAATATTATAAATTAAATTCCTTCTCATTTGAGTTTGAGTGTGAGCGAGACTTAAGTCATTGCATTTTACTATTAAATATCTTGAAAAATTTTAAAAAAAATTTAGTAGAAATTATGTATTATTAATTAATATTTTTTATTTATTTCATATTTGTGTAAAATTTTATTTCATACAAATTTTATATTCACATAAAAAATAATAATTGTTGTATTATTATTTTAAAGTAAATACACATGTGATGTTGTAATGTTTTTTTTTTAATTTTTTGTTCATTACTTTTAAACTAATAATAATTTGCTCATTTGTCCCAAGAAGAATTTTTATTGGTAAATAGTTGTTAATGGAAAAATTCGTCATATTTCACATATTTTAAAATATTTATTGAAGGTGTATTTAAGACAAACATAGGGGACTTGTATAAAACTTTCCCAAGAGAATTGGGAAGTCCAGTCCAAGACTCGATGGGCCAGGCCCAAAAATTTCCCACAATAAATCAGGCAAATTCCTACGAAGACATTTCTCCATGGATTGCAAATGTCACAAGCCCCTAAAAATTCACCTGGTCTCATCAACCGAGTCGCCCGAGTTCACTCACTTAGCTCGGGCACTGACTCGTGTCTCAGTCATCGGACTCGACGCTGAGTGGAAACCACTTCGCTCCCACCAATCCAATTTCCCTACAGTCACACTACTCCAACTCGCATGTCAACCGCGACCTAGCTCCGATTCGGACAATTCGAACGAGTTGGTGGTTTTCTTGCTAGACCTGTCCTTAATTCCGGTTTTCTCAGTATGGGAATTGTTAAAAGAGGTTTTTGCTTCGCCAGACATATTGAAATTGGGGTTTAAATTTAAGCAGGATTTGATTTACTTGTCTTCGACTTTCTGTTCTCAAGGATGTGAACCGGGATTTGAGAGGGTAAGCGTTGAATTATTGATCGCCATTCTATTTTTTTTTTTCGTTATGAAATGATATCTCTGATGCTCTTTTTGGATTAGTTATGTTAGAGGTAAAATAATTATCTTATAGTTTAGACTGTAATGCGTTATAACAGAATTTTCCAGCGTTGGGTTTCTTAATGAACAATGAATTAATACTACGATACATGGTTGATCATTTTGTTTCCATAAATTTAGTTAAGATGATTTAGGAAGGGTGAGAGATGGGTTAAATAGTTGCTGATATGGCCTGTTGATGTATTGAGTCAAATAAGTTGTTGAGTTTCGGACGGAGGACGGTGTGCCGATGCCTAGGCATTGTTGAAAGGATAATGGTTTAGTACCTGGAATAAAAATGGAGTCTCACGATGGTTATAAGGAGGATGGGTCACTTTGCCCATTAGGTTAGTCTTTTAGGTTGGATACCTCAGTGACACAGCCACAGGAATTAGCTTAAAAATTTGAAGTTCACAAACCTTACCATTTAACTCCATGAATTTGAGCATTCCTGTGTCACTCAATTTATCTACCGAAATGCAGTGCACTGGACTTGGTATTTTGGATTGAGGGATGGGCATTGCCACTCTGCCGGGCCTCTTCTAGGGGATGGGGCCAATTGTTGAGTTTCAGACTCACACAGGGGTAGAGTGCACACATTAGTGTGTTTTGAACCCAAAAGATAGTCCCACATTTGTTGGTTGAGGGAAATTGTTGGTTTTACGAGGAATATGGGTTAGTCTGCCTGGCATGCTAGTTTTTTGGGTTAGAAACCTGAGTCCTCAAATGCAAGAATCAATTTTCATTGAGAATAAAACCAACATTGACCTTAGAAGTCAAGAGGCATTGGGGACTCAAAGTATGACTGCCCACAGTTTGAAACGAAAGTTGGTTAATGGTTTTTGATCAGATTTTCTGTTTAAGAGGTTCATAACAAATTCTTTAAGGTACTCCGTTAAGTTGGTACGAATGAACTATTTTTTCCTTTTTTAAAATTCAAAAAGTCATCAAGTTATTAGTGTTTTATTTTTCATGGTTCATTAGAAGAATGCTTGTTCATTGAATTTTTAACAAAGTTGCTTTTGTGTTTTAAGCAATGGTGAACAGCTGGAGCCATATTTGGACATCACAAGTATATATAACTATCTGCATCATAAACAACTTGGAAGGAAGTTACCAAGGGAAACCAAGAGTTTGGCGACCATCTGCAAAGAAGTATTGGGGATTTCTCTTTCAAAGGTACGGCTCTTGAGCATCCAATCCAGGTTGTTTCCAATTTCAGTATTTGCATTCAGATGCCAGTTGCACAGGAATTGTTGAAATTCATATGATTTCTTATTACCTAAATTGATGGGTTATCAAGTACTTAATGAATCAACTAATTTATAATCTTTGGCTAGCTTTGTCACCAACTCTAACATGCTTCAGCCACTAACTTCTAAAATATCTTTTACATGCTTCCCACATACTTGTGATGGAGATTTAAAGTTTTGTAATTCTCTGGTATTAATCGCCAAACACATTCAGACTTGTTAATTTTGTTAGTAGTATAACTTCAGAATTAATAGCCAAGTAATAGATAAGAACTGTTTTGGACTTCCATTTGAGACATGGCTCCAGCACATGCTCTGGTTATGTAAAGGAATATTTCCTTGGAAGTTTTCCTGTTTGGCCTGTATGTAAAAACAAAGAGGGATCTGTAACTTGTAGAGGTCCATTGTTGGATTTCATTGTTCAAGCTGTTAAATCATGTATTTGTGTCTTCTTTAGGAGCTTCAATGTAGTGACTGGTCACGTCGTCCTCTTACAGAAGAGCAGAAAAACTATGCAGCTACAGATGCCCATTGCTTGCTTGAAATATTTAATATCTTCCAGGCCAAGGTTGCCCAAGAAGGTTTGTGGTACTTGAAAATATCAAATATGTAACTGTATGCATGATGTAGTGGATAGTTCATTCCATTTTTAATGTTCCACTTTGATGATATTATGGATGATTTCCAATATTTTGATTAAAGGATTAAATTTAATCTGATGTGTAATGAGTGGTAGTTTATGTAATTAAAGACCAAATTTAGTCTACTGTATTGCTCAAATTCTTTTGTTGTTGGTTAATGTATTTTAGGGCTTTATACTTTAGTTTTTGTTGAGCTGTGTTGGAAATATTTTGTGGTGTTTTTTGCAGGGAATTCTTGTAACAACATCTCTGAATCCCGTTCTTCTACTTTGGATCTGGGGTTGAAAGAAATTCTTGAGAAGCCGGATATTAGGAATAAAACTGTTAGATGGAAATTTGGAGAAGCTCTTGATATTGTCCAAGCTACTGCTTCATCTCCTTATTCTCAGTGCTTGTCTGATGGAGTAATTTCCAGAGTGTCATGCAGAAATACAATGCCTATGGATGAATCCCTAATGAAGATAGTGAAAAAGTATGGTGAAAATATTTTATTGAGAGATTCTGACAAAAAACCAAAAGCTTCCAAAAAGAAAGGGAAAATAAAATCCTCCATGGTTGTGGTTTCTCGAGAAAAGCAGTTAGACAATTTCAGTGACTGGCAAGGCCCTCCACCATGGGATTTGTCCTTGGGAGGTGATGGATGTCCTAAATTTCTATGTGATGTGATGGTAAATAAATTATCCTGTATACATTTTCTACTCATAAAGGCAAAATACTCTCTTTTCCTGTCCAGTAGCACTATTATTATTATTTTCAAATTAGCCACTTAGTGTTTTGTAATTACATTGCTTAGGTTGAAGGCTTGGCAAAACATTTGCGGTGCGTGGGGATAGACGCTGCAATGCCACATTCAAAAAAGCCAGAACCTAGGTTTTCCTCTACTATCATGTTGATGGGTAGTTTATAAATGTATTAAAAAACTTATTATGCATTTGTCATAATTCATTACCAATTCTTGGTGTAATCAGGGAGTTAATAGATCAAGCATCCAAAGAAGAGAGAGTTCTTTTGACCCGTGACGCCAAGCTATTGAGACATCAATATCTGATACAAAATCAAATATATAGAGTGAAGAGCCTTCTGAAAAATGAACAACTACTTGAGGTATGCAAAGCAATTTTATACAAATATGAATGTTATTCAAAATAATAGGTCGATCAAGTTAAGAATTGTATCCTGCTGTCAAAATTTTTGCTTTGGTTTTTTCAATGACATGATTAAATTACTTTGAATCTTTTTAAAACTTTTGTAACCAATCTTTGTTCTCTGAAACTGTACATATTTAGTACTAACCTAGATTTTGCATCAACTGTTGTAACCAATTTTGCTTTTGTGTTAACAAGATTTTAGTTTGATTAAAAGTTTTAAAATTAACTCTGATTATTATGCCTGAACGTGGCAATTGTGGATCTAAAGGCTAAACTCGAATATTTCCACAGGTAATAGAGACTTTCAAATTAAAAATTTCTGAGGATCAGCTGATGTCGAGATGTACCAAATGCAACGGAAGGTTTATCCAAAAGCCCTTAACAACAGAAGAAGCTTTGGAAGCTGCAAAAGGTTTCCAGAGAATACCTAACTGCCTGTTCGACAAGAACTTAGAATTCTGGCAATGCATGGATTGTAACCAACTTTATTGGGAGGTAGTGTCAGTTAACTTGGTTGTCTTCATGCTTTTCCTCTTATCCAAACTCAAAATTGTTAAAATGATAGGTTTCAGTCAGCTTTCAAGGAAACTTATCTGATAGATATGAAGCATGAATTAGAGAAGTTTTATGTACTTTTTTTCTCTTGTTGGTAAAGTAATTCAAACATGGGTTGATGGGTGGGGGGTGGCTCATGATATAGGATTTAGGTGCCTTCCATGTCGGTACAAAGGTACTAGACTTGTGGTACTAGTTGGTACAAATGCAATCTTTAGTCACTAATAAAATAGGCTTGTGGTACTAGTTGGTTCCACCACACAGATGGTCACTCAACATAATGGTTTTGGTCTAAATATCATCACTCAACATAATGGTTTTGTTTACCTTTATTTCTAATTAAAAAAATAGCAAAAGAGACTCGTCTGGATATGTAATGAGTTAAGTAGCTCTATCCTATAATTGCACAAGCATGTAGCTCACTTTCTCCCTATTCTTTTTGTGCTTACCATCACGACCCAGTTTAAATGAGAAGGATCATTCTCAATTGATGTTCAGTAGATTTGGCACCAAAAACCCCTGTATATCTGGCTGTTTTGTCTGAAAGATCATTTCAAATATTTGAGAACTTCAACAAACTTTAACTATTTTGTATGTAATCTATGTTATTTTTACAGGGGACTCAATACCACAATGCGGTTCAAAAATTCATTGATGTCTGCAAGTTGAATGATTGACTTGAAGAAGAAGGTTGAGAACTCTTTTCTTTCGCCAAGGTAGAAGAATTTTGTGACATTAAATGGTACTAGTAGTTCAGCAACATTTCGTTTATTTGTTTATTTATTCTGTATTTGGGTCATCAAATTATAAAGCAAAGCAACGGTCAGACAGATTTGTTGTGAACTCAATACAAAGCAGTACCCTAAAAGTTATTATAATTAAACAACAGAGTCTGAGGGAACGAGTCTTCGCTATTATTCATGCAGTAGTTATACGAGATTGTTATATGACTTAGTATATACATAGTTAGTTGGGGTCTGAACGGGGCGACCTTTTTCAGTCAGCGCGACTTAGGTGCCTATTTGATGCAAATAGATAAATTATGTCTTTATTTGTGATACAAACAAGGTTAGTGACCTAGATGTTATTATTCTCCTTAACTGTTACTGCACGTGTTGCACGTGAGTCATTTGCGTGTTAAATGGTTGTGGTTTCTAAGTTATAAGCCAGGGGAGTCCAAGTTTACCCGATTGAACAAGAGGACACAAATTACTTTCTCGTAAATTGAAGCGTGAATGAGATAGGGTGGGTCCCTGGATTTGATCCTCTTGCTCTCCGCCATCCATCACATCGAACACCTCGCTTTAATTTGATGATTGATCTTAGCCTTTAAATGTGCACCGTTCCGCATGTGATCATTCTCTCCCACGTTATTCCCATCTTACAACATGACAAGTAAATTCTAGGCTGTAGTTCATTTCTTTACCCTTTGTTGCTGCCCAGCAAAGTGACGAAGAAGGAAGGATCTGACGAAATCTATCAATCAGACGGTGGAGAGAGATTCCGTGATGGGGCAAGTGATCGAGCCCGTTTCACACAATTCAAGAATTCGAACATATTCTTTTGTCTTTCCCCAGGTCTTCTGCTTACGCCATTCTTAGACACGTTTCGATCTCGAGATATCTTTAGGTGGATAAAATTTTATGTAAAATGATTATTATTATTATTATTATATAAATAATATAATAATATAATAAAATTATTTAATTAATAACAAATTTTATTCAATAATTATAAATAAAAATTAAAAATAAATTGTGTATTTATAATAAAAAATTTATAATTTTTTAATTTTTTATTTATTAATTATTAATATAAATAATATAATAAAATTATTTAATTAATAATAAATTTTATTTATTAATTAAAAATAAAGATTAAAAATATATTATATATTTATAATAAAAATTTATTTATTATTTATTATTATTAAAAATAAATTAATTAAATAATTTTATTACGTTATTTATATTTATATAATAAAATAATTTCACTTAAATCTTTTTTTCTCCGTGCTCGCTTAGCACATTGTTACTTGTTATTTACCCGTTCCCATCTTCTCTTAGTTGCAACCAAACCCAGTTGAGATTCTCTCTCTGCCACCGTCGCCGTCGTGGCCGCTGCCTGCTGACTTATGCAGTTCTGTAATTACTATTAAACTGGTATAAAAATAGAAGATCGAGACTAAAATATCCAACACAAAATTTAAAATATTCAACATAATACTTGGAGCATTCAGTTCCAAAGTTAGAATAAGAGTTTCATTATCTGGGAGGATTACTTGGGGCTGCCCAGCTACTAACTGAATAAAAAATAAAATAAAATTTGCTAATGATTGAGAAAAACGAATCATCTTGCCTTCCTCATTCTCTGGCCAGCAAAAGAAGCAGCTTTAATCTACAGTGGATAGACAAAAAGACACCCAAAAGGAATAATCCTTTCAGACCATTAGAAATATAATAATTCTCCAAAATAGAGCAACAGTGTCATGATAGCGCAAAAGGTTACTGAAAAGACAAACTTGCCCCACTCACAGCCCTTCATATAGTTGTCCAACACATGGAAGGAAGGAACCACCGTTCCTACATACCATCTCAAAGTGCTTTTAGACTTGATTTTCCTCTCTTTGTAGTCTCCCTTTTCTTCCATGGATACTGCTTATCACTGGCCCCAGGTAATAACCATAAACACACCCATTTTTTTTTAATTTCTACGTATTTTTCCTGAGTTGTATTTTTCAGACTGATTTAGATTTTCATTTTTTGGGGTTTAAGCTTTTTGTTCCGGGAGTTTTCTTGTTGAATTTATTACCTTTTCATATGAGATGATGACGATGATGTTTCAATTTATATATGTTTCTGTCGTTTAAGATGTTTCATTTGCTCTTCAAAGTACTTCACTTTTTTTTTTTTTGAAAAAAAAAAAACAACTCTCCTTTTCGAAATATCTGATCAAAAAGGAGCAGCCAGAAAAGGAAAAAAAAAGCTATTTTAATTTGTTTTTATTGCTGTTGTAATCCTCAAAAGTGTAAAGTAGATTGATTCACTTTGTTTTTCCTTGACTCTTTTTTGTTTCCTTCTCACTTTATGATCTCCAGCTTTTGTTTGATCATGAAAACTTACATCTTTTTCCTGTCTTCTCTTTTAATTTCTTTTTTATTATCAGGAAATTGGATTCGTTATCCCAATGGAAAATTTAAATCCCATGTTAGAAAGAAGACCAAAACCTCACAGAGATCGAGCCCTGAACTGTCCAAGATGTAATTCAGCAAATACAAAATTTTGTTATTACAACAACTACAGTTTTTCTCAGCCAAGATATTTCTGCAAAACCTGTAGAAGATATTGGACTGAAGGTGGAGCTCTGAGAAATGTTCCCGTAGGTGGAGGATCAAGAAAGAATAAGAAATCTTCATCTTCTTCTTCACTAAAATCTCCATCAGCACCAGCTTTTTCAATGAATCTTGCCGATCTGAACACCCCTACAACTTTTCCTCAAAACCCTAAGAATAATATTATCCATGGAGGCCAATATCTCAACCTTGCTTCCCCCCCAACTGATTATCAGAATTATAACAGCATTTCCAAGTTCATTGAAACACCATTTGATCGTACTGAAAACAAAACCCAAACCCATCAAAACACTAATTCTTCAATGGGATTTGGTTCACTCATGGCTATGGCGCCAGAAGCAGTTTCTTCAATTAGTTTTTCACGGCAAGAGTCCAAACCAACTCTCAGTTTTTCCTTGGATGGATTTCATGAGAATGAGCTTCAAGGAAGTAGTAATAATAATGGCGCAAGAACTTTGTTTCCTGCGGAAGAATTTAAGCCACAAGTTTCAAACACTACTGCTACTACTACTGATTATTTTGGGCCGAATAATAGAGGGCAAGGGGAACCTACAGGATATTGGACTAGACTTTTGAATGGAGGAACATGGTAGACTATTAGCAGTAAATTAAACTAACAGACTTATAAGGTAGTTTTTATTTTTTTACTGTTTGATCATCATCCGGAAATGCAATTACTAAACTAGGTAGCCCAGCTAGGGTAGTTTTTCATGACCTTATTGCACCATGATTTTGCTGCCAAAGTATAATAATGTTGTGTTCAGGTAGTCAAAAGTAAAGTTTATGTAAGCAGTTAATGACTTGTTTAGTTTAGTTTAGTTTAATTCTGAGATTTTGTGGGTTTTGATTGGTGATTATGTTAATGGGATTGTCTATTTTGTTTTGAGATCAAAGTGAGTTGGAATTATGATTGCTGTCAATCCTTTAGTGCAAGTTTTTTCTTGTTTTTTTTTCCCCTCCTCCCCCCCCTCTTTTTCGGCTTGCCAAGCAGGTCAGAGTAATGTCGGGTCTTATCAGCACTATATTCTCATAAGGGGTCTTCATATTGTTCCTCACATTAAATCAAAATATTCATATATATTCAATCGAAACAACCAGAATAATCTGATCAAATTCTGAAGAAGAATGTACGAAACCTAACCCATGAACCGTACCTTCACATGGCATCCCAATTTAACAGAAATCAATCCAGGCTAGCTTTACATATCTAACTTATATATTTGGTATAATTAATTTGATAAATGATAGAAAACCCATCATGACTCTCATTTGTATGATCGACCAAATGGTTTCTTAATCTAGGCACTCAGTGTAATTGACTCTTCTTACCCATGCCTCTCCATTTGTATGAAACATCTTGTTTCCCTTTACCCATATTCATTCGTTCATTTGCTATAAAGAATCTCAAGCTTTACTGGTAATTTCCTCCTTTGGTCTTGTATGGGGACCTACAAACATTCCTCTAGATGACCGAGCTAAGAAATATGATAAAGACAGCAACGCTTATCATTATCATAACCAAAGTCTTATACGACACTCTTTCTTTCTTTGTATAATGGTACAATAAAATTATTGTCACAATTGATTAATATTAAAATGGATGTATAAGTAATTAAATAATTAAGTGTTATGTTACATAAGAATTATATTTATTATAATTTTTAATAATTATTTTCTAACCTTTAATTTTATTAAATGAAAATGTATGGAAATGTAGACCATTGATTTAATAATTATATAATATATTAGTGTATATATATATATATATATATATATATATGTTTTGGGTTGTCCAAGCTAGGTGTAAAGCACTTAGGTAGTCTTAAAGCCGTGAAGAAAGGAGAACCATTCTATAATGGAGGTCATTTTCTCTCTTGCCAAACACAGCTTTCCACTCTATTCGTTTTTCCTTGTCTCATTTTCCTTCTTTGCTTTCTAAATTTGTCAATGAGATTGGCCAAAATTTTCCAAATTAAATCCCATTTTGATTCCTGCCTCCCTAGTGTAGGTTAATAATTTTTTTTTTGAGTCTTATTTTATTATTTGATTTAATAATTTCTTATAAAATTTGTACATATTAAAGTTCATACAATTATATTAATCGATTAAAATTACATTACACGTGAAAATTAGTCTAGTTGATAGTTTTTTATTTGAAAATTTTAAATTAATTCGAGAAGAGGATTATTAGTAATTATTATATTTTACTATAATATTTAAAATGCATTTAAAATTACAGTAATATAACCTGTAAATAATTAATAAATTAAGTAAAAATATAACCATTACCTACAAGTTCTTAATCAATACCCATGAGGCTTAGAAGAACCTATACAGACAATGAAACAAGCCTTCAATCAATCGATGGATAGATTCTTACATGTGAAAAGAAATGGCATTTTTTGCTTTTGGACCAAAGGTAATTAAAGGAAATGGTTGATCACAATTCAAGATTGTCTATATGTTCAACTTTCAACACTGACAAATCAATTAACAAGGCTCAAAAGTGGGGTTCCTAGACCTAAATAAACATGTTAAGCCAACACCAATTTCACTATCATTGGACTAATTGAGTAGAAATATTGTTCAACTTGATTCTGCTCCTGGCATAATTATGAAACTGGAATTGTCGCGGAGCAAGAGTAGAATGAGACAAATGACATATACCTCTATTTTCTCTCGTGTCCTTGTACACAGAACAGTGTGTGAAAATGGCTGCCTGTAACTTTTCCTCCAACACAACCATCTCACCGACTTGATTCTAATATTCTTCACAAGCCTACTTTTGAACATTTCCACGCCCATCTATCATTAATTGACAAACCTGTAATTCAAGTACATGCGCTTTCGTTCTGGAATCTTGTGAACGCCCAATTTCATGATTTCGGGAATATCAGTTTGAATATATCTGCTTGAAATTCTGTGTGTTTCCTGTGGTGTTGAAGATTTGCGGTGGTCTTGCAGTGGTAGAATTAGGAAGGCAGTTACATGGGATTGCGATAAAATATCTGTTTGCGTCGAATATTTCTGTGGGCAATGCTTCAATAGACGTGTATGGTAAATGTGGAAGCTCGGAGGATGCTAAGTGAGTGTTCAAAATGATGCCTGAAAGGTGTTGCGTGTCGTGGAATTCTTTTGTCACAGCTTGCGATGCAAATGGAATGGATTTAGGCATTAGACTTTCTTGAAAGAACGTCTTCTTTCGATAATAAAATGCCAAATCTTAGGTCACCTAGTGTGAATATGATTCAAATATTAAATTAAATTCTATTTATTCTAATTAATAGAAATTAATTGAGATGAATTAAAGGATTACTTGAACAGTTAATTAAATAATTGAATCAGTTAATTTTTTAGATAAAAATTATTAAAATTATTTGTAATAGTTGTTATTATTTATTAATTTATTATAAATAGTCCATAACTTATATTTAATAAAAATCAAATTTGAATGATCAATAAAAAGAAACGAATTTTTTTTCGAAATTTATCGTCTTTTTTATTAATTTCTTTCTATTTTTTTTTTTTACATTAGATAACTCTTTAATTGATTGATAATTTTTTCAAATTTTATTGGTTAGTTTTTGGCAATTAAATTTTAGTTTTCAACATGGTGCACAGTTATAGGTGGTTTTGCACAAAATGGTTATATGACTAGGAAGATATTGGGATGTACTTTAGGATGCAGGCAGAAGGGATTGAACCAAATGCGCGCATTCTAGGAAGTGTTCCTCCTGCTTGGGCTAGATTACGAAAGCTAAGCTTTGGAAAAGAACTCCATGGCTATGTCACACGACACTGATTTGTGTTTAACACTTCCGTCGTGAATGGATTAGTAGACGTGCATAGAAGGTGTGCTGACAGGGAAAGTGCTTTCAAGTTGTTTTCAAAGTTTTCGATGAAAGTGATGTCTCCTGTAATACATTGATTGTTGGGTAATGCAAGGATGGTAAAGCTTCTGAAGCGAAGGAGCTATTCGATAACATGGAGCAACTGGGTGCAAAGAAAGACATAATTCCATGTAAATTCTATGATGTCCGGATATTAGACAACTTCCTGTATGATGAAGCTTTGGGCATGTTTAGGGATTTTCCGATGAAAGACGATGTCAAAACCCACTTCTTTTACTTTCGTGAGTGTTCCAACAGCTTGCGCTGACATGGCTTCTTTTAAAAAAGGGAAGGAGATGCATGCACGCACCATTGTTGTAGGTTTAGAATCTGTTACCTTTGTTGGCAGAGCTTCAGTAGAAATGTGCTGTAGATGTCTGGACTTGGGGGCTGCTCAAATGGCTTTTGATGAAGTGATTGAAAGAGAGACATCACATGGAATTGTTTGATATCTGGCTATGCCCGTTCCAATCAGATTGAAAATCTTCTTCAACACAGGAAAGAAGACGGTTTTGAGCCATATGTTTATATGTGGAACGGTATCCTTTCAGGTCATGTGGAAAACGGTCACCATGATAGAGCTATGCAGTTGTTCTTTGAGATGCATACTCTTAACACTAGAATTTGCACCGTCGGAATCATTCTATCTGCTTGCTCAAGTTTGGCCACAATGGAAAGAGGGTTCATGCATATCCGATCAGATGCGGATACGACTCAGACGTTCACGTAAGTGCAGCCCCTGTGGACACGTATGCAAAATGTGGTACTTTAAAGCATGCCCAGGTGACTTTTAAGAGAATACACAACGCTGATTTGGTTTCCCAGAACGGGATGCTTACAGCATAAACCATGACATGGGGTGAAAGGGATTGCTCGTTTTCCAATACTAGCTGGCGGTTTTAGACCAGACCATATTAATTTCCTTTCTGTTCTTTCTTCTTGCGTTCATGCTGGCTCCATCGAGATAGGTCATGAATTCTTTGATCTGATGGCATAGTATAATGTGAAACCGTCGTTAAAATACTACACATGTATGGTTGATCTATTGAGTCGAGCATGGCAGTTGAGCAAAGCTTATGAGCTTATCAAGAAAACTCCCACTGCACCTGATTCAGTGATGTGGGGTGCTCCGCTAGAAGGTTGTCATTCATGGCAACGTTGAGTAGGGCAAATTGCGGCAGAGAAGCTCATAGAGTTGGAACCAAATTATACCAGAAATTATGTTTTGCTGGCAAATTTATACGCTTACGCTGGAAAATGGTCTGATCTTGCAATAACTCGACAGAAAATTAAGGACAGGAGGAAACATAAGAGCCCCGGCTACAGTTGGATTGAGGACAAAGTTGAGATTAACATGTTTCTTGGCGGTGACAAATCTCATGGCAGATCAGAAGAGACTATACCATTTTGGATAGTTTAACCCTGAACTTGAAAAGCCAATTAGTGAAAATTGCTTTCTAAATAAAACATGCCAGCAAGACATTTTCTGCATTGTAATTTTGGTACAATATAAAGGATGATTCTGAAATGTAGTAGGATTCTTCCTGAGTGAACAACAGACAATTTGCTACATACAGAGCATCTTCCCTACCCTCTAATCAACGATGGAAAATTGCCATGAGATTTTATATTCCAGTATTTGATTCAATACAAGTCCAGAGATTCCAAAACCCTGCGAGCTTGAATGTGCAGTGCGGTAAGTCTCTCCTCTGGATTAAGGGTAGAGCCAAATTGACTTGCTGCCCATATCAGTGAAGCCGATTTTTCACCCAAAAGTCGCCTTATATCTTCATGTACGGTTGCCATGGGAGCCTTTTGCCTCCCATTTACATGTCCAATAAGTAGCAGCAAGAATTCTCCACATTTCAATCTAGAGGAAAACACACACATCTTAAATGATAAATGTCACGTTAACAATATATAAAGCAAGCATAATAGGTCAAATGGATCCTTTTATAACTCCAAACCAAAAGTCACTAAGCATATATACCTATTAGATATCCTGATGGTCTCCAACCAATTAACTGGCTTACCTCCTTAATGACTGATGATAGCGAAGGAAAAAATATAACCCTTTTTTTCTTTTTCTCAAAGGAACAAAAACCTGTAATTATAACCACCATAACCTCTCGATATATTGTGAAAGCCATCTGGAAAGCTTTTATTTGAAATTTCTAGGGTACCATGGTGCAAAAACAAGAAGCTTGTATGTGATGGGAACACCGTTCGATTTCAAGTAGATGTTTCGTTCTGTTCATTTTTTATGTTTCTACATTCACACTTGAGCAAAACAACTCGATATTATTTAGAGGTAACAATGACAGGCATTCCAATTACATAACCCTAGTCAAATGATGATATAAAAAAAAATTAATAATACGACTAGATTGATATTTAAAAAAGGGAAGAAAAAGGAAACCTGAGATTTTCATCCATTTGCTTGTCTCTTATGAGCTCCGCAACTTCCTCAATACCATTACATGCCTCAAAATCCTGGTAAACAATTAGTGAACTTGAATCTATGTATTACAAAGATTTAAATCACTCAAAAAGGAATTAATAATCCCATAAAAAATTTTCTGTGGCTAGAAGGCCTTGGACAATCTATGCTAAGCTTCAAAGATGTAAGGATCTTTTTTCTACAATTACACGCGAGATTTCCTAAAGTATTAAATGTCCCCTTCTAAAGTTACCTGCACCGCATCGAACTTAATTCAACTGGAGCCCGTCTGGCATGAATTTGATGGGCAACAAATTCACTCAACGATGTCCGACAAAGCCAATAACGAAAGTTAAAAACAAACAAACAATGAGATACCAGTTGATTGGCTGATGAATCCAGCATTATCGAAACTAAAGCATCCAAGCATGCCCCTTGCTCTGAAGCTCCTCGAGTTGATAATATAGTCATCAAAACCTGCACAAGCAACAATATTAAATTATCCCATTGCAGTAGATCACAATTTTTTTAGAATCCAAAATCACTCTCCATAGCAATAATTTAAGGAATAAAACAACATAAAAGACCTGAATTGCTTTATGTTTATGTGCCAAAACAGTGCTTTCCCTGTGAAGCAAACAGCAGCCTTCCAGAACTCGCAGCGCAAGCGAAACTTCGGCTTCCGTTGAAGGACTAGTTATCTTCATAGGATCCACACTAAATATATGATCCAAGCTTGCTACTTTCTCATCTACGGACTCTTCTTTAAATGAATGTTGAAACAAAACAGGAACAACTGGAAAACAAATTTAAAAATGAAAAAGAATAAGTAAGTCTTGTTTAATTAGCTAAATTTAATTGAACTAGGGTTTAATTACATACCTTGAAGATCGGGGAGAGATTGCGAGTGGCAAAAGAGATTGATGGTGAAGTCAGATTGGGCGACGGATCGGAGGATTTTGAGGAGAGAACGGAGACCACGAACGCGGAGGAACGAGAACTCAGCACGCGCCTCGCGGAGACCGGTACGGAGGGCGAGAGTGATTTCTCTGTAGACTCTCTGTTTGTTAAGCGAATTCACCAACTCTCCTACTGCCGTTGCGGCTGCCTCCGACGCAGCAGTCTCTGTCTCCGATTCCGTTGAGGAATCGCACCTCTTCTCAACTCCCTCGCTCCATAATGGCTTCTTCAAATACATGTTCCAGCTATGTCTCTCGGTTTCTCTCCCACTGTAACCGTAACTGAAATGAAAAGAGCGTTTCACCTACATGGCCCGATATTTATGCCATTTGTAATTTTAACTCACCTCAATAATTTTGGTCGAAGAGGTATCTTTCAAATAAAAATATCTTTTAACTGCACAATTATTTTTTTTTTTGTTGAAAAATAAATTACAAATTTATTTGATAAATAGTAAATTTTATTCGATAAATTATAAATTTAATCACTAAATTATTAATTTCACTAATAAATTAATAATTTACTTAATAAATTATGAATTTACTATAATTTTATTCTATAAATTATTAATTTACTCCACAAATATTAAATTTTACCCGAAAAATCGTAAATTTTCCTTAATCAAATGATATTTTACTACATAAATTGAATTTGACTCAATAAATCTTGCATTTGCTTAACAAAGTGTTAATTAGCTTAGAGCGAGCTCTGCAATCTTCTTCAATTCATGATTTCACGACATAATTCTAACAGAAGAGATGCCTTCAACATTGCTAAGACAAGAAGCTAAACTAGTTATATTTAACCTGAAGATGTCATATGACTTTCCCCGTCTAGCTGTTGGCAAACCAGTCTTGCCTTCAAGGTCCGCCAGTACCGGATGCCTTATCTACCAGCAGCAACAGCAAATCCTGCTGTCAATGGTACAAACCGATGCGATTCTCAAATGGTGAGGTTTGCAGACAGTCACAGAAACTAGAAATTAAATCATTAGTGCCAATGATCTTCCTCTAGTTTTACATTGTTGTCGAAGACAACAAGGCTAGAATACCCACATTCAAGCAAACTGTTGCTTACAAGATGAAAAGCAAATCCGATTATAAGAAAAAGATAGGCCAAACTCCTTAATATCAGCTAATTCAAAGGTCATCAGGCAATAGGAACCAAATTTATAAAAAGAAAAGCATCTAAAATTGTTGTCATAACAGCGAGAGACACATTTGAATGATGAATGGATATAGCAATCATTTCAACCATAAACATTGCAAGTTTATGAAGTTATACACGAGGATTTGATGATCCACTAATGATCATTGGGCCATAGTTGGTGGCGAGAATGACCAATCGGTAAACAGTGGATGAGAAGTTACAATACAAGATGAACATCATGAAGCATCACCACACTTGCATCGAGGAAGAGCTACCAATTGTCCTTGACAATCTTTGATTTCTCAAATATGAATTTCCCTTCCTTGTATTTCTGCGATGCCTCGAAAGCTCGTTCGTACTTCCAACCCAAAACTTCACGACAATCTGAGCAACAGATATCGGCAACAGTGTGGAGACCAGTCGAAAAAAACCTGTCTTCTGTTGGCCCCACGACGACATTCATCGCGTGGGAGAACAGAAAGGCTCTACCATTTCTTCCCTAAACAAAATTATGCAAAAAAATTGTTGGACTAAACATTTGCCCAGAACCCCAATCCCAGTCAAAACTCAAGTTACAATGATTCGAGAAAATTACATGCAACAACGTCTACAACCTTTCATGAAATCATGCTTGCAAAAACAAAGATTCAATCCTATTCAATTCAATTCTTCCCAGGATATCTGCAAAACTTGTTAGAATCAACATATTCCCAGAACCACAAAGCCATACTCAAGTTAAAATGATCCAAGAAATTCCGTTCAAAAAACATCTACATCATTTCATGCCATCATGCTCCTAAAACAAAAACTCAACCCTATCCAATCCAATTCTTCACAAGATATGTCAAACTATAGGATATATATGATATACACATACGAAGCTCTAAATTTTCCATAAACTAAGAAAATATTTTAGAAGTTTAAGTGACGAACCTGAAAAGCTTTGGAAACGATATCATCGTGAAGGGCAACATGATTTCGACAATTACAACAACTGTATAATCTTGGACCCAACAATTCAGCAGCCATTAATCAGCAAATTTCAAGCTCCAAACTTCACTCTGCAAACCAAGAAACAAACACTCAGACAAAAATCGAAATCTGTATTGAGAAAACAAGGAGAAAAAATCAAATAGAAAATCAAAATAAAAAAAATCTTACCTAAAACAAATTCAGTGATGAAGATGGCGACGAACCAGAAGTATGCCAAGAAAAGGGTAGAGAAAAGAAACACAAGCCGAGCGTTAGCATGCCAAACTGGATTACAAGAAAGAGTAAACCAATGGCTTTATGATAGAGGCATGATTAGTAATTAATAAATTAATAGTAAAAGTGATTGTTACGGAAAGGGATGACGATCTGAGCTGTAAATCATTTTTATAAAAACAAAAAATTGGGAAATTTATAACAGTCGACACCCTTTTCTTGCTAAATGAAACCAGAACATTTTTGGAGAATTAAAGGGTTTTAAGTTTAGTTAATTACATAAACTAATAATTGAAACTTTGTTTCGTGTGGGTTATGGTTGATTAAAGAGAAAGACTAGTGACAGGATTATTTTGCAGTCCTTTCAGGTGAGAATGGAGTTGGTCGATTGAATAGAAAGTTGGACGCGTGGGTTTACCACCACCTTACCACGTGTATATTTGATTAAGAGGTACAATTATTATATCATCCAAGACTATCTTTTAACAATTACACAGATATTGTTCAAATTGTTAATACGACACCATAATAGAAATTAAAGGCTTGGCTTAATAGCGTCATTAACAAATATTAATTGAGATAAAATTGATTATTCGTATTCCTTAATCATCTTCAATTTCTCGATGATGAAATTTCCTTCCTTCCATTTCTGTCTGGCATCGTGGGCTCGTAAATATTTCCAGCCCAATTCCTCTCCACAGTTGCTGCAGTAAATGTTGGCAACTGTGTAAACTCCCGTCATCAGTTGCCTCTCTTCCTTTCTCCCCAAAACTACGTTCATCGCATGAGCAAACATATAGGCTTGCCCTGTTCTTGCCTAATTGCCAAAATGTGTCATTAATAATATTGCAGTGCAAAAGAAAGAGAAGAGTAAGGGTTAATGAGCAGTCACCAGAAATTTTTTGGAAATAAGATCATGGCGAAGGGCAAGAGGATTAAGGCAATTTCTGCATCTGTACAAGGGATGATCGCCGAATTCTGCCATTTTTCTTAACCGATGAAAGCTAAACGTCCATATTTACAACACCAAAACAAAACATCAACATATGTAGCACAAACTAATTGCAAATTAGCGTAAAATTAAAGGAGAAAATTAGTAAGTTTTCATACACGAGAGGAGAGAACGATGACCCGAAACTTTGATCTTACAGAATTGGAGTCAACACTGTCAAGAATGTGTGTTGGTGTGAGATGAGTCGAGGAGATTGTTCGGGTACTTAAAGACTGAGTTGTGTTTGGGACTTAGTTAATTAATGATAAAGTGTAGGGATTAAAATGAAAATAGGAAGATTAGATGATAAGGTTGGAAGTTTCTAGAAACGAAAGGGAAGACTTTTTGGGTATAAACTTGCAAAGTTTGGGTTGACCAACCGTTCTGTGTGTTACTATTTGCTTGTTAAGAAATTAGATAAAGAAAAAAAATAACATATGAAAATTAAAATTAATTGAATTCTCATAAAATATGATGTAAATATTCGCGTGATGTGACGTAACATAGTTCAATTCTCTTTTCGGTGGATTAAAATCTTAAAGCTGCACCGTTTAATCCTTTCGTTAATTTGTTCTCTCTATTTTAAGTTAACGAACAGATGGCGGATTCTTATTGGAGGTACAGCGACGCCCGGCAACCGCCGTCATCGGCGATTCCGCCTCTTGTCTCCAAACGTTCTCGCACCGACTACGGTACTTCTTCAATATCATCCTTTTCTAAACTTTTTGTGCTCTGATAAAGTTATATTTCTGCTCGTATGTGGTGACATTACTTTTCGCTCGAATTTTCGAACCATTTCTCTTTCTTTTTCGTTTTTTCGGTTTGGATTCTGTAGAACCTTTTTCTGTTTGGTGGGTTAAACAGTGGAAGAAAGAGTCAAAGTTATGTTAATGATTTGATGAAATTTTAGCTGTATAAAATCTAATTTTTGTTGAGTGTGATTGAATTCATGCTGTTTTCTTCGAAATGCTAGTTTTATTAGCAACCAGATAGTAATAAGTGCTTGATCGATTTGTCCCTGGCCATGTGACTTGGATTAAGCACGATTGGAATTAAGAACTTGTTTGGGGTTAGAAATTGAACAAATTGCCTTTTTTTTTTCTAGGATTCTGGCATAATGATCCGTTGCAAGTTCTGTGGCAAATTAGTATCAGCTGTGTTCAATCAACTACAAATAATATTTCATCATAGCATGATCAGCTACACGAGTATTCTGGTTTGCATTTAATTGGTACATTCACCATGAGAAGATAAGGATCCAGTGTATATTATAAATTCAGCAATTGGTCAATAGTCTCCTTGAAATCGTAGACCACGTGTTGGCTGATCTTAACTGCTACATCATCTTTGTTGTTGTTTATATGGTTAAATGACCGTGATAGGCATCCGTTTAATCTTGCATCATGTGTTTGTTGCTCTTCACTATTTCATCATTTTTATTGTTGGCTCTTTGATTACAACACCAAGGGCTTATTTACTTTGTATTCGTGTCAGCTTTTGTGTACTCAATCTTTCTCCTATATGAAATTTTCAGTCAGTTTGATGAACAATTATGAGGTTAGAATTGGAAACCTTTCAATATTGCTAACTTTAACTGGAAGTAGATTATTACTTTTTGCCATTGTCTAAAAATGGTAAGTAATTAGCACTCAAGATATTTTCCCACTTTGATCTGATTCAACGAAGGAAGCCTGTTAATGATGCATTTATGCATCAAAGGGCCAAACTTATTGTGGTTGTTCATGATGGCAAACTGCATTGGGCTGGCAGATTTTGTGGACCATGCACTTCAGTCTGTATAAGTTTGTGATCAAAATGTTTGATTAACAAAATCTATTCTACTGCCACTGAGTGTTACCTCATGAGTTTAGATCTTCAAGTTTGTCTTTGATGATATAGTTATGTTAATTTCTTATGTGCCAAAGTGACCATGACTATTCAATCTGTGCTTTGAGATTCATTCATTATTAGTGCACTTGCTTCTTGATATATTTTCTAGTCATCATAAATTATAGGACTCATATTTGAGCAAGTATAAGATTACCATTTATGGATTATCATAATTATAATAAAAATGTAATACCAGATTATTGTAATGATTTTAATCAGAGTCAGTAGAGTGTGCAAATAATCTTCTTCTTATTTCATGTCTGCCTTGTTGTCTATAGTCATTATCTGGTCGTTGTCCCTCCAGGTGATATAGGAATCAAGACATATGGCACAGTGATGTGGCTAATGTCTGGCAAAGCTGTTGACAATGATTCTCTGAACAATTATTAACCATTGTACTTGGTTTGTAGGCACTCTGCTACTGGGTTTGTTGTGATTGTTAGTGGTTTATTTGCTTAAGTATCTGCTTAATCTTGTAGATGTTCCCAGTGGCCATGAACTGTCCAGTTATTATCCCTGTGATGATGACAGAGGAGCTATCCGTGGAATGAGGGATTCCGACTCCCTTGGAGCATCCTATGATCGTTACCTGCGTAGTGTGGTACTTGGGTTACTTTGTCGTGTTCAGACCATAATTTTAATTGCTCTCTGTGATTTATATTTTGGGTCTAATGAATTAAAAAAAAAAATGTGCCAGCAAATTTCATCTTATAGTGGAGGACACTCTGTTAGATGCATGAGTGGAGGAATATCTGGCCGTCCTGTTGATGATCTGCATATGTTGAGTATTGGAGATATGGACCCAGGGACAACTGCAAAAGACAGGTCCTTGGAATTAGGAGGTGGAATGGCTGAGGTTCCTCTTCCTCCTGATGCTACGAGTACTCTATTTGTGGAAGGCTTGCCGTCTGATTGTACACGACGAGAAGTAGCTCATATCCTTTCATTGGCTACCACATGAATGCTTGCATTCATTCTTTCATTCTCTCCTGCTTTTGTTCCTTCACTTGGGTTAGCAGATATCTTTTGCCCTTTTGTGGGCTACAAAGAAGTTAGACTTGTAACCAAGGAATCAAGACATGTAAGTATAATTTTTTTTTTGGGTAATTTAATTTTTTTTTTTCTGATTGCGGAGTCAATATTCTGTTCATTTATGAATTTATGCTAATGCAGCCTGGAGGAGATCCACTGATATTATGTTTTGTTGATTTTGTGAGTCCTGCCCATGCAGCCACCGCCATGGATGCTTTACAAGGTGAGTGTTTAAGTAATCTAGCTGTTTTCTGTTGCAGTTTATGTAAATATTTCTCAAGGAAAATATGTGCGCATATAGCAAATTTTGTACAACTCAAGTTACATATATTAGAGGTGAAAGAGCTTGAAAATATGTGTGCATATGACAAATTTTGTTCAACTCAAGTTACATATATTAGAGGTGAAAGAAGTCCATAAAATGCGTGACCCAGTAATTATTAGTGTTAACCTACTATGATTTTACATTCTTTGTATGAAACAATAATGTGCAATCCACACTTTCTGATTTGTAGAAATCAAATAAAACAGAATATTTAAAGGAAAACAAAGAACAGTTATTGTCGTTTGTGTGTAATACACGTGCCTGTGATAAGAGTTATGATGTGTCAAGAGAATGTTTTATACTAAGAGTGTGTTTACAGATGTTGACAAATAATTAAATGGTGAATGTTAATTGACGAGCTTTTTTGTCACGATTCCTCTCCTTTAATGCATTATGTGCGTCTACTACTTAATTTCAGAGTGCCTGTTGAGATGAGGTGAAAGATTATGAAACCTTGGAAGAATTTGAAAATATGAAGTGTAAGAAGCATCAATTTGTGAAAGTTAAAAAATACCACAAAGTTTAAGCTTCTAAAACTCTACTGAAGGTTAGCAACATTGCTGCTGCTGCGTTCACATAATATGCTGCGTTTGCACTTTTCGATGTTTTGAGTGAAACTTTTCAGTCCGTTCGGTATTGTCTTCGTCTTACTATCAAAGAATAGACCCGCAAGTTCACAGTTCGTTGAATATTGGATTCAATCTTCAAATTAGGCCCTCTAAAATTTTTAGTGAATGGGATGTACTTCGCCACTCGATTTGACTCGTCAAAATTTCTTGGGGTCCTTGAAGTTGTTTTCTGTTTATCAGTTTTGTTTGAACTTAATCAGCCAAATTGGCTGGCTAACTGGACAGGTTATGGAATCCTATCTGGTTATTTGTTCAGCCAACTATTATAGGAAGGGTCTACTACCATGACTAATTAACAAGGCCGTAAATATGTTTATCTTCCTTTTAGATCATTTTTCTTGATTTTCTTTTGTCCATAAGTCGCAGACAACCTGAAGCTATGAATAGTTGGGGCCAGAAATTTGGCCAATCTCCTTTATGATTAAGATAAAGGAAGGAAAGGTCATGAACGACCCATATATCTTGAGAAGGCAGCAGGTCCTTTCCCATCCCTCCCGTGGGGAGCCATTTTGAACTGCAGGCTAAATAAGCAAACAATTGGGAGCAAGAGATTCTTCCAAGTCTCCAGTATGCATAAGGTAGAAAAAAAAAAAACCTGGTGGATGATCTTTTCATGGGAAGGTAGCAGGTCCATTTCCTGTTCCTCCATTGGCTGCATTTTGGTCAGCCTAGTTGTGGGAGTAAATGATGAAATTTTTATTGGTGATTTGAGTAACAATTGCACGTCTTATAACACCTATCCACTGATGGCCTTATTCGTCACGAGAACTAATTGTGCTGCGTAAAATAGCTAAGCTTAATTTTGCAGGTTATAGATTCGATGAGCATGACCGCGAGTCGGTCAAATTAAGGTTGCAATTTGCTCGCTATCCTGGTGCAAGGTCAGGTGGCGGGCATCGTGGGAAGCGTTGAGTTATGCAATTTTGCAGGTGATTGATGCTTACTTTCTTATCAGCTCAACATTTTATTACTAATGGCGATTAGATGCCGTCTAAGAAAGTTCATTACAAAATGATTAATCAAGCTAAATCGTGCAACAACACTTGTCTGTAGGATTCATGCAAACTGGGGAGATTATGAAAATGAGGGATGATATGTCAACTTTGTTGTTTTGAGGATTATACAAATCTCTGATTGCGCAGGTTAATTAGGATGAACTTAATTGTGTGGTTTTTGGATTATTACTGGGCAATTACTCGAGTTGGGGAGTGTTTTCCTGATGGAAAACTGCAAATTGTATATGCTCTTAATTACTTAAGATTATTGTCGCGTGCTTTTACCTAGATAAACTTATTTGTGGCTGAACATGGTGAAAACCAACTTCTGTTATCTATCTTTTGTGCTTAGGAATCCATGTTTCGATATATCATTAGCAATGTAATTGTTGTAGGTTCTGGACACAGAAATGTGTGTGTATGTATTTTTTATTTTATTTTTGTTTTTCAATATTGCATTTTTTGCCTTTAGATAAAAAGGGGAAACAGGTTTCTGTTTGACATGGTTACCAATTTGATTTGTGTTATACTCGTAGTATGTTTCATTTGTGGCATCTTTCATGGTTTGATTTCCAAACTCTTATCTATGTGTAAAATTTGCCAAGTGTTCAAATTTGATTACTAGGTTTCAACTTTCTTGTAGCCAAATACTTGAAGTTTTGGTAGGTTGAGCTTTTTGAATCCTTGTTGCACATAGGTTGATATGCTGTATACTTGTTTTTGCATATTGTGGTACTATATTGTATAGAAGTGTGTGAATTTTTGAGTTTGAAACGTAAGATTATTTGACTTGGACTTCTTATCGAGTATTTTTCCCCTTTAAGAAGCTTGTTGATGATGGTTGAACAATGAGTACATTGACAATCATGATCGACATAAAATTGATATTCAATGCAAGTGTTATTTTAATATTCTTCGATGTGAAGATGCTTTGATGAATTCATTAAAATATTAGGTTTTGTACAAATTAGTTATTGATTATGCTACTACATTTATAGAAAGGTTAAAGTCGAATGAGTCATGTGTTGGCATGGCTGTAAGATGAAATTTGTCTGATAATTCGTCCTAGTTGGTGCCTTGAGATTTCACAAAGACATGTATTTTGTGTTCCCTTCACACCTAGGATTAAAACTTTTTGTATTCAACAGTTGTGGGTCCTCTAAGGTCTGTCTAGGAGCAGTTTTATTTCAGTTGTAGGAATTGGTTCTGCAGTCTAAAAACAATATTCTATTCTCATGGCCTACTATCTCTCATTGAAAAGTTAAGTAGAAATTCTTGTTCTGGAAACTACAAGATTTCGTGATTAAACTAGTCTGTATATTTCCGGATATGGTGTACAAGATGACTAGCTTAGATCTTGTGTTCAGCGTTGGGTTTTCTTCATGATCTTACATGAATTGCCGTCAAATCATCCTGTAAATTTTGATTCAAATTGAGGAGATTTCAGATTAAGTTTGCTTTGCTGGTGATTGGTAGTATTAGGCGGAGAGTTGGATAGAAATGCTTGTAATGACCATGCAGGGATAGATAGCCACATAGTATCAACCTTCTTCGTGTAGTAATATTGTTGAATACTTAGAAATTCAGCAGAATGTACCCTCTCTATGCGTTTTGTTATATTTTGAATATGGAATTGAATTTGCTTGCATCAAAGTCTTGTGTCATGCTATGGGGCATAATGTTGTACTGTGTATCTTTTCAAATTTCTTGTTGTAGTTCGTCAATTTTCATAATTGCATGTAACATAGCACTACCCTAAAATCTTAATTTTAAGTTCGACTATTGTTAAAATTTATGATTTTGATATCAATCAATTAAGGCAAAGATTGTTGTCATAATTGGTGCGGACAGAGCAAGTGGGGTGGAATGGCTAATGTGGAAAGGAGAAGTAAGGAGAAAAGGCAAGAGAAAATTGATTGAAACCGAAGATATCGTCGTCGATTTAAATAGCAACGAGAGATTATCAATAACATCCCTGATTTTTAATTTATTTATGATTTTGATATCATTCAATTAAGTCGAAAGTTTGTTGTCATAATTGGTGCGGACAGAGTAAGTGGTGGAATGGCTAATGTGAAAAGGAGAAGTAAGGAGAAAAGGCAAGAGATAATTTATTGAAACGGAAGATATTGTCGTCAATCTAAATAGCAATGAGAGATTATCAATTACATCCCTGATTTTAATTTTTTAAAATAAAAACATAATGCTTTCATCTATATTTAATAAGTCCCTGGCCCAATTGAATTCATGTTACCTAATATTTCAGGGTATTACTTTCTTGGGTCAGGTCTGTGTTGAAGATATATACAATTTATTTATTTTCAGGGACCTATACGATAAACTCCTTAATAATTGTTAAAGACGGCCATGGCATTAGAAATTTCGAAAAGCTAACCGCCATGCCGGGCTGTCAAAGCTGATCCTTTTTTTTTTAGCAAACGTACGAAACAAAATGATGACGTGTCGCTAGTATCAGTCTGAGGTATAATACTATATTGGCTTGAACCAATTTGCTAGCATTTTGGAGCTCAATTCGTATTTTTTATTCGTTCTGTTTTGAGGTTATTTCACTTCGTATTGCACGCTCCCACCGAAAAGAAACCTATATGTATGTGTGTGTGCGCGCGCGCGCGCGCGCGCAGACACACATATACATATATATATATATATATATATATATATATGGTATTTATGGGTATTTTGTTTTTAATGTTAAAAGTGCAAAAAGAATTACAACATAAGATTCAAAATAGAGATCCCATCAGTATATTTTAATGAGTTATCATCCCCGTAGATGCCTTATCTGATACGGGAGATTAGGAAGGTGACCTCTCCATTAACGCAAGACAAGTTGACAACCCATGATTCAATGAAACTTCCTCCCGCAAAAATCTTCTGGCTCATCCGTGATTTTCTAATTTTCATAATCCTTTTGCTGACTTTTCATGCTTCATCTGTGATTATTTACTGCCCCTTCAAGAATATAAAGAGATTCCTTATCTATCTATGATTCTTGATTAACTGATTGGGTTTAATTTAAACTCTGTTTATACTCTTATTGTTTATACACTCCAAACCGTGGTGTTTAGTTTCTGGGTTTGTAGTTCAAAGTTCAGCACTCAACAGACAATTGTGTTGTAGTGTGACCATTGGATAAGAAGCTAGGACGTCAAGATTTTACGTTGCCGTCATGGCTGCTGAGATATTTGAAGTTGAGGCTATGGAGGTTGGGGAGAATGAAGAGTGCGTAATAAAACAAGTGGACTTAACTGTGCCAAAAACTGATGATACAACCATCCCGGTTGTGACATTCAGAATGTGGGTTTTAGGCGTTCTTTCTTGTGTTATACTGTCTTTTGTCAATCAATTCTTTTGGTACAGAACACAGCCATTGACAATCACAGCAATTTCTGCACAGATTGCTGTGGTTCCCCTTGGCCATCTGATGGCTAGAACACTGCCAGATCGTGTGTTTTTCAAGGGTACCATGTTTGAGTTTACGATGAACCCGGGTCCCTTCAACATGAAGGAACATGTTTTGATCACTATCTTTGCAAATGCTGGTGCTGGAACTGTTTATGCTGCTCATATTTTGACTGCTGTTAAGCTCTTATATAAGAGGAAACTTACTTTTCTTCCTGCCTTCCTTGTTATGCTTACCACTCAGGTACTCCTTTTCTTTCCCTTTATAAATTAAGTTTTTGGTAATAGCTTGCTTATTATTTTTGTTTAGAAGCAGATTACTTTCCCTTTTTTTTTTGAACTTTGATATATCAATTATTGATGTCATATGGCAAATAACATATTTCAAATTATCATAAGTGTCGGGTGACTGATGCTGGTTCATCAAATAAGAGTACCTATTGACAATTTTCATGCCATATATCTTTTGGATTTGTTTATTCGTGAAATTGGAGTGATTGCTGGGGCTTTTTCAAGCCATAATTACTATGGTTTTTAATTTCAATTTTTCTAGTTTTATAAGGTCTGGGCATACTATTGAGCTGCAAATTGTTATTATCGGTATTTAATCTTGCTGTTATCCTTGTTTAAAATTAGGTTTTAGGCTTTGGTTGGGCTGGGATCTTCAGGAAATATCTGGTTGAGCCTGGGGAAATGTGGTGGCCAAGCAATCTAGTTCAGGTCTCACTGTTCAGGTATTTCATGTCTTTGCAAATTACCTGCAATAGTCAATAGGGATTTAAATAGCCTGGGTATCTTTTCTAATATTACTGAAAAATTCCAGGGCTCTACATGAGAAAGAAAGAAGACCGAAAGGCGGAATGTCTCGTAATCAATTCTTCCTCTTAGTTTTGCTCAGCAGCTTTGCTTACTATGTCTTCCCTGGTTATTTGTTTAGTACGTTGACAACAATATCATGGGTCTGTTGGTTTGCTCCCAAGTCCGTTCTAGCCCAACAACTGGGCTCAGGCATGCAGGGGCTTGGAATTGGTTCCATTGGGATTGACTGGTCTACAATTTCAGCATATCTTGGGAGTCCACTTGCTAGCCCATGGTTTGCCACAGCCAATGTCGCTGTTGGATTCTTCCTTGTCATGTATGTATTGACACCCCTTTCTTATTGGCTCAATGCCTACAATGCTAAGAACTTCCCGATATATTCAAAAGACCTTTTCAAGTCAAATGGTGAAGAGTATGATATTTTGAGCATTGTGGATTCCAACTTTCACCTTGATAGTGATGCTTATGCAAAGAATGGGCCCTTACATCTTAGCACCTTCTTTGCTATGACTTATGGTCTTGGATTTGCAACACTTTCTGCTACGCTTGTCCACATCCTCCTTTTTAGCGGAAGGTAAACTCCACTATTGTGTTTGTGTTGGGCTTTTAGTAACTTGTTGATTATGTTACTTCCTGTGAAACATAAACTTACGAAAAGCAAAAAATTCTATTTTTTGTTCTCTATCATGGTTTATGTTTCTCGTTTGTGCCTGCCACTTGCAGAGACCTGTGGATGCAAGCAAGAAGGGCCTTTGGAGGGACTAAGAAAATCGATATACACACAAAACTTATGCAGAAGTATCAGTCAGTACCCATGTGGTGGTTTTGGGTCATCCTTGTGGTCAACATTGCTGCTATTATCTTTGCTTGCCAGTACTATAACGACTCACTTCAATTGCCTTGGTGGGGTGTGTTGCTAGCTTGTGGCATTGCTATTTTCTTCACCCTTCCGGTTGGTGTCATCAATGCCACCACAAATCAGGTAAAAAGTGATTCTTCATCATCCCAAACTTATGTAAGCTTTGTAGATTTTATCCACAACTCATAGCCCATATGATCATGATATTTTTAGAAATAATAATATGCAAGTAATTATGAAAATTCACTCAAATATTTATCACCTGAAAGTTTATTTTAATATGACTATTGATTTAGTATTGAAGTGTTTACTGCTTTAATTATGAGAAGATGGGAAGAGATGGAGAGAGAAGGAATTTGAGGCCATTTATGTTTTCTTTTTCCTCTTTTGAGGAAGTTACAAGCCTAATAATGCACTCTTTAAGTGTGCTAATTTCATGGTTAAAATGGGGAAGTTGTAGAGGGGTTGAAAGAGAAGTTTGTGATGTTTATAAACTTGACTGATATTGATGCTCTTTTGCTGGCGAACAGCAACCAGGTTTAAACGTCATTACAGAATATGTGATTGGTTATATTTACCCTGAGCGTCCTGTTGCTAATATGTGCTTCAAGGTGTATGGATATATTAGCATGGTTCAAGCTTTAAGCTTTCTCTCTGACTTCAAGCTCGGCCACTACATGAAGATTCCACCAAGAGCGATGTTCATGGCTCAGGTCAGTTTCTCACTATGCGTCTTAAATCGATGTCTAGTAGAATATTTTGGAACTCCTAAAATCTAAGCGTATGGAATTGCAGGTTGTGGGAACGCTTGTAGCAGTAGTTGCATACACATTGACTGCATGGTGGCTGATGGGAGCAATCCCCGATCTTTGTGATACCACCAAGCTGCCCCGTGACAGCCCATGGACTTGTCCAATGGATCGCGTGTTCTATGACGCCTCCGTTATTTGGGGTCTTGTTGGGCCCCGGAGAATTTTTGGAGATCTTGGTGAATATGGAAAGATCAATTGGTTCTTTCTAGGTGGAGCTGTAGCCCCCCTCCTAGTTTGGCTGGCCCATAAAGCATTCCCCAAAAAGGAGTGGATACGTCTCATCCACATGCCCGTCGTCTTAGGTTCCACGGCACTAATGCCTCCAGCTTCCGCTGTAAATTATACTAGTTGGATTTTCCTCGGTTTCTTGTCCGGTTTCGTAGTGTTCAGGTACCGACCAGAACTGTGGAAACGGTACAATTACGTTCTCTCCGGTGGCCTTGATGCCGGGACTGCTTTCATGACGGTGCTGTTGTTCATTGCTCTGGGATCCCGGAACATTGGTGTGGAATGGTGGGGAAACAGTGGAGAAGGTTGTCCTATTGCTTCTTGTCCAACTGCAAGAGGGATTAAAGTTGATGGCTGCCCTATTGTAACTTGATCCTAAAACTTGCCTGCATGTTTTGAACTTCTCTCTTCAAGCATGCTTTTTCTTCTACTTTTCGGGTAAAACAGTAATCGAGCAGAATTACAGCAAATTTTATATGATGCACGAAGTACTCCATGGGTGAATAGTAAAACTTGTCTCTTCCCTTCACATTGCTTGAGGTCTTCTTCCATTATTCAATTTCAACACGAAATTATCTGCTGTCCAATCTGCAATTAATCACAACATAAATAAATAAATTCAAAATTAATTCGCGGTATAGATTAAAATCTCTTCTTCCTTCTGGGAAACGGACTCCTTGAAGCTTTTTCCATGGTGCGTGCCGCAGCAGCAGCAGCTCCATTAATTTACTTGACTAACATAATATATAAACAAACTGCCATTTTGTGAGGGGATTAAGATGATAAAAGTTGTGGTCCTCTCAATTTAATTAACTAATAAACTATCAAATGATTCTTCAACTGTGGAAGTTAGTTTGCGGGTAAAACAAGAATCGAGGAGAACGTTAGCAATTTTATATGATTGAAACAGAAAAACTTCAATTTCTCTTGGTTTTACTTTACAGCGTTTGAGGTCGTCTTCTATTATCAAACCAACCCACAATTCAAATAATAGTAGCCATAACAGTGAGTTTGGATCTTGATTAACCTACGAGATTATATATGGTGGTCATCATTTTTCTCGAGAAATCTGTATGGAAAATTCTTTCAACATCTGAAAAATGTTTTGCTGGTATGATTACAGAAGATTCTGAAGAGTTCCAACTTGCAAATTTAGTTACGTTTTCGGCCACTCAACTCTTCATGTGCAGAAAAGGCTTCTTACACACACACACAAAAGTTACTGCATGGTGCGAAGAAAATTATGACCTCCATGACACAAAAAAGCACTGGAAATAAGAAAGTGCTTATCTGTTTCTTTTGCATAAACTGTAGTAGGTTATTTCTGCAACCAATTTAGCAGCCATGTATAAATTCAAAACCAGAAGAAGAACACGAAAAGAAGGAGCGAAACATCTGTTACAGACACTCACAGTGCTTATAGCTTCTGCTTAGTTAATTTTTCCTAATAAGGAAAAGCTGAGAGAAAGCATACAAGAGTGATATTGGTTCGGCTCGTCTAATAACTTCGACATCGACATTATTCAAATGAATGAATTAAGATGAGCCGAAGCAATATCACGCCATGTTTACTTCTCCAAAAATCGCTTTCTCCGGCAGCTGCTTCTGCTTCATGGAACGGCTTCAATGAGTCCCGTCCCCTTATATAGGAGAAAGAAAAAAAGGGTTTCTCAGTCTCTTCAACGTAATTCATCAAAACGGAATATTATTATTTTATCATATCTATATCTATATCTATAGATCTAAAGAATCCCTATCTTCTTTATTTGTTAATTTGCATGTCACGTGATTACGCGTCGTTCATGCTGTAGAATAGCAAATGCCATATCGGTGGCGAGAAAAAATGCAATTGTAACTAGGTTTGTATCTAACCCGTCCCCATACTTTGAAAAACTTACAAATTAGTCCACAAATTTACCACATGACTCTAATTTTCCAACAACATATAATTTCTAAAACCAATAAAAAAGAATTGGGATAAATTCACGATTTTTTTTTTTTTGTTTACACTATTTAATTTTCATTGACGGACTTGGACATCAAATACCGATTTAAGATGATTAGTAATATAGTAATGGGGATGGAAATTTTTTCCTAAGGAATCAATTGTCTTGTTTGAACTGAAGAATGGAGATATATTTATCCTATTTTCACACACAGATTGGAGACAGGAATAACATGTCATCGGTTCATTATTTATTATGGGTTAAAATATTTTAATTCAAAAATTTTTTGTGAGAAAAAAAAAAAAAAACAGGGCCACATTTTGCCTTATTTTTATAAATGAGTAAGAGAACGGGATTAGATTTGTCCCCAACTTGTTGCCAACACTATATATTAATATATTTAATAGGGACTAATTTGTTACCTTTCCAAACTATAGGTACGAGTTAATTATATATTTAACTTTTGTGGTTGAACTTTATTCAATCATGGCCTGGCTGCCACATATTAATGAATGAATGAAGTATTAAAAAAAAAAAAAAAAACCGATTCCAGTGTCCAATTACAGTGTATATATATAAAAAAAAAAGAAGAAGAAGGGCAAATATTAAAAGAGGGACAGAAACAGAATCTCTCTTTTCCTACCAGGGCAATCCACAGGTTCCTGTTATCTTTTAGTTTCTTAATTGAATTGATTAATTAATTAGCGAACATTTGCCTCAATTATTTACATCTGAAAAGCAACGATAGTGTGTGTGTAACGAGGGCCACTTGATTAAATTATTTGATCAAGATTAGTCTTGGATTCTGGTGAAAAGGTGTGATGGATTTTCTTCAATAAAACATGTGTATGAAATCGGTTGAAACAGCGCTACTGTCTTGTGGGGCTCGTTTATTCTTGGGTACTTCTATTTCAATTCCGATGACTAGCTGGGCCAACCTTTACCCACCAAGCCCATTAAACGAATTGGGATGAAGCAGCTTTTAGCTGGCAGTCCCATGTTCTCGTTGGGCTAAGCTCAACAATTTCGGCGGATTAAGGACTCTTACTTTGGCGGGTTCTCCGTCCGGCCCTTCTTCTTCTTCTTCTTCTTCTTCTTCTTTTTTTTTTTTTTTAATAAAATCGACTGACCAACCTGTTGATTTCACAGTTTTTTTCTCTGTCTCTGTTTGGAGATCTTGAAAGGAAGAGACTGAGGTAACAGAAGTTAATCTATGGAAGAAACCGTACGAAACCAAGTCCTTTACGAGACACGTCATCATGCTTCGGGCCCGTACACTTCGAATTACCCTCCTCAATCGAGCCGACAGGTCCGTCCCCGATAACTATCTTGCTTTCGATTGTAGCAATTTCATGTATCTCACTTGTTTTGATGATTTTTCTCTTTCTCGATTGCTTTTTTGAGTGATTAGTTTGCTTAATTATTTGTCAAATTCAGTTAAATGAAGCTGTTAAGGGTAGCATTTTCTCACTTCTTTCGGTTCCAGGTATTTTTTTTTTATTGTTTACGGCTTTATTAATTGTTTATTTTGTTGCTATACCATTCCCAATGAGCCCAGTTCAGCTCCTACATGATTTTCACTTTATTTTTTCTTTTTAACTTATCAACTTCAGAATTATAGAAGCCGTAGCTGTTACAATTTTTGGAGTTCTGCTTTTATAAGTTTTTCCCGAGTTTTTGTATTTTTTTTCTAGATTTTTAAAGATATTTTCCATCTCTTAGGACGGTGTTATCGATATAATGGTGTCACTACATAATTTCGTTTTATTTTTATTGTTGTTAAGCTACTCAAGCCGATGCTAAGAAGGTTGTTCTATGAAATACGACAGAGCGTAGATTTCTAGACTGAACTTTTACTACTGTAAATGATAATACAACCTGGTTAAAGAAAATCATTCACAGAGTAACCTAATAATAGAACGTGGTTAAACATTTCCATTGGTAGTGGTTTTGATTCTTGTGACTGTAAGCAATCAAACAATGCCTTCATTTGTGCCTGTTGTAGCTTTACATGGCAGTACCGGGATGTTCTTGCTCTTTTGTAATTGTTTTGGTGCAATTGTTTATTCACAATATCCGTTTGTCTTTTCTTTCCCTTATATGATGAAGGTGTAAGCAAACTTAAAGAGAAATGGAGCAAATACAGGCAACCAATGATAATTAAGAAAAGGGCATCCTTGTTTATTTCTCCAAGAGGTGAACATGTGGCTGTGGCTGTTGACAATCAGATTACAATTTTTCAAAAGGATGATAGCTACCAGAAACCATGTGGCATTTTTACTGGTAAGGTTTACTTGGTTATATAATAGTATGGTCCTGAAAATAGCTTAGAAATATTGGAGCCAGTTTTGTGTTTGTAAGCTCAACAGAATATAGAAATTTGTTTCAAAATGGATGGATAATTGATTTTCAAGTAAAAATTAAGCTGTCAGTCATTTCTTTTTCTTTTTTCTCCTTACGAGTTTCTTGCCTTTAAATATGTTTAATAGATTTGAGTGTCTCCAACAATATTTTGAAGATTTTCCCTACTTGTGGTTGGCATGTCACAGACATGCTGATAATTCCTTGTATCTATCATTTTCACAAACTTTGATTTGTATGTGCAGGTTATGTAAATTTTCCAGAGTGCATTCTGAAATGTTTCCTTTTTTTTTTAAATATTTTTCTGATGATTGATCTTTTTGTTCTGGGTAGCATGTAAAATTGTTGATGCAGCGTTATTATCCGATGATACCATTTAAATGCAGCTCAATGGTCCTACTTTTGCACAAATGTACACAAACATAAACACTAGTGTTTATTGTGGCACATATGGCCTTGTGATCCTGTTTAAATATTTACTAGGTTCCCCATAAGCCCACTCATGGGTAATATATGGAGGTTAACTCTGCTGTTTGAGTCTTATATTTTTTGAATACTACTTACAGTTTTACAGCCTGGCTGCCAACATACTAATCAGGAAACTAGTCACTCGGGATGACCATGAGGGAGAAACTTTTATGAGATTGTGCTGGTCTGTAGTATGGCTTTGTAAAAGTTCAAACTCTTGGAAGTTTTAACACTAGTTGAATAACATGGTTATTATTTGGATTATAAACTGTGAAATGAATTAATTTTTCGGATGAATAGAGAATACTTTTCTGCCAGTTTACAAATTCTTTCACAATGTTCTTTTCCTTCATTTGAGACTGATTAATTTTTGCTCTACACATTAGGTAGCAGCCTTGGTGCGTCTATTTATGGAGCTTGGTCAGAATCCCATGATGTACTTGCAATTGTTGATGACACTGATACTGTCTTTTTTATCAAAGCAAATGGTGAAGAGATAACAAGATTCACAAATAAGCATTTGAAAGGGTCTTCAACTATAATAGGCCTGATAGCACAAGATGAAACTGATGTGCAGAGATCTTGGCTGTAAGTGTTCCTTCTGCCTTCTGTTTTCTGGTCAGCTGTCTCCTGATGACATCTTCGCAAAAGGATGTTTATAAGGATATAATTTCTTTTAACTAATCTTTAGTTTGTGATGGAAGCTTTTGGGTTCCTATGGTTTTTTGTAATCTATATTTATTTTTTGTACATTTCTTTTCTCTGATTATTTTAAAGCTATATTATCAAAGTGCCTGCTCAGTTTGTGGAATGTGTTTTCAGTTGTAGCTTCACTGTTCTTACATTAGAGGGATTTCTTCATCATATTGAGATAAGCAAGGAGCCAAGTGCCTCAATTTCCTCCACGTGTGCTTCAAGTAGTGCATTCACTTTGAGAAGGCAGTTTCCTCAGAATGTATTCTGCATTGACTATATTCCTGAACTTTCTTTGCTGGTTGTTGTCAGTAATGCTGTCACTACATCACTATCCTCTGGTGGGAGCACTGGTACAGTTTCATATCATCTATTTCCTTGTGGCCTTTGAATAAAACTTTCTAATTAGATATTTGTGAATCTGGTTTGCAACTGGTTAACCAACACAGTAGCACGAATACTATATGGAAACAATCAGAATGATTTGATAGAATTTTGTGATTCGCTTTTCGCTTTTTTTAATGGAAGATGTTTTCCTTTAAAAGCTTCAAAAAAGTCCTTTAGATTTTTTTTACTGGTCGAGTTTCATCATATCGTATCGTTATTTTAACTGTTTTGAATTAGATATTCATTTTTCTTCCAGGGTCTTGCTGTATTTCTCTTTGGCGTAGATGTCAAAATTTAGACCTGGAACAATTAGTTTCTACTCTGTTTGAAGGCTTCTATTGCAAACCTAAAGCTCACGCAGATCAGCTTGCACATCCAAAGGTACTAATTTCTGCACAGGGAAATTTTGTTGCCACTTGTGATATGGCTGGATGCTTGCATATTTTTAAGATGGATAGCGATATTTGTTCCCTTTCAAAGTTTGATTGTGGAGAGATGGAATATTTTAGTGATATTGTGGACTTTACTTGGTGGTCTGATCATGTACTTACTCTAGCAAGAAAGAGTGGCATTGTTACCATGGTTGACATCCTTAGTGGTTTAAAAGTTCAAGAGGATGATCCTGTATATGCAGTGCTTGTTTTGGAAAGAGCACAGAAACTTCAAGGTCATGTTTTTCTTCTGGAGAATAAATCACTTAAAGAGAGGCACAATGCATCTAATTATGACAGAGAAACAAGCAACCCAAATGCAAAGCAGATCACTGGAGACAGATTTAATCTATCCAGCAGTTTACGCTGGAGCTTAGTATCATTTTTGGAGAGATCAGTTCATGAAATGTATAGTATTTTAATTAGCAACCAAAACTATCAGTCTGCTTTGGACTTTGCTAATTGTCACGGATTGGATACTGATGAAGTTTTTAAATCACAGTGGTTGAGTTCTAGCCAAGGAATAGATGAAATAAATATGTTTTTGTTAAAGATAAAGGATCAAGCTTTTGTAGTTTCTGAATGCGTGGACAAAATTGGACAAACAGAAGATGCTGTGAAGGGTTTACTTGCACATGGGCTGCGTCTTACTAACCAGTATAAGTTTTCTGAATCAGAAGATGATGAATGCAGCAAAATATGGGATTTCCGTATCACTAGACTTCAGTTGTTACAATTTGGAGACAGGTTGGAGACATATCTTGGGATAAACATGGGCAGGTATCATGCTGTTCTAAGCTATAATTATTCATTTAGCATAAATAATGATTTATGGAATTTTGTTCTGTATATCATTGTGGATGGTTTCTCCTGACTGACATCTTATTGACATAGTCTTGTGCAGGTTTTCTGTGCAGGAATATGGCAAATTCCGTGTTATGCCTATTAATGAAGTAGGAGTAAACCTTGCTGAAAGTGGAAAAATAGGGGCTTTAAATCTCCTTTTTAAGCGTCATCCGTATTCACTGACTTCTTCTATGTTGCAAATCTTAGCTGCTATTCCTGAGACAATTCCTGTTCAAACATATGCACAGCTTCTTCCTGGAAGGTCTCCTCCTCCAACAGTTGCTATGAGAGAAGAAGATTGGGTTGAATGTGACAAGATGGTAAGTTTTATTGGAAGATTACCTGAGAATCATGAGATTAGTACCCAGATTAAAACTGAGTCCATTGTCAAGCGGTGCCTGGTATCTCTTTGGCCATTTATTAATGACCTTTCAACATGGTACAAGAATAGAGCTAGAGATATTGATTGCTATAGTGGGCAGCTTGACAACTGCCTCTGCCTGATTGACTTTGCTTGTCGCAAAGGTCTCACAGAGTTGGAGCAGTTCCATGATGATATTTCATACTTACACCAACTTATTTATGCTGATGAAACCGATGGTGAAATGTGCTCCAGTATGAGTCTTTCTGTTTGGGAAAAATTATCTCATTATGAAAAATTTCGTACAATGCTCAAGGGAGTCAAAGAGGAAAATGTGTTAAAAAGGTTACAGGAAAAGGCAATTCCATTTATGAGAAATAGGTCTCCTGATCTGACATCGGTGGGTCAAGGGCAGGTAACAAATGATCTAGGTTCTGTAGATCATAATAAGGATGAGTCATTTCTGGTTAGATGGCTCAAGGAGATTGCTTTGGAGAATAAATTGGACATGTGCTCTTCAGTCATTGAGGAAGGATGTAGGGAGTTTCAAAGTAATAGCTTTTTCAGGGATGAGAATGAAGCTATTGATTGTGCTCTCCAATGTATATATTTGTGCACAGCTACTGATAAGTGGAGTACCATGGCTGCCATATTGTCAAAGCTTCCACATAAACAAGGCAAGTATTGCTTTAAGTTTCGAACTATGGCAGATGAGATTGTATACTTTACCAGATATTTATGGAGATGACTTAGTTTAATGTCTTTTTGTATTTCAACAGTATTAAACAATTTAAGACATGATTGCCTTCTGTATGAATTATTAGGACTTTGACCACTTTATTTTCACTGGATCACGTTCTGCAATGTACTACCTTATAGAAGAGATCTTAACTGCAAATCTCACACATGCTTGTATATAGCTTCTGGATGAAATTCATATTGGAACATCTGTTCTTGATCCTGACAAATATTTTCAACTTCTGCAGATAGTGATATATCTATTGATGGCCTTGAGAGGAGACTCAAAATAGCAGAAGGCCACGTTGAAGCTGGGAGACTTTTGGCCTTTTATCAGGTTTGTTGTTCCTTTTTAGTTACCAATGCTTTTGATTTTTCTGTTTGAATGGCATTGCACTAAATGTTGGTGTTAAGTGCTAATCTGTATATTCCTTCACATGCTTGATATTGAGAAATCATGGTAATTTTCTTCAAACAGGAAACTGGCAACTAATGCTTAAAAGTAAATTGGTTCCTTGGATGCATGAATGAATTTGTCAAATTTCCTTTTTATCATGGTTTCATACTCTTATAATAAACATGTTACAATCACTACAGGAAAATGTTGATACTTTCACTAATTTTTAATGTCAAAAAGTCTTTTGGGGGGACATTGGTGTATTTTCTTTTCATCTAATGAAAGGGATACCTGACCCAGTCAGCATAGTCCTCGACTCTGGATTAGACCAACCTAGATGGATAGGGTGTTGCAGTGGAAAGCCTGGTCTTTTATGATGTTTGCAGGGAGAAATTGGAAATGTTTGGAGGGAGCAATTTATCTGTTATTTGGAAGTGGGATCATCAAGGGTTATGTTCTTTTGACTGAATTTTCTGTTCACCTCTTCAATGTTGCTTATGCAAGGGTTGTCTTCTTTCCTTTTCGTGGAATCTCTAATTCATTGTTAAAAGTAAGGGCTATGTACCATCTGTTATGCTTGTATAAAGCCTCCCTCTTTCCCTTTTATTTATGGACATATCACCATTTTGTTCGTGTACCTGTTTGGAAACAATTAAAGCCATTCGATAGTGTGTCTGATAATAAAGCCTACTGTGTCCTATGATTGATGGTTGCATAAATATGAATGTGAGAGAGATTTCGATTTTAATACTACTTGTTTGCTTCCAGGTTCCAAAGCCAATGAATTTTTTCCTTGAGGCTCATTCAGATGGAAAAGGTGTAAAACAAATTCTTCGTCTTATACTCTCAAAGTTTGTTCGACGACAGCCTGGACTATCTGATAATGACTGGGCAAACATGTGGCGTGATATGCAGTTTCTGCGAGAGAAGGCTTTTCCTTTTGTGGACCTAGAATATATGTTAATGGAATTCTGCAGAGGACTGCTGAAAGCTGGGAAGTTTTCTCTTGCGAGGAATTATTTGAAGGGCACAAGTTCAGTTGCTTTAGTGTCGGAGAAGGCAGAAAATCTAGTTATCCAAGCTGCGAGGGAGTACTTTTTCTCAGCTTCAAGTCTTTCTTGCTCGGAGGTAAGTATGTCGATGACTTATTTTCTACACTGCTTTAGATATCCCTGAATCGCTTACTTCACAATTCAACTCTAATCCGTTTTGTCTTTTTTCTATTTTATTTTCTGTTTTGAAATTTACTTTTATGTCTTATCTAGCCATTAGGGCCTTTACATTGACTAATGCCCAGTTCTATTTCTTAAAAATCTTGCATCTGTATGCATTTTTTCTTTTGGTACCTTTAAAATTTAATATTTCACGTCTTCCATGTAATTCAGGGTCCTCATTAAATTATGTAATTCATTTATACAAACCCTTCATCAGAATTCATTGGTAGCTCTATAATTTTAGTTTTGCTGTAGAGCTCTATAATCTAAATCCTTGATGACGTCAAGTCAATATACTTTACTGATTTGTTGCATGTCAATATTTTGTATTCATTTTCCAATGCTGTAATGGTTTGCAGATCTGGAAGGCCAAGGAATGTTTGAATTTATTGCCAAGCAGCAGAAATGTTAAAGCAGAGGCTGATATTATTGATGCAATTACTGTTAAACTTGTCAACCTTGGAGTGACACTTCTACCCATGCAATTCAGGCAAATAAAAGACCCAATGGAGGTGATTAAAATGGCAATCACAAGTCAAGGTGGAGCTTATCTACATGTCGATGAACTCATTGAGGTTGCCAAACTTCTTGGATTGAACTCACCAGAAGACATATCAGCTGTTGAGGAAGCTATCGCTCGAGAAGCTGCTGTTGCAGGTGATCTGCAATTGGCTTTTGATCTTTGCCTTGTTTTGGTAAAAAAAGGGCATGGTCCGATTTGGGACTTGTGCGCTGCAATTGCAAGAGGTCCTGCCCTTGAAAATATGGATATAAGTTCTCGAAAGCAGCTACTAGGTTTTGCTTTAAGCCACTGCGATCAAGAATCGATAGGTGAGTTGCTCCATGCATGGAAAGATCTGGACATGCAGGGCCAATGTGAAACTTTGATGATGTTGACGGGGACAAATACACCCAAATTCTCAATTCAAGGGTCCTCAGTTATCTCACTTCCTGGATACAGTGTTCAAGATATAGTTAACCTAAAAGATTGCTCTGAACTGGTTGAAAGGGTCAGCAGTAACGATCAAGAACTTCATCTCAATAACATAAAAAATACACTCTCCATTGTTGCCAATAATTTGCCTATTGAGAGCGAAATCAACTGGGATTTTCTTTTGACAGAAAATGGAAAAATTTTGTCTTTTGCTGCTTTACAACTTCCGTGGTTGCTTGAATTAAGTAGGAAAGCAGAATATAGCAAGAAAATGACGCATGGCTTAATTCCTGGAAAGCAGTATGTGAGTGTAAGAACACAATCCATGATCACCATACTGTCCTGGTTGGCACGGAATGGCTTTGCTCCCAAAGATGATTTGATTGCCTCTCTGGCGAAGTCAATTATAGATCCACCAGCTACTGAAGAAGAAGACATTCTGGGTTGCTCGTTGCTGTTGAATCTTGTGGATGCTTTTAACGGGGTAGAAGTGATAGAAGAGCAGCTGAGAATAAGGGAAAACTACCAAGAAATTTGTAGCATGATGAATTTGGGGTTGACATATAGTTCATTGCACAACTATGGGGTAGAATGTGAGGGTCCTTTCCAGAGGAGGGAGCTGCTGTGGAGGAAGTTTAAAGAGCAGCGGACACCACTTAGTTCTGGTGAATGGCTCTTTTTCTTTTCTTGACTTGTAAATTTAGACTGCATGTTTTTTTTCTGTTTCTATCTCAGGAATGCCAAGAATTTATACATTATAATATACTAGTATTGCTGTATTCATCTGCTTCTTTGGTTACTTCTTGAGTTCAGGTGAATTAAACAAGATTGACAAAGTACAGTCTACGTTCTGGCGGGAATGGAAACAGAAATTAGAAGAAAAAAAGCATGTTGCTGACCATTCCAGAGTGTTAGAGCAAATGATTCCTGGAGTTGACACTGCACGCTTTTTGTCTGGTGACATTAAATACATTGAATGTGTTGTTTCCTCTCTGATTGAATCAGTAAAGTTGGATAAGAAGCACATCTTAAATAATTTGTTGAAATTGGCTACCACCTATGGCTTGAATCGCATTAAGGTGTGTGGTACTTGACATACCATAGACTGTAAATATAGAAAATATAAAAATGCCTGTTCAACTTGTAGATGATATGTTTTCCTTTGATGCGTTGCAGGTCTTACAAGACTACCTAAGTTCTATCATTGTTTCTGAGGTTTGGACTGATGATGATATAATTGCTGAAATCTCAGAAGTCAAAGAAGAAATACTTGGTCATGCTCCAGAAACCGTCAAAACTTTATGCTTAGTTGTATACCCTGCAGTTGATGGGTGCAACAAGCAACGCCTTGGCTTCATATATGGCCTCCTCTCTGACTGCTGCTTGCAGTTGGATGAAGCCAAAGAATCTTTACCAGAGTTGCACTCAGGTCAAGAAGGTGCATCCACATTTGGATTAGCTCGTATCTACACCATCTTTGAGCAGGAGTGCAAAAGAGTTACCTTTATTAAGAACCTGAACTTCAAAAACATTGCCGATTTGGGCGGTTTGAATTTGCAGAGTTTTAGCAGTGAGGTCTATGCGCACATAAGTGAGTTTACCCTGGAAGCCTTGGCACAAATGGTGCAAAGCCTGGTCAGTATCTATACTGATGAGGCGCCTGATGGTCTGATATCTTGGCAGGATGTTTACAAATATTATGTACTAAGTTTGTTAACAAATTTGGAGAGCACAGCTAAAACAGATTCTAGAGTTGAAAGCCCTGAAAACTTTCAGGGCTTTATTAATCAACTTGAGCAAACCTATGATTGTTGCAGAGCATATATCAGACTTCTGGCATCTGCTGAAGCTTTGGATACAATGAAGCGGTACTTTCATGTAATTATACCACTCTGTGGTGCTTATGGGAGCATACCTGATAACTCAACATGGCAGGACTGTCTCATCTTACTGATGAACTTTTGGATGAGAGTGAGTGGAGAAATGCAAGAAATTGCATCCAGTGAGAGTTCAGTAGACAATGTCAGTTTCAATCCAGAGTGCTTAATGATTGTTTTAAAGGTTCTGATGAGCTTGGTGATGGAAGACAGCATCTCACCAAGTCAAGGCTGGGCCACCATCATCAGCTATGTCAATCATGGTCTAGTAGGTAGCTTTACTTCTGAAATTTTCATTGTCTGCAGAGCCATGATATTTTCAGGTTGTGTGTTCGGAGCCATTTCAGAAGTATATTCTAAAGCGGTGGCACAGTGTAGTTCTACAATTTCTGATTCTGAATTCTGGCATCTTCCCCATCTATATTTAGAGGTAATGGAACCCATTTTACAAAATCTGATCAGTGGGTCTCATGATCACCATAGTTTGTATCATTTGTTGTCTTCTCTAAGTAAATTGGATGGGGATCTGGATGAGCTGAAGCGGGTGAGGCATGTGGTTTGGGAGAGGTTGGTAAAATTTTCTGAGAATTTGCAGTTACCAAGTCAGGTTCGAGTTTACGCTTTGGAGCTTATGCAATTCATCTCGGGCAGGAATATCAAGGGTTTCTCTTCTGAACTACAATCCAACGTTCTGCCTTGGGAAGGGTGGGATGAATTGCTCGATTCATGTAAAAAGAGTGAAGCTACTGCCATTCAGGGGTTTTCAGAGAAAATGGATACTTCTAGCAGGTTTACAAATACCTTGGTTGCCCTTAAAACAACTCAGCTTGCGGCAGTTATCACACCAAGCATAGAAATTACTCCTGATGATCTTTCCAATGTTGAGACAGCTGTTTCTTGCTTCTTGAAGTTGTGTGGAGTTGCCAGCGAAGATTCTCATTTTGATGCTTTGGTAGCCATTTTAGAAGAGTGGGAAGGGCTTTTTGTAATTAACGATGAAGTAGCCTCCATAGAAGCATTTAATGCTGAAAACAGCTGGAGCAATGATGATTGGGATGAGGGATGGGAAAGCTTTCAGGAAGTAGAACCTCCCAAAAAAGATAAGAAACAGAACTCTCCTTCTGTTCATCCTTTACATGTATGTTGGATGGAGATTTTCAAAAAATTCATTGCAGTGTCCCGTTATGGAGATGTGATGAGAATGATTGATCAATCTTTATCAAAATCGAATGGAGTTTTGCTTGATGAGGATGATGCCAAAAGCTTGAACAATATTATGCTCGGGCTCGATCCTTTTTTAGCTTTAAAGATGGTGTTGTTATTGCCTTATGAAGGTATACATTTGCTTTCACTGAGTGCAGTTGAAGAAAAACTGAAACAAGAAGGCATCTCTGAAAGAGTTGGTGGGGATCACGAATTCTTACTGCTCGTGTTATCTTCCGGCGTTGTATCAACCATCATCACTGAATCTTCCTACGGTACTATCTTCTCTTATCTATGCTATTTAGTTGGAAATTTCTCGCGCCAGTTTCAAGAAACCCAATTATCGAATCTTACAAAGGGACGAAGAAATGAATGCAGAACCATGTCTCATGATTTACATCTTTTCAGAAGAATTCTCTTCCCCGCCTTTATATCAGAACTTGTAAAGGCAGATCAGCAGATTTTAGCTGGATTTCTCATTACCAAATTCATGCACACAAATGCTTCTCTCAGCATCCTCAATGTTGCTGAAGCTAGTCTGAATAAGTACTTGGAAAAACAGCTTCAACTGCTACAAAACGAAGAGTTTTCTCTCGACGAAATGAATTGTAGCAAAACATTGAAGACTACGGTTTCCAGCTCGAGAGACAAGTTGGGAAATTTGATGCAATCTGCTTTGTCATTGCTTTCCAGAAATGTTAAATGAAAGCTTTTCTGAAAGCTTTTGGTTTGGGTCGGCTGCCAGGGTTAGCAATTATAGATTATTGTCACATGATTTATTTTATTTTTAGGTTCTTTTGAACAAATGAGTTTGTACTCTGATAGTAAAGTTTTCCGGGTCAGAGTGATCAATCACCCCACGCGGAATTGAGTTGAAAGTTTTATTTTTGTTGTTTTTTTTTTTTTTCCTAACATCAGATTTAACAAGTGCAAATTGGAACATTAGTGCTACAATTGATACAATAATAATAATAATAATAATAATAATAATAATAAGGAACAGTTTGTTTCGTGTGATAATTGTTTTTGTATTATGATGGTATCAATAATTGCCTAAAACTGGTGACAGGTGGTGATCTAAGTAAGGTATGTGCAATTTGGTAAACAGCTTTATCCCAATGTCAAATTGCGAAGTCATATGCAGTGTGTAGTTCATAGGAAGACCGAGCGTCTGGCCGGCATCGCCATCTTTTTTGGTGTGGAATTTCCCGGTGAAATCTAGAACACATGGAAATCTTAACTGCAAATCATAACACTCTTCGCGTATTGTACTCGCCGTATGAAGCAATCGCGTTCTTCAAACAAAAAACCCACAGCGTATACTTTTATTTGCTCGATTGCATGAAGCAATTGTACAGTTCAGACAAAGTCGGGTATTATTAATTTTTCGGCCCCATCCTCCAATTCTTGGATAAGTTATGTTTCTAAACTCTGTGATTGATTTTTGAGATAAGAATAGCAAATGGACGTGTTGAGAAAGGGAAGAAATCGCAAAATTCTGCTTTCAGTAGAGAGCAGTTTGTTCCCTTTGTCTCTCAAACAAAGTTACTGTGTTTGAAATTTTGCTGGTTCATTGCGTAGCCTGTTCTCTTTTGTTTCGCTGGATTACCCTTTTTAACATGCTATCAATCGTGGGAATTTGTTGTTGGAAAGTAGACAGGAAGTGGCAGGTCTTAGCATCTGACAGCATTCTGAGGTCGAACCTATTCAAAGAAAGATGGGGAGAAGATCGTGCTGAGTTCTGTGCCCCTATGGGATCAAAATCATGGAAAGATGTGTACGAGATGCAAGGCCGATGTGATCGAGTTGGATTGTAAGTAAAAAACCTCAGTCACTGTGATGTGCATCTTTGCAAAATTTATGGAGTATGTGTGCAAGCATATGTTCTCCAGGGGATTGAAGATAATCCGAGAAGGTGTTAGATTACTATCTTGTCCGCCGAGGTGAAGTCCAACGCCATTTGGGTTCAAAGTCGACAAAGAAAACGGGTCGATATTCATTCTATGAATTCGGGGGGAGATTTCAATGGAGAGAGCTCCATGGAAGAAGAGAATTGTCAGCCAAGTAGTTCTGGATAAAATTCTTTTCTTCACTGAGGACTTGGAAGTTGCTTCGACAGATGGCCGATTGCTGTGACATGAATTGTTTGGGCAACACCGCAAGAAACACATTTAATATATAGCATCGTACAGAAATTGGATATTGTGTGGCTTGATATGTTTATTGCAATTGCAGCGTAAACAAGCATATAATATTTTGTTCGCATGCCCATATTCAAGAACCCCAAAGTGATCATGTTCTTACAGACAACGTTAAAATGTCGCTAGGATGGCAAAAGTTGGAAGTAAATGAATCCTTTATTACGGTCTAATCAATTTCGGAGAAGTCCAGTCCAGATTTCTATATTTATAATGACAATAAACACGTAGGCGAGAATTTTTTCAAGTTGCGATTTTGTGATAATTGGCTACGAAATGCTTCCCTCAAATTCGAAAAACACGAAACGTGCTAATAGACAAAAATGAGGAAGAAAACATTACTGCAAGTTAGCTAATAGGCACACTGCTTAAGAAAAGAATAATATCTGCATTACAGAAAAAGATATTTAGCTTCCTACAATTATTTCTAGAAAATCTAATTGACGATTGCACAACATTGTTGTTTCTAACGGCGGCCCAAAAAAAAAAAACAATTTTTAAAAGCTCCAGGGAATTCTTTCTATCCTTAGCTGGGCAGACCACTATTTTTGCTTGTACTTTTTTTTTTTTTTTCATCTTTCACCAAATAAATTGAATACAACTTCAACCGACAACTGTAACTGTGTATGGAACAAATCAGGTGGTTGTTATCAACCTTACAAGAATCACCCGGTGGTCTGTCTCCTGGCCATCAAATCAAGCGTTCAATGGCTCCGCCTCGGTGTCCCTTTCCTTCATTGACCTTTCTTGTGTTTCTGTAACAAACAGATATGATACCAACTATAACTACCGAGAAGTTGTCAAGATGTGGATTTTAAATCCATGATATATGTTCATACTAGAAAGATTCTGACCCTACTGCATTCGTACTTGAAAGATCAATACAAGTAGCAAAAACATAGTGTGAAGATTATTATACTCACTTGGTTTATCTGCAATCACCATCAGCCGTCTCTGCAAGAGTGATGCCACAAAGAGAAAAATCGAGCACATACCAAACATAACAGTAATGGGGAATGCATCGACCTTACAGAACAAAACCAATGAGCAATTCAGAGAGAGATATTGAGATGCTAAATTAGGTTATATTCTTAGACCAGAAGAATGAGAAAATATTAGAGTTATGCCCAAACGTACATTGTACAGCACGACGCACACAAAGATATTGAGAGGAATACGGAAGAAGTTCATGATGGTGCTTCTGGCTTCCTCTGGTATGTACTGGGACCTCATCTTCATGATGGATGGCCAGAATATGCCTACACAAGCCTCAAAGGCACAGAAGCCAAGAAGCTGGATTGAACCTGAAAATGAGATTCCGCCGCCTTTTACCTTGGAAGGTGCTACTAGGAACTGTTTGAAATTAGTGAATTCAGATACCATAGCAAAAATATATCTAAGAAACAAAAGAAGAAAAGAAAATGGAAGCTGTAACATACAGTGGTTACGATTGGAAGCAAGAGGGAGATTGATGACACCAGAAAAACGATCTGCATGTAGCTCTCTACCCTGGGTAATGAGTGAGCCATCAACCGAGATGCCAGGGAACTTCCCATCATTGAAGCCAACATGAAAGTTGCAAAAATAAAACCATGGGGAATTTCCTCATCATTTGGGCTTAAAGCAGGAGTCCATAGGAACACAAAGGTATACATTGAACCTTCAAACAAGGACTGGATAGCACCCAGCAATGCAATTTTTTCATCTGCAGCACATAAAATATGATAGTAAACACTAAAAGCGAAGAAAGAAAGTAAAACCAGTTAAAAAAATTCGAAAAGAACCCAATAAATAAACCATGGATGGGCAACAAACAAACAGTGAGGCACCAAGAAACAACCTGCTAATCAATTGTCACCATGATAAATATACAGTCCAAACTAAATACTCAACTCTTACCAGAAGCAATTGCCACAGCAGCACCCCTGAATTGGGTAAGCAAGTCCTTGCTCTCTGAAGGATCTCCATAGTTTTCACTCCAAGATGATAAAATAATGGCCATTCCAATTGCAAGAAAGCATGCAGCAGCATCAAAGGGTGCAACAGGCCCAAGAGAAAATGAATCAACAAGAATGTTTCCAAACAATCCAGACAAAATAGCAACAAGACCATTGCCAAGAAATATTGCTTTTGAGAATGTTATGGACAGCCATTGTTGCTCAAATCCCCTCTGCACAAATTACATGATAAAACAAAGATTTAAAATGATATAACATGAGAAGCAAATAGCAGAATCAGGCACTGACAAGACAGAGAGTGATTCTGAACAGAAAAATGTCAGTAACTAGGCATTCATAATGGTTGATGGAAGGGGAATTTAATAAATAAAGCATCAACAATCAAAATCGTCAGCTGAGAACAACCAATAAATTCAGCATGAACAGAGAAGAGATGCAATCCCTCACCTTGTTGTGTTCTGCAACAAGCCATGACTCAAATGCTGAAAACAAGAGAGAAGTTGCAATACCTCCCAAAACACGACCTATCATCAGAACTTTGTATTGAGGAGAATGTTTAGTGATACAGCTTAGAATGTATGTTATGCAATACGTCACGCAAGCCCTCTTCCGACCTCTGAATTAAAAAAAATGAATGCATCATCAATTTGAGTAACTCCATCAGTGATTAACCATAAAAGTACAAGCACAAAAATCTCACTGTTTGTCAGCTAAAGATCCAACAATTGTCCCAAACACCATGGAGGACCCGAAACCAGCTATAAAAAGCTGTCCAATCTCCCCTTTTCCAAACCCATATGTACTATAGAGGTAGTAAACATAAGGACCCTGCAACCAGTCCCCAGCTATTGCCAAGTAAACAGCAAACCATCAGATAAAGAATAAAAATGGACCAAGAACTGCAATCCGATTTAAACAGTATAGTTTATACAACAATTATTAGAACAGATAAGCCAAGATCATCATTAAGGGGCATCCCAGTGGCAGATTATGGCAAAAACCACCAAACTGGTTATATTTTGACGTTTATTATGTAGATTTTGAGGAAATTCCGATATTTATTTGAGTTTGATCATTTGGGATTTGTTCTAACAAGTCTGTTGAATGCTTTCGGAGCCTCAAGGTCATGGTCAAAGCTCAGCAATAGGCTGCAAAGGCCCCAAAAGATGTGATTGAAAGAAATCTGACACTGACAGCAGGAAATGACTGGCATAGACAAATTCTGAATAGATCACGCATCAAAGCCCAATACTTAGATTAGCAAAGTGTTTATTTCAGGTTAATAATAAACGTGACTTCATATGATCCTTCACTAAAAGCTAAGTCAGCTAGAGAGAAAATTAGTTAAACTTCATTTAGGGATCCATTTCACAAATGTAATTACAAGCCAGAACAAGGTAATTTTAACAGAAACTAAGACAAATTGCCTTACTGAGCTCGCTTTTTGTTCTCTCCCTACACAAAGGAAAAACTTGTAATAAACATCAGTACATTTTCCCAGAAACTGAACCCCAACAGAGGAAAAGAAAAAAGAAGAAAGTAAAACACTCCATTCTCCTACTCCAGACAATATGCAACCCAGATCCCATACATCTAAAAGACTTCCTTGCTTCTAAGGCCAAGATATAAACAATGCATTTGTTTAATAAATTAATTTGTTTTTGCTTCTAATAATGGCGTCAAAGCAAGAATCAAATCATTCAAAGCAGATTCAAAACACAAATGTAAGAAACGGATATTTGCATTTAACTCGATAAAACTCTAAAAGTCAGATCAGATCCAAAATAGAGTGATTAAGTGAGATCTAGAACAAATTATAATAAGAACTGTCAGATCCAAGAAAAGTAAGTACCCATCATCAGTGAGTAAACAAGAAGATAATTGTTCTTGAAGGAACTGAAAGCAGGCGAAGTATTGATTCTATCCTTGTTCGTTTTACTGAGCTCCATTGCCGCCACCACTGCTCCCAGCCCACCAAAAACCAAGTAATAAAAAATCTCCATTTTCGCTCCCTGATGATCTACGCGTGAAAATCAAACAAAACCCACCACAAACTGAATCGTAATACGAGCGAATCTATCCCGGATCGAGTTGTTTGATCACTGAAGCGATAGCTATTTATATTATAGTTCAAGCGATGCTGGGTTTTCAATCCTCTGCTTGCCTCGCCTGTCTGTTATTTTCAACTGTTTTTGCTTTCAGTTGTACATTTGATTCAGTTTTCGCGTCAAAATAAAGTTATTTGCCAGAGTACAATGACATCTTGCGAAGAATGTAGCGTTTTAACCTGGATCGTGTTGTAGAGGACACTACTAAACGACGCGCTTTGTATTCCGTTTCCTTCACATCATCCGTTATTTGGAGATTTGCCACGTGGCGAGATCTGAATATCGGGACATGGTTGTCGGTGGTTCTACAGGCGAGGTACAGTACCTATGAGGCACGTATTGGATCCGGCCGTGGGAACAGATGGTGGACCCTACTTCTCATTTTAATCCGTACGCGTGTGATTGATTGACTGATTGAAATGGAAGGAAACCATGATAGGAAATTCCTTATATTTATGCAGTGCTTTAATTGCTTTTTGACGATGGAGATCTGTTACCGTTAGGAGGCATCAGCAAACTTATGGATCGGTGCCGTTAGTTTACTGTTTGTTTGGTGCCATTTCTTTATCATCGCTTGCCTAAAAAAAAAACTCTTTTCTTTATCGTTGCTTGCTTAAAGAAAAATTAACATCAAAATTGCTGAAAGTAAGAAGGGCAATTTTTAAAGTGATTTTAATTATTTTAAAATATTGAAAGAAATTATAAATACATACTTGTATAAATGATACAAAGTCAATGTTGACTTAAGAGATGAAAGCATGTGCTTTGTCATGCAAAGACGTGACACCATTGAAATTGAATCACAATTGATGATTCTCAACAACTATGAACCATTACAATGGACATATGCCATTCCATGTTTTATTTTAGAACAAAAATTTCAAAGGCATCTTTTCATAAAGTGGTATTATCAAATTGGGCACTGTATTTTATAAAAATGGTAAATGAATTCAAACTTTTATCTATTATGTCAAATTCATCCCTACAGTACCCATGACCTCCATTGATAAAAATCGAAGCAAAAGACATCAAATGTACACGAAACCGTGAGGTTGCAGATATTCCCTGATTTAAATTGAAAAATTTTTGACAAAAATGGCAAAAAGAAGAGAACAGTGATAAAGATGAGAGAAATCCGAATGGGAAGAAGGTGTTTACAATATGAACCACAAGTTACAGATTTGATGAGAGATAAAAATCCACTTACCTTATGTCCCACTCACTTCCTTAAAAGGTTGCCAACACGAGTACTCTCGAAACAGAATCACTTAAAATAGAACCAAAAGCACTTGCTACAACTCTCTACAGTAATCAGATATTATGGCTGCTCGTGCTTCAATCAGCCAATTGCACTCTTCTTCATCTTCTTTACATCCCAGTTACCAATCCTCACCATTGATATTTGCTCCAAAAAGTAATCAAGAAAATCTCTGCTGGTTTACAGTGAGATCACTTCCATTTTCAAGGAAAAGATTGTCCGCACAAACTGTGACAAGGGGACTGAAAATCCAAAATACAGCAACAAGACCTGCAAAGTCACCAGGTAATTAAATAAGATTTCCAGAAACATATTGGAGATAAAATTAGAGGAGTGATTCCAGAAACAACTGATTTTGTTTCTTTCACTTTGCTTACTTGGAGGGATCAGCTGAAGAAGATTGGAAGATTAAGAGGGAAGTACTACTTCAGAAAAGGGTGTAGTTCTCCCTCTGTCTAGTTACATTCTGAGTTTGCAAATTCTAAGTAGAAAACACGATTGGACGAAGCTTGTTAATTAGGATGGATTTAAGGTTGTACGCAGATCCTTAAATTTGACAATTAGACAATAATTGAGGGAAATGTTTTGTTTTGCTTTTTGTCTTGCAGGCAAGGAGCGTGGAAGTGCAGGAAGCTTTCTGCCTTCAGAAAGAAAACAACTTTGTGATTCTTGATGTAAGGCCAGAAACAGAATTTAAAGAGGTTAGTGAAAGAACGGAGAAATCAAGGTAGATTTGCGTAGGTAACAGGGTTCAGAAAATTCTAAATCCTGCCCATAGTAAACCACTTCTATGACAAGTGTGGTACTTTGGTATTAATTTCTCGTGTGGGAGGCTCAGGCGCCAGGTGCTGTTAATGTGCAAATATACAGGCTAATAAAGGAGCGGACACGTGGGATATTGCTAGGCGTGCTGCATTTGCATTCTTCGGAATCTTTTCTGGCACGGAAGAGAAACCTGAGTTTCTGCAGAGTAATACAGAACAAATCTGATAATGGTTCAATTTCGTTCATTTTCAGACAATATTATCAGTGACCAGATGTTTGATACATTCCAGCAGGTGTGGAATCACAATTAGACAAAGAAGCAAAGATTACTGTGGCTTGCTCTTCCGGAGGTACAATGAAGCCATCACAAAATCTCCCCGAAGGTCAGCAGTCAAGGTAACTATTTCCGTCACAGAATTTTGTACGTATTAAACTATACGATTTACTGCAAAACATTGTATAATAATGTTGGCTTTGCCCACCGCCGATTGAGTGAAAAGAATTTGCTGCTTACCGCATTGCTGGGTGCAGATCACTGATAGCCGCATATTTGCTTGTTCTCAATGGTTAACAAAATGTGTAACACTTAGAAGGGGGGCTTTATGCGTGGTTCAAGGAGGCATTGGCAGCTGCTTCTGAAGAGTGAGGAGTATAGGATCAGTGTTTTCGAAGCTGTTGCTTCCGCAGAAGATGCTCAAGTTTTGTGCTCGATGCCAATGTTGATGTGTTCGCATTATACCATGTCTGACACTGAAATGTTGTTTTATCAATACTTGGAGTTCAGTGTGATCATAATACGTAGAGAAATTCTTTCAGAATCCTTGTTTGGAAATGACTATAACGCCAGTAGGAAGAGATGTTGAAACGTGAATAATACAACATTAAGTAGAAATAAGTTCCACAAATTTTGATGCAAGACATGAATACAAGCTCTATTTTGTCGTATGACCATGTTTGACGAAGCACTAACAACCACGGCAATTTAAATAAAGCACAAAAACATCCATTTCCAAGAAAGCGATGGTGAGTATAATGCAATCCCAAAAGAAAGAACAGCTTATTGTTGCAGTCAGCCATTGTTTCTGATACCAGAAGAAAGGAAAAACGAGAAAGAATGTTAAGTCACATAAAATCGTCAACTCACCCCGGACAACTGATAATAGCCACAGGAACCACAAATAATCAACGTGAACAAAAACTGATCATGACATTCCCTGAAAGAAATCAAATTTCAAGTAATGTTGCATGCGGCTCAGATCCAACAATCAGAGGTCTTCTGTGATCCCACCTGTGCCATGTACATAACCGAGACTATAACAAATAATGCTGACCAAGCAAATATACAAGCCACTGTAGGAGCCAGGATCCTCGCTCCAGCAACTTCCATCCTAAACTTTTTTAAAGATTTACAAGGGGTTATGAAGCAGTTAATTTTGTATTCTTTTTTGACAAGAAGAAATGTCAATCTAATGTGCAATAATTAATCAGGAATTTTCTTGTAGCCTGTAAATGGTGATTTCCTGCTGTTTAAAGTACCGGCGGTCCTCTTCATCAACCAGCACAAGATTCAAGTAATACTTCACGCTGAATTTGTTGTTAATATTACGATGAGTTGGCGTCAGCTCGTAAGGGCTAAGAAAGAGTCTGATTGGAATTGATTCACCTGTAAAAGCAATAATAATGCCTGTAAGCAAATGCATCAACTGGTAATTGAAACATGTAATGTTAAAAAGTGTTTAACCTCTCATTCGGCTTATTCCAGGCCATTACCAGTTGGTAATATTTTGATTGGAATCTATAAAAAAACTAGAAGAAACTCCAGCATACCTCTGACGGGAGCACCATCCATTAACTCAAATTTAGCCAGTGTCTCAGTTTCAACATGTGTATTGGCCCCTGATCCAGTTGATTCCCGGCGTCTGATCTCAAGATCCATATTCTTAATTTTGATTCTCACAAGGAGAAAATATATCTTGCCAATAATAACATCTTTTAGGTGATACCTATAAAATTCAGAAATTCGAATGAGGACTAATGAACATGCATTCCCTTGTGATCTACAGAACAGCCAATTGTCAACCAACACCTAATATCTCAAACAATATCAATCATAGATCACACTTGCACAATCTCAAACTAGGTCAGGCCAAAGTATGAAACAACTGTACTTTAAAATCAAAGTTCTCAGATATATTCCAAGACTGACTACTGATTGATGCCTGATCAAGAGCTTAACAATCTGAAAAATTTTGATCAAATCCTAGTCACAAGATGCCTCCAACTTACTTGCTTTTATTGTACTCAAACTCAATATGCAAGCAATCTTCAATTCCCACTTCCATCTGCACAAGGCATAAAAATTATGATAAAGCTTAAAGAAGAATCACAAAGATTAACCATTTTGTTATGCTTCTGGAAAATGTTGTGGAAACCTAAAATGAGATTTACATCAAAGGGAGAAAGGAAGCTGGAAGTTTGAGTTCATGTTTGTTACTCATCCCCAAAAGAACATTGCCACGGATATTACAAAGTTGAGAAAGAAATGAATTTGTGCTTCATCTGTTCCTTACAGAAAACAGTGAAACTCACCTTGATGCTGTTGTTAATTGATGGAGATGGCGTATAGTTGTGAACCTGAAGCATAGAAAAAGACATCAAGAAAAACAATAGAAGCTACATTGGAACAGTATAGCAAGTTCATTCCTGAAAAGAGCTTGATTTCTATGATATTTTGGTCTTTCAAATTTTTTACATCCCCAACGTCACTCTTATGCTAATACTAACAAATCAATGCCAATACTGACCAATTTTCCACATTCTAATCATGCTTTTTGCAGGATACAACAAATCCGGTTAGGTCCTTACAGAAGTTCACAATGATCATTAATCATAATAGCAGAAACAAAGAAGAAACATGTGAGAGTAAAGATAATAGATGATATTACCACAAAATCTTGGTATTCAACTATGCTTCCACCATAACCACGGCTGACAGTCACTTTCAGAACATACCTACAGAAAGCACATACAAGAAATATTTAACATGAGGTTTCCATTATAACATCACATTCACCACTTGATCTTTTAGCCTATAAATTGTCAAGGGGCTAGGGGGAAGCATTTTTTAGATTCCACATCAGCATTCTGGACAGCAATCATTGATTGTTATTAGCATTCCACTTCCGATGTCACAGTGTGGAGTGGAGAAGCCAACAGATGAATGCCAGCAATGCCACCTTTCTTAATTGAAAATAAATCACGTGAGCGCATCAATTATTTTACCTCACAAACAAGTTACAGATCAACCTTTAACCAATGTAAGAAGTTATAAATGTGAGGCTGAATACAAGGCTAAAAGAAATAAAGAAACACCCAATATTTGGGTCCATGCAGCCTGATATGGCAGAGATGACATATTTTGGTTTATATTGACTGGAAGCAGGATTAAATTGTACACATGAGACCAAGAAAAACCGTTTAACACGTACAAATGTAATCAAACTAGATAATAAGCATGTAAATTTCCCCTGAAAACCTTAAGGACTGAATAAGTAGCATACCTTAGCCTTACATTCACGCCATTGTACGTCTCGTACGGCATTTCAACAGTAGAAAATTCAAACGGATAGGTTTTCCTTTCATATATTTCTCCAGGAACATCAAGTTCACGGACTAAAAAACAAGATAATCAAATATCATGATCAAGTTAAAGACAGTCAATTGACTAAATTCAATTAAACGTAGAAATAGAAATTTTGCAGATATTTAGATTTTTACAATGATAAAGAAGAATACAAAATTTTGAAGCTAATTTTCATGTTTTCCTACCCAGAGTGTTACATACAACAAATCAATAAATTATCCCACCAAATAATTATCAACCATGAATTTAGTGTATTACCAGAGCAAACAAATAGAAAGCAAGAGTAAACTCACCAAGGGAAGTAAAATCATAAAAGTTGCCTCTGTCAAAATACATCTCTGGAAAGTGAAACAAAATTTACAGCATTACAATCTCCATTTCAACAGATGAGAAAGAACAGGATCTCATAGGGCAACTGAGCCACAAAATTGTAAATATTGGAACAGTAAGTGCAAATATACAAGAAAAAATCACAAAATGAACTAGATTCCCACCACCACCCATTACAAAAAATCTCCCAGTCAAATCAACTATAAAACAAGTAGTGAGAAGCACCAATACCAGTCAAAACTAGTAACGGCCAAGGATGTATATTGTTACAAGAGTAACAAATTATTGATCAAAAATTATAGAACTAAAATATAGGTACTCTTATCTCTTCTTCTACGTAAAAAAAAAAAAAAAAAAACCACCACAATGCAAAGTAACAGTTACATCAAGAACTCACCAATCTGACCAAGGAGTTCAATTTTCACACCATTGTGTTCAACCTTTTTCCCTTGAGGTTCTATAGAAATCTGAAAGTCAAATCAATGAAAATGTTGAACCTTTAACGATCATGAATAAAGAGCATTTCAAGATATGTATGCTATAATCCTCATCATTCAAACTAAACCATCAAACTTTATACCTTTCCAGAAATATTTTCTTGACTTTGGAAAAGTGGAACCATGATCGTTTGACCATTTTCCTTCTTCAGTGGAACCTTCAAAAATACAGGTATTTGAGTGTAACTCTACAGATCAATACCAATACATTCACATACTTCACACAGTAAACATCATCTTTTAGCAAAATTCAACTAGATAAACACCTAGAAGTTACCTGCTTGCGAGTTTTTCCATCGGCAAATGTTATTGAAATATTGCAAGCCGGTTTGAAAGCGCCAATGAGGTAATTCTAAAAAATTAAACCAATAATTCGAACAATACGTCCAGAAAAAAAGCACTAAAAATAATAATGGCAAGAATACTCGTGTGATCTCACCATGCTTGTTTACAGTCTAGTGCCGATTACAATTCAAAAACACCTGGAAAAACCCAACCTCTCATTCAACTAGCGCTTACTACTTAAAGCAATAATAAAATACGAAGCTTGCAGATTTAATCTAATACCTAGAAAACAGTGATTGGGATCAAACGATGAAATGTAAATGACCCAAAATTCAGGTAATTGGAAGATCTTCGAACCTTATACTGATGATTGTGAAGTGATCGCGATAAGAGAAACCCAGAGTTCCTGCAAATCGAGATTTGGTTTAACAGTTGATGATTTCGTCGATGTAATTTTTTGGACAGTTAGGCAGCAACAGCAAAGAAGACTACTGCTGGTTTCCTAAACGCATCGTCCGGCTCGATCTCACGTGCATCGCGGGTGATACCGTGGGAAGGCTAATATCATTGAGCTCCCTTGACTTTTGATGAACTAGCAAAGATATCCCTTGTTTTGATCCTAGGTATGATCACAAATTGGGTATTTAAAAATCCAAAATCAACAAATATCATTAGAGGTGTCGAAGGGCAGGGCCGGAGCATCGGTCCGACCCTTTAACAGTAAAATTTGATGCGCTACAAATCAAAAAATAGCAATGTATTGGGAGTTTAATTAGTACAATATTTGAATTTAAAATTTAAATTTATAAATTTTATATATAATTTAATTAAAAATAATTTTTAAAAAATTATAAAAATTTACAAATCAACATAATATGACCCATTAAAACTCGAATCTATGTACCGCCTCAAGCCTTTTTTTTTTTTTTTTAAAAAAAAATGTGAAATTCATAAAAATATTTGATATTTAAGTGTAATAAAAAATATATATTGTCATTGACTAATTAAAAGTCAATACCATAATTATTCTTATTGACTAATTTTATCCAGCCGTCACCGTCACTTTTTGAAGCACTTGAAATTTTAAATCACATGGATTAGAATCTTTGAACAGAGTTCATTAATTTTTTTTTTAATTTTAAAACAGTAATTAAGTTGAATTCTAATTATTTTTAATAATAAATAACATCATTGGAATGTTCATTAGGCAACACTAATATTAGAGCAATACAATCAATCACATACGTAACCAGAAGTACGTACGGAAATAAATCATATAAAATTACACAATAAGCCTTTGGTTCAACTTGAAAAAGGCCTTTTACAAATAAAAAAATAATTCTAGAAAATTTTTCACGCGTTGTATAAAAGTTTTATGTTTCGTGTCGTGAGCTGTCCTTCTCAACGGTACCTAAATCCAACGGCGGCTCCTCTTTTCTCCGACTCCCAATCCTCAAAAGTCCGTACAATTTCCGAAATTCCCTTACAGTATGGACACTCTCTCGACATAACAACCCATCTTCCACGGGTTGACCCGACCCATTTTCGCTCGACCTCGCGCCGATTCTGTTTACTTCTCTCTTCTCTTCGCTTTTGTTTTGTAGGGCTGTAATGACCGATTTCAGGGCCCTGGTGGGCGAAGTTCGGTTCGAAATCATGAGTTCACCGATTTGGGCCGGGCTTAAACTTGATCCGTTTTGAAAGCCCTCTTCAACTTGTCCGAAAAGTTTGTGATCCTTCAGGCCCAAGTAATTATTGGCTAAAATCTTGAACGTGGAAAAATCACACAGGGGGAAGTGTACATGAACGTCGATCCTTCCCGGCCTCATCACCGTCTCATCTTCGATCTGATCCTTTTCATTCATCGTGAAAACCATCACACGTTCTTCCCCACAACACGAAATAATCCCGTCCATGAAATTGAATATCCCTGACAAACTCACAGCCGTTGATTTCTCTTTCTCAAGCAAGAATCTATCAAGATCCTCGATCAAAATCAACGACTTACTCGTTGTTTGCAGCAAAAGCGTTTTCAAATCAGAAGCATCTGAAATGGTTGATAAATCAATATCATACACATCGTAACGGAGGAACCTAGCCATAGCCGCAACGAAACTTGACTTCCCTGTACCGGACGCACCGTAGAGAAGATAACTCCGTTTCCAAACACGCCCGAGTCTCTGATAGTATTGCTTAGACTTGAGAAACGTTTCGAGATCAGACTTAACCTTGTTTTTCGCGTCCCCGTCGAGAACAACTGTCTCCAGAGTCGCCGGATGAGTTAACGGAATCGATCTCCACTGTCCGTTCTTCAAGCTCATGAACAATCTATTCTCTTTCTTGTTCTCTTCAATCTCATTAGCTACAGAAAGAACATGCTGCAAATACGGACGTAGAATTCTTTTCTTATCTTTCTTCCTCAACCTCAGTATGAATATATTATTCCTCCGCCCGTTGCTTTCATCCGACGACGTCTCGCTCCTCCACGCAACTCTGGCGCCGAGAAAATTGTCGACGATGGTCTGGTTTACGTCGAGAATGAGTGAGATATCGTTCGACCTGGAGCCTGCGAAAAGGTTGGTGAACTGGGAATCTTCAAGAGAAGGAAGAGAGTTGAGATAAGTGTAAACTTTACGATAAAGTTGATTTTCCTGAAAGTTCCCATTGTGTTGTGGGATTTTGAAGGTCTGGTAGACGTGAAACCAGTCTTCGAATGATCGCCATGATTGTAAGAGAATGAGAAAGAAGGATGTTTTTGAGAGGAAACGAATGATGAATATTAGGGCTAGGGTTGAGAAAATGAGGAGCAATATCATTGTTGAAGGCGAGTACTGGGGAGATTTGGGAAAAAGAAGGGAAACAGGAATGGTTTATATGGAAATGGGGAGCTGCTTTGCTGCAAGTCAGGGTTGAGCCGGCAAATTGAAGATGAGACCGGGGACTTGTCTTTATTCTTGGCTGCGAAATGCGAATATACGACTGGTGACTATATTGCGACTATTAGGGATACTAACATCTGGGTCCCTGAATATTTATGTTTGCGCAAACAAGTATACAATTTTGTCCATTTGGGCCAATAAAATCCCTGCGCCCTATCGAAATGGCGAAATCATCATCGTGAAATTGAATTTTAACCCTTTAATATATATATATATAAAAAAGTAACTTATCATTTTCAATAGGGATTAAAGACTTATTTGTTACAGTGAACAAATTGTATTCTCATTGATGAAAAAATAAAAAGTCAGGGACCCGGATGTTACTAACCATATTATTAATATTATTATTAACAGGATTGACCTTTTTGAATAATGGGTGCAATCTTATTCCACTGTCTTTCTTTGACCAGAAATACGGCGCATATGTTTGCTTGGTAATTTATTACTAATTGATTTCTGCTTAATTTAGAAAATTTTCATTTAGTATTTTGCCTGTTATTTCAAGAGCGCTATTGCACTTTACCCTTGATATTATTAAAGAAGAAATGTATATTAAAGACATGATATTGCATAAAAATATCATACGGTTGTCATATCCTTTAAGATACAATTTCAGAATAATCTTTGTTAATGATCCTAAAAGATATAATAATTTTTATAAAATGACACCAAAAAAAATACGGTAATGACACGTAAGGATGTCGAGTCATCATCAAAATGCATAAAAAGTAAAAGAGATTTTTGTATAAAATTTGAAACGTGGCGAAATAGGAATCCAATAAAACAACTGAATTTATTTTAATTTGAAATTTTGTTTTCACGTATTTAAATACGGACCACCAGACTTAACACTTGTTTTGAACGAGTAAAATGAGAATTTTCAAAGTTTGGTAAGGTGGCTTTTAATTTATTGAATTGTTTACTTGAAAAAATAGACATGGGGCATCCACGCGGGCTCAACTGGTCGAGGGTCTGCTTGGCAGTTTAATACTCAAAATGCAGCTGAACAAATGAGCAGTCAAAGATGATACCATGATAAAATTATATAAATACATTAGACACGTACAATTTTGAAAAACAATTTAAATACATAGACACGTGCAAGAAGAGTCTCTATAGTGTGGCAGAATGAATGCTGGATGCAATATGCAATAAGCATGCAATTCCAAGGAAATTCTTGTTACATTCAAGAATATGGTTAAGTGGCTAAGAATTCAATAGCGTAAAGCCGTTGGCTGCCTAGAAAAAGTCTACAAATTCTATTTGTGAGATATCCACAGACAAATTACTCCAAAAAATAGAATAGAATACAGTTTTTCCAGGCATAATATTACAAAACACAAATGATCATCGTCTCAGGGTAGCTGGTGGAGCAGAGACGAGAAATTTCATGGGTCCTGGGATTCTGGCTCTGATTGAATATTCATTATTTGGGAAACCACAAGCCGAGAGAGTTCACTGATTGCAGCTTGAACAGGATTCTCATTTGAATCCCTGTTCCTCGACCATCCTGGTGATTGTGATTTTAATGTAGTGTATTCCGTTGCAGCAACCCTTGTCTTTATAGATGTGGAAAGTACTTTCTCCAAGTCTGACTGGGACAGCGGCCTTGGAGCCTGAAAAAGGAAACATGCACAAAGAAACTTGGTAAGACATGCATGTTTAACTACTAAACTTCCAAGGAAATATGTGGAAGTATGATCTGCGGAAGAGATCATTATGCAGAGCCCCAATTCTTACTTGGATCTTATTTAATAAGAAACTGATTTGGAGTATTATTCATTTTAGAAATTTAAAAAATTATTGTAGTTTAATATTTCAGGTTCGCTTGCTCAAGTAGGATTAAAATCTGCATCAATCTACTCAGGCAATTCAATAGCCCCAACACATCGACAAAGAGAATATAGTTAGAGCTTAAAAAAGGTAGATATCCTTACAGGTAATGGTTTCCCCTTGCGCTCTTCATCGAGTAGTTCCCTAATAGGAAAGTAGGCTGCTTTCTTGCAAACTTCAAGAAGATCTGAACCCGTATAACCCTCACATAAACCAGCTAAATAATCAAAGTCAATGTTGTCTTCAAATCTCTCACCCTTCAAAATCACCTTAAATATTTCAACTCTCTCCTTGCGGTCTGGCATCCCAATCTCAAAGGCTTGAGGAAGACGCCGAAGTATTGCTTCATCAAGTTCTGATGGACGATTAGTTGCCGCAAGAACCATCACACGGGCATCCTCTATAAAACAACATAAATTCATCAAAAAGAGAAGACCATAGCCTAAATTGGCTAACTACAGAACATAAATATTCATTGAGATAATCACTTCAAAAGAGAATTACAAAAATTAATAGCTGCTTAGGGGTGTTTTTTTTATTTTTTGGTATGTGACAGGGAAAAAAATACTCACGATCTGTTGTAAATCCATCCCATAATGCCATAAACTCAGTCTTCATATTTGTTAAAGCTTCATGGTCTGTTGCGCGCCGCTGACCCAAAAAGCTGTCAACCTCGTCAATAAATATAATAGCAGGCTGAAGTTTATAGGCCAAGCTAAATACAGCAGCCACTGACAAAAAAAATCAATAACACCAAAGTTAACCACCTCAATCTGTGAAAGGAATATGAAGACAACAAGGCCAACTTCAAAACTCAATTCTTTATCTATAAGCAGTCAGCATTTGCTAATCAATTTCTAAGGAATGAAATATGTACAAAATCACTGGCCAACATTATTATACAGTAAAGGAATAAAGAATCAGGAAGCTGACCACTTAAAATAAACCATTTTGATTAGAAATCTTTTCCAACTTCTGTGTACCAAGCTCAGTTTCACTTTTTAACCAAAGATATAAGTTCGCATTCATTTTCAGCCACAACATTCATATAATACTTAAGACTAGCAATATGGTAACAAATTACACTCACCAAGTTTCTGTGCATCACCAAACCACTTGCTCATCAGATTTGATATCCTTACATTAATAAAAACAGCTCCAGATTCCCTTGCAATAGCCTTGGCAAGCATGGTCTTTCCAGTACCAGGTGGTCCATATAACAGAACTCCTTTCTGGGGACTGAGAAGCTTCCCATGTGAAAACAGCTCTGGCCTTCGAAGCGGAAGAATCACCAATTCGTATAATGCTTGCTTGATTGTTTCCAATCCCCCAATAGAATCAAATTCCACATCAATGTGGTCAGGATTTATAACATCACAGGCTATCACATCCTGTTTATAATTAACCCAAAATAAAAAAAAGAGGTCACACAACAACAACAACAACAAGATGATAATTCTTACCCATACATAGAAAAACCATATTCAATGCATTGATTTCAACAAATAATTATCTCAAAGCCATCACACAGAAATAATAAAATACATACAAAACCTTTGACTGTCCAGTGTCTACATCACCAATTACCGGTGGTTACTTCAACGGAAGCCCTACACCAACCATAACAGTAGGTTTCTATGTGCATTCCGAAAATAACATCAACATATTAAAGCCCAATTCATCACAATTCCAAAACATAAACAGCAAAAACCTGCGTTAAGCAAAGGAAACTTGTACAGTATACATAACACCAAGAAGTAGGCCAAATGCTATGAGCTCTATTCCAGGAATATCCTGCCCATTATAAATTGCAGACAGCAGTTCTTACCTAAGTCATATATTTTGAAAAAAAAAATTAAGAAAACAGAGAATCGAATAAATAAAAGCCCTTCCCTTCAGTGATATCTTGACATTAATATGATAATCCTTTGCATTATTGGACTACCTAATATTAGATAAACGGAACACAAAAATAAGAATTACTGAATATAGTAAATAGCAAATAAATTCAACTGTATACAATAGTCGGGTTCAAAACTTGCCTCGTACGGATTGGTTTGAATAAGCGGACGACCCAAGCGCTTGGCAATTTGCTTCTTGTGCTCAAGCGCTTTCTTCGAGGCTTCTCGGTTCGGGTCGAGATGTCGGAGCCCCGCGAAAAGAACCAAACAACTTAGGGCTGCACTCGCTGCGTATAAAACGAGTTCCTGCAAGAACTTAGTCTCTGACGAACTTCCCATTTTCTTCACCATGAAATTATGATAGCAATAACAAAAATTAAAGAAGATATATCTTCCTTGATTCTTCACTAGGCAAGTTACGATATGAAATTAGGGTTTTGAGATTTATCCGTCGAAACCCTGGAAGAAGCGAGAGCAAAATCGATTATTTGGGGACGTCGAAAGGTTTCTGAATGTTTGGCTGGGCTTTGGACATTTGGGTCACCGTCTATATTTTAATTTGACTGACTAACTAAATGTCCCGCAGAAACTCTCTAAGTACACCTATAATCGGCATGTACATGCACATAATCCAAGCAATTGTTAGTACAATACACTGCCACATTGCACTCTTATCTTTTTCCCTTTCGAAGAGCACATTGTACTAATTATTTAGGCGCTGAGATATTGATAGTGACTAACACTTTTGGTTATTTAATTACCATTTTTACACCTTATTATATTACAAGTCTTTTAAAAAACAGTTATAAATTAATTAAAAAAATATGGCGTAAAAATATTAACCATACAAATAATTTTTTTATACAAATTGAAAATAAATTATTAAGGAAAAGTGGGATATAATTATTAATTTTAAATTAAATATTAGTTTTCTTTTTTTAAAAAAAGAAGATTAGTTATATTATATAAATAGATTGACTGAAGAATCTGAAGAAGACGAATTGATTCATAACAAACAACATGTGGTAGCCCTGTCTCATTAGATTCTCGGATCCAAACGAAACTGATGGGAGCCATGAACTTGGATACACAGCCACTCAAGTGGCCCCCAAATATTCTTCCTTTCTGTATATTTTACACCCAAGTAAAATTCCACCAATTCTGCGTACGTCGTCTTCGTCAAGACTTGCCATCTGTGGTCTTATTTGTAGAAAGAATCTTGAGGATAATTGGTTTCATTTTTATCAGTACAAAATTTAAGCAATGACGAATTTTAGTTGTGGACTTTCGTTCCCGCCCGTCAATGATATTGACATGGATGGTGTTAATTGATTCTATCCGGTTGATCAGTATCACCCATTTCTCGGTCCCTACCGAGAAATAGAAATCCACCGAACTGAAGCACCCCAAGTCTCCGATTCTCCTCAATCTTTTCTTACCTCGAATCATGATTTGTCCTATCTGATTTTGTGAATGTTGAACGTTAGAAGTTGACACTTTTTCATTGAAATTTATTCCAATATAATGTGCCATTTTTCTTCTACTCAGCCACTTTGAAGGGAAGCGATAAGGTGCAATGCATTTCAAGCATTTCCATTTTCATCATAACCACCTGTCTTGTTGGGAGTCAACGGGAAGGATCAAAATTTGTGGCCAAACATCTGTGCAGTTGTATTGCAGATCATGTAGTATTTAAAAGGTTTATTTTTGTACTACAACAGAGCTATTTCTTTTTTACTTTTGTACTTCTTTGCAGTACATCCATATGGCTTCCTAAGTCCAGCGGATGATTGGGTGAGCTGTGGTGACTGCTTATTGGTGATTATGGTATTAGCAGTATAAATTTGGAGTTTTTGAGCAAATCTATGTCATGGAGATTTGCTGAAAGGTCATTTAATAAGGAAATTGAGATGGCCATTTCAGGATTTGGTGGACTATTCAAGGTTTCCGAATCCTGCATTTATTGATCCTTTATGGGTTTTGTGAGATTTTCCAGGTTTTGCAATTAATTGCTATTTCTGGGGTTTTTCCAATTCTCTTTGCCGTTGCGTGTCATTTTGTTCAACATTCCTGTGAGTCAACGCGGGAAGTGAAGAATTGTTCAGAGAAACAGTTTTGAAGCTTTCTGGGTAAGATCATTCATTGGAATATCCATGTTCACAATATAATTTTCATTTTGAACTGTTCAATTTTTATGTTTCGAAGTGAATTGTTATTATTAATTTGGTTTTGTTTTAGATTGTTGATAGCTTGAACTAGGAAGAAGGTTTTGATCGATCAAAATGGAGAACATGAATGCAGAAGAACTGAGAGAGATTGAGAGAGCTAATCGTGAGACGGAGGAATTAGAATATGAAGAGATTTGGGATCGGCAAGAGGAAATAAAGCGAATTGCACCATGGACAAGACATATCACAATTCGAGGAATTATCGCAAGCTTAGTAATTGGCATCATATACAGTGTGATAGTTATGAAGTTGAACCTGACTACTGGTTTAGTCCCCAATCTCAATGTCTCTGCTGCTCTCCTTGCCTTTGTATTTGTCAGAACATGGACTAAATTGCTTCACACGGCTGGAATTACCGCAACTCCGTTTACTCGACAAGAGAATACTGTAATTCAGACTTGTGCAGTTGCATGTTACAGTATTGCTGTAGGAGGTTTGGAGAATGTCTTTCTCGTTCGTTCTTTATTTGCAGATTTTATTTCTATTAACATTTCAGTCATTCCTTAATTCTTATGTGGACTGCAGGTGGTTTTGGGTCTTATCTTTTGGGTTTGAACAAGAAGACATATCAGCAGTCGGGGCTTGACACGCCAGGAAATATTCCGAACAGCACCAAGGAACCTGCGATTGGTTGGATGACTGGTTTTCTCTTTGCTAGCAGCTTTGTTGGGCTTCTAGCACTAGTGCCTCTTAGAAAGGTATGTTTGGGATAAAATTTTTAACATTGACATTACGTGAGTTATGTTCGGTCATCTGGGTTCTTGAAGTGTCATGATTTTCTCAATTTTCAACTAGTTTTTGTTTGTGAAATTGAAATGGTATTGGTGCACTTTTTGCCGTTACAGATCATGATCATAGATTACAAGTTGAGTTATCCGAGTGGAACTGCCACTGCTGTTCTTATTAATGGATTTCACACTCCTAAAGGAGACAAAATTGCCAAGTATGAATCCGTCATCCTCAATTCTAGTATTTTTAGATCAAACCCCAAATATTGTTAGAGTATTAAACAACTGAATCAAGCTTTGATCCTTCTTGCAGGAAGCAAGTTCATGGTTTCATGAAATTTTTTTCTCTTAGTTTCCTGTGGGCTTTCTTTCAATGGTTCTATTCAGGAGGAGAGCAGTGCGGATTTGTTCAATTTCCTACATTTGGATTGAAAGCTTGGAAGAATTCGTGCGTGCTCAATATCTTTCCTTTGCATATCTCATAGCCTGGCCTGGGATCAATCCTTTCATCATCGTTGATTAAAGAAATTGAATTTTGCAGATTTTACTTTGACTTCAGTATGACTTACGTCGGTGCTGGAATGATCTGTTCTCATCTTGTCAACTTGTCTTTGCTTCTTGGTGCTGTGCTCTCTTGGGGAATTATGTGGCCACTGATAAATGGGCTTAAAGGCGATTGGTTTCCTCGAGCTTTACCCGAAAGCAGTATGAAGAGTCTAAATGGTTACAAGGTTTGTCAGTAAACATCTTATACCCAATACTTAAAGCAGAAACAGTTGCTCATTTCTGATAATTTCAAAATTTACTCCGATGTGGGCTGCAGGTTTTTGTTGCTATTGCTCTGATCCTAGGAGATGGACTCTACAATTTTCTCAAGATTTTTTACTTTACTGCCAGAAACATCCGTGCCAGATTGAAGCATAACGATCTCAATACACGTAATTTCTCTGAACGATTCTTCACATGCATGCCAGAGTGAAGCACTTTTTGTCGTTTTTCTTGGTCATAATCTCAACATGCTTAGTGAGGTTAGATTTTACTAAATTCATTTTTTTGTCTAATGCAGATTCGGAAAACCAGAATAAGCATCTTGATGATCTTCACCAAAATGAAATGTTTATCCAGGAGAGCATCCCAACGTGGATAGCGTGTGCAGGGTACACTATTTTCTCAGTAATTTCCATCATCGCAATCCCTCTCATGTTCCCTGAGCTGAAGTGGTACCTCGTTGTCGTTGCTTACATTCTGGCACCCTCTCTTAGCTTCTGTAATGCTTATGGTGCTGGTCTAACGGACATGAATATGGCCTATAACTATGGAAAAGTAGCCCTCTTTGTTCTTGCTGCCTTGACTCGGAAAGAAAATGGCGTGGTTGCTGGACTTGTGGGTTGTGGTCTGATTAAATCCATTGTTTCCATCTCTTCTGATTTGATGCATGATTTTAAGACCGGCCATCTCACCCTCACTTCACCTAGATCAATGCTTCTTAGCCAAGCCATCGGGACTGCCATAGGTTGCATTGTAGCTCCTCTTACGTTCTTTCTATTCTACAAGGCTTTTAACGTGGGGAACCCGGATGGTGAATACAAAGCTCCTTATGCTGTAGTCTACCGAAACATGGCAATTCTGGGCGTTGAAGGCTTCTCCGCACTGCCTCGGCATTGTTTGCAGCTCTGTTATGGGTTTTTCGCCTTTGCCATAGCAGCCAACTTATTAAGAGACCTCTCCCCTAACAAAGTCAGAAAATGGATTCCTCTTCCAATGGCTATGGCAGTACCATTCCTAGTCGGGGCATACTTTGCTATTGACATGTGTGTTGGCAGCTTGGTTGTGTTCGCATGGCACAAGCTAGACAGCAAGAAGGCGGGTCTAATGATTCCAGCAGTTGCTTCGGGCTTGATCTGTGGAGACGGATTATGGATCCTCCCGTCATCAATCCTTGCATTGGCCAAGGTTGATCGTCCAATCTGCATGAAGTTCTTGGCAACCAAGTAGAATTTCTCTGAGCAGCGAAAACTGTAGTTGGAATCATACAAGTAGAGTTAATTCGTAGGTACCACGATAAGGCATAGAACTGGATATCTCCAGTATTTAGAATAAATGTGTAAGCTACCCTAGAGTTACGGATTCTTGTGACCTCTAGCAGGAGCAAAGAATTTGATTAGGCATATATAATTTACACGGAGGGGGTGTTGTGCAAGTATTACGCTATGGCTAATAATATAATCAAATTCTGCAGACTGCTGCTTCATCCCACCAGATTCTACCCTGCCCTACCTTAGCTTGTTCCGTAAGACACAATGTTGAGATGTCGTACACAGTAATCTACATTCTTTACAAGACAGCTTTATAAAAATAGTAATTCATGAGCAATTCTGAGTGAAATTAGCTGAACATTGTGATAGTAATTGTAATGGGATATACTTGTAAAGCCAGCCAGTTTTGACCGGATATATTCCTTTCACATTCCGTTGTCATCGAAAGATCCGGATAAAAACAGTTCAACAGTTTTGTACGTTCATCATCGACCGCGGTTCCAAGTCCAAGTCCAACCCACTATAAAACAAAATTATTATAAACTATTTGGAGTGACGTCTTGGCTAGCCCACCGCCACTCTCTCAACTTCATTGTCCGCCGCATCTTTTTTTTTTTTAAAAAAAAATATATAAATTCATAATTTATCATTTAGGTCCCTGCCATACTGTCATGTTAGACTAATTTTGTTTTAAACAATTACTGATTTTTATTAATATAATTTAAAGTGTCAAATGGATCGGCCCCCCGAATTAAAAGGATTCCATACTAACTCGGTAGGTAAGATTGGCCTAAGAAAAGAAAAATTAGACATGGTCCGCGATTCTAAACGAGCCTCTATTGATTTAATTAATTAAAAATAAAATTATTAAAATTCTTTAATACATAAATAAATTAAATAAATTCTTTATTATTTATTTATAAAATATAAATTTATAATATTAAAATATAATAAAGAATCCTTTTGGTCCAGATTTGACTGTTCATATGCTGAGTCGACTTTATTGTTCATGGGTCGAGTCGGACTAGACCGACCCATCTGACAATCTATAAAGTAACCTAACAAGTAACCACACGACAAGAATTTATATAAAATAAAATATAAATTGTGTCATTATTTATAATTTTATTAAAATAGAAGGACTCGGATGTTATTATCGCGTTTCTTTATTGTTAAATATACAATAAGCTTTGATAACAAAATTGGGATCCCATAGCATTAACAAACAGGACTCTAGAAAACAACAATAAATAATAATAATAAAAGGATTGTAATTCATGTGCAATATAATTACTGGTCAAATATGTTGAACTGAGTTGGAGGAAGTGGTCCTTGGAATAAATAAATGTTAATACTCCAGTTTCAAGCCAACCAATTGTGACCATAACTCTTCTCATTTGCATTTCCCACAACATTTTATCTGCAATTTTTATTTTCCACTCTTTTGGAAAATTATTTTTCTAAATAATTAATTGTGTATATACTAATTTATCCAACAAAAAATCCATAAAAAAATGCATATATTTTAACATAATAAAATAGTTAATTCCTACTTACTTCCTTTATTTATTAACAATCTTTAAATTCACAGCCAAACTTTTGGTTAGTAATTAACTAATCTTGAAATTTTAATTTAATTACTATATGCTAATAAATAAAGGAGTGATTTGAAATTAATTCTAATAAAAATCGAAAAACATTAATATTTACAAACTTTGGCGTGATATTTAACGTGTTACTTATCCTTTAATGTATTATTTTTTAAATTTTATAAAATTTAATGAAAATTAATACATTCATTTGAATAAATAGAGAATAATTTTAAATTATTTTAAAAAAATATTAATAGAAATTTAAGAATATTCACAAAAATTCACGATCCAAAACACTTTATTCCAATTTTTGCAATATAGTGTGGGCCAATAAAAGCATGGTCTATGTTGGTTTTTAATAAAATGGTGAAAAGAGATTTACAAACATACCCTTTGACTGAATTCACCTTTGTGTAGACAAATTTGTAAATTTCTTAAACTTGAAGACTAATTTGTCTTCATCTTTTTATATAAATGTAAGTTCCGGTTTAGGCGAGGTGGTGGTGGTGGCGTTTTCAGTTTGAGCTTGACTGCAGGCTTCGGCAAAACAACAAAAACAGAGACCAAAATCTCTTCCCAGTATGTGATTGATAGATTCCTCGCTCTGTTTGATTACTTACTTGTATAAATTCCAATCCTTTTGAGTTTTTTGTGAAATAGGCTTACTTTATTCATGCTGTTGTGATCAGTCGTGGATAAAATCTATGCTTTCTGGTGTTTAGATCCATTTTTGCTGGTATGATTTAAACCTTTTTTTGTTTTTTTGGTGGGTTTTTGATTTCTTGAGGTTTTGTGTTTAGCAGAAACGAGAAATGGGTTCAGATCCGAAAATTCATACATTCGAAGAGGTGTCAAAGCACAACAAAAATAAGGATTGCTGGCTTATCATCTCTGGGAAGGTCAAATCCCCATCTATATTGCACTTGATTTAATTTACTTTGTCTAGTTTTTTACTTTGTCTTGTTTTAACTGGATCGTTAGTTTAAATGTTTTTCTAGTATGTTTTTAGGCGATTGATTTAATGCTTTGTTCTGCTGCTAAGAAACTTAGTTGAATGAAACAAAGTAGATCACTTTCCTGCTGCTTATTATTGTTTTTATTCACGATTGACCTTTTTTTTCAGCAAATTTTTCTGTTCCAACATATTGAGATACTGTCGGAATACATCCCATACAATCGCTAGGAGTCTAAGTGCGAGCGTGTGGGTGTTGTTTTAAAAAAAATTTTTTTTGGTTAAATCCATTTGTTGGAATGGAAATGGTGTTCCCGATTGGATGTTTTCAAGATGCATCTCGTAATATTTTCTCATTAAATTTCACCGACTAATTGTTATCATGATATTACCTATTCCAATCTGCTTAATCTTAATCTTTGAGGGGGCAAAAAACATTGAATATGGTTGTTTGTTATCTTTTACTTGGCAAGTTGGAGAAAGAAGAGTTGTTCTATTATCTGATTGTGTCAAGAGTGATATTTTTACGTTTATAGCTTGATAGCTTCATTAGCATGTTTTATTTAGGAAATCAACAACTCCCAAAATTTACCATCCAACCTTTGGTCTCATTTTTGAACCAGTTTTTATTCTTAGAATTCTTCAAAAAGGACTATGTTTCTGTTATTTGAGGTTTTTGTGAATGAATATAGCGATCCATGATTTGCAAGCGCTTGAGGTGCGTGCATATATGTAGATTTAATGAAGAAACACATTGTTATTTGGGATGTAAAATGGGGAAAGATATAATTTGTTATTTGATAATTTCAACTATTTCAGTTATTTTAGTCCTCAAAACATAAAGCCTAGCTTGTTTGCATATAGATTTTAAGCTAGTTTTAGGATTGTATTTGAAAATGTTTTGAAACACACTCCAATTGAATGCATATTCTTTAGATTTTCTCTTTCTCTTGTTTTCAAGAATAAAAAATTGTATCCCAGTCATGTACCAAACAAGCCTGTATACGCCATGTGAGGATTTGAGGTTGAACTATGAAATTCAGCCTCTGGGAAATTCCTATGAAACAAGTCTATATTTATATATAGATGCCCATCATGTAATCAAGAGGCTCATTTGTTAACTTTCTGGTTCACTGCCCTATCTTCCTTGTTTCTCGAGCTAAATAGATGCTTGTTATGTTATCATTTTAATGCACGAGAAGAAATGGATAATAATTTAACCTTTGGCAATAATATTATTTTAAAATGCATTTAATTATTGATAAATGTTTCTAAATGCAGGTGTATGATGTGACCTCGTTCATGGATGATCACCCTGGAGGGGATGAGGTTTTGATTTCTGCTACTGGTGAGTCATTACTTATTCAATCCTCCCCCCCTTTTTTTTCCCTCCATCGAGTAAGAATAGTAAGCTTGATTTTGAATCCTTACGTTATGCATGGTGGATATGTGAATTTTGTTTGAAATTTTTGCAGGGAAAGATGCAACAAACGATTTTGAAGACGTGGGTCACAGCGATGATGCTAGGGAGATGATGGACAAGTACTATGTTGGTGACATTGATCCATCAACTGTTCCTAAGAAACGAACATATGTCCCACCTCAGCAAACCCCTTACAATCATGACAAGACTCCCGAGTTTCTGATCAAGATTTTACAGCTCCTTGTGCCCCTTTTGATCTTGGGCTTAGCCTTCGCAGTCAGACACTATACCAAGAAAGAGTAGTTCGTGATAGCAATAAAATGATTCTCATTCAGTGTTGGAAGCTGGGATTTGCATCAGTTTTAGTTCCAGGACAATATTTTATTTAGTTTCCTTGCGGTGTTTGTTTGTGCCAAAATTGAATAGTGGTTCATAATCATAGGCCATCGGAGACCCAACTTCTCTCTTTTCTTGTCTGGTCTTTTAGAATGTCGTCTTGCAGAAGTTCTTCAATGGTGGTAAGACATTGAGTAATTTTTATTGGATGATAATTTCATAAGGGACAGCATGTTATCCTCGCATTCTTTTTTCTGATTTGAGAGTGCTTGCTTATAATGTGGCAGCAAAATTTGAATTTTTATTTTTTATTTTTTACCAAATCAAGTTCAATTTTCGAGTAGATTTTAGTTGGTCATTGGGTAAAATTACTTGAGAGTGATAAAAAGTTGAAATACAAGCTCCATTTCACACTGAATTGTAGTGAATTTCGGTCCATCTCTTGTAATATCGTCATTAAAAAGAAAAGAAAGTTCCTCTCCAGAAGAGTTATTTGCTTTATTTCCTGACGCGAGGCAAAAGAGAATGAGGGCTAGTATGGATCGCACATCCGACTAAACTGCACGGTTCAATTAGATTGTAATAATAGATTTTTTTTAAACCAAAAAAAAACCTAATTAATTGGAACTCGCAGAAGGTTTTGTTATAAAGAAAAAGTACCAGCATATCGATGTCATTGTATTTTTAATATAAACCTAATTACAAGTCTTGAAAAATTCGCATCCATCTCTTTTGCCTATTGTTTCATTATCTGGGTATAAGTTTTCAGCCCAAACCGAAATCGAATTGATTTGGGTTGGATTACATAGTTTTGCGTCAACCCTGAATCAAACTGACATCGAATTGGAACCCCAAGAGTTGGGAATGGTTATCGTTCTGGTGGTATTACATTCGTGCTAACTCCTTGGTTCATCAATAATCCTAATCTGTTGCATAAAACACAACCCACATTCCAAGTATGGGCAATTATTTCTGTCTGCCAAATGTCGTGAAGTTATGGACAAAACAGAACACCATCAAGGGACGAAGAAAAGTAGAACAACATAGGCAGAATGAACAAACAACATTGTTCAATCCAAACCGAAAATACTTTTGGAGATCATACGGTCAAACTTTCAGTTTCAATATTCCTCGTCAACATTGGTGCATTGGTTCGACAGTCATGACAAATTAATCCATCAATGTGTCCAGTTACTTCAGAAAGTGGAACAATACTATTAAATTTAAATAAATTATCTTCCAAAATAGTGCCAGTGCTAACCTTGTGGCGTTGAAGGTGTTGCAGCAGCAAAATAAGCACCATAAATTTGTGAGCTCTTGCAAAGAAAGTTATCATAGGGATGTTTTGATCTTGTCATGCAGGGTCACAACCAAATCATGCGCGTCATCTAAGAGCTTCCATACATCAAGTTGGCCGGCCATGCTATTACACTCTCGTAAAATCTCATCCATGCTGCTATATTTCTCTATTATTAATTTCCTCCTCTGCAATACTGAAGCAGCAATTGCATAGAGCAACAGATCATCTGTTGGTGGAGCTCGTTGTCTTATCCGACTCCATGCTGATTTTCCAATTCCAGCCCTAATGGCTGCTTGATCTGCCCACATTACCTCCCAGATGCAAATTGTCTGCTCGAAAGTCAATTCTCTCCGAAACATAACCACCACCATCCTATAAACAAAAAAGCAATCTTCAGCCTGGAGCTTCTCCAAATGCCTGTAAAGGTGAGAGTCTTTGGATTTAATTATCTTGGACACGATATTCAGTTGCCTTCTGATCCCCACCTCATCAAGCCTAAAATTATGCCTAGCCTTCTTCATGAAACCCACAAAACACCAGAATGCCTCGTGGTCCTCTGTGATCACAGCAATTATTGGAGTAAGCAGATCACTCATCCCCTGACAGTAGCCAATTTCAGGGTCATAGAGTGCATAGGCTTCAAGAATGGCAACTAATCGTGCAGCATGAAAAATTCTACATGGCTCCAGGTGATTGTAATCCTTCAACCCAACAGCCTCAGCTGAACGGTGTGCCCTACCTTCTGATACTGCAGCCTGAGAAGGAGAATATGGCATCCATTCAGAATTGGCACGGACAGCATCAAGGCGGATAATTCGCTGCCATGTGGTGAAATCTTCAGTTGCATGTAGTTTGGTCCTGACTTCTGTGCTTGCAGGAGGAATATTCTCCTTTGGAGCCTCATCAGAATTATTCTCTTCCCCACCTTCTGAGCAGGGAAACGACTGAATCACTTCAGGGTCTTCAGAGGAGTCTGAGTCAGATGACTCAGAGTTAAGTGCAGAGGCATCAGCATTTGTAATTCGTCTTAAACTAACATTTCCATCCAACAGTTCACTGGAGGGATCATCTGAGTACTCAGCATTTGGACTCTTTTCCTCGCTAGAAAGCGACTCCCTGGCACTAACCACATCTTCAGAACTGGAAGTATCTGTGTCTTGAATGACACTTCCACTGTCCCCATTATAACCTGCCCCACCAATTTCTTTCAACTTTAAACTCCAATTGTTGCGTTTGAGGAGCTGTTTACACGCTCTTCGAAGCTTCTCATATTCCTTTCTGCATTCACAGATTAACATAAAAGATCCATGATGTAAAAAACCTAAAAGGTGGAAGCAAGATCACAAACTAATTTTTGTAAGCTCGAAATTGATATTCTTACCAGAGGAAAGTCTGCTGGAAAGAACACTAGAATGAAAAAATAAAGATGAGCTTGTCCAAATTACCTTTTCTCGGTTCTTATATTCTCTCTTTCCTCTGTCGAACTGTTCAAATCATAGCTGTTAATAGGAAGAAAGATAATCTGTCAGTATGTAAGATTTAAGAATGGGTAACATACCCTTTTTTTGGGTGTTGGCTCCATACTCTCTGCTGAGTTTCCCAGCAACCAAATAAGATAAATATCAAAAACTTCTAAAAATCAGGCCAAATTACTTACACTCCGAGGAGGAATGGCCAAACCTCTGCTCTAATACTTGGATCCACACCCTGCATCACAAACATGGAAGGTTAAGATAGGCCGATGGTCGTAAAACCAAAAATTGAAGGAATAAAAGGCAATAGGCTGTTGAAAGTGATGACTTACTCTACTGCGAACTTTCTTCAAGAACTTAACCCCACCATCACGGAATTTCCCATCTGGTGTAAACAAGCTTCTCCATTGCTGAGGAGATAGGGCATGTTTTCTTTTCCTACGAGACCATGGTGATTTAAGACGACTCCTGAAATGGCAGGAGGACAGTGTTAGAGTCCTAATATAAGAAAACCAGTCATGAATCATAACCTGCTGAAATAGATACCCAAAGTGCTTAATATCACAAGTTAATAAGATGATATTACAGATATTAAGCAGTCTTCATGAAAACTAAAGAGATTTCAGGATTTCCAACTATTGATCTGCCACCAAAAAGTTAAGCTAAGCTAATTATGGATTTCACAGAGTCTCAACCATGAAGGGCAGGCAAGAAAAACAAGACTGAAGTTGCCCACATACATAATAGTCTAATTTTGATTTATTTGAGTACTTAAGAAATCAGAACAAGAACTGATTCGTCTTGATTTAACAACAAACGGAATCATTTATCGACACGATATTTGGTTTGGACACAGTCAATGCACACAGATTGAACTTGATCTGGCTGGGCACACACAAAAAGTGAACCCACATTAAACAGATCCAAAAACAAAGCGTGGTTAAAACAAAGGCATATAAGAACATCTGACAATCCTAAACGGGATCCCATAAGGGAAACGGAAGCAAAAGGATGAGACTTGAACCCTGGAATCAAGATCTAAACGAAAATTGATAAGCATTACAACAAATGAGTGTGATAACAATGAAATCAAAGAATCTGAGAAGTGATTTAATTAATTTAAAATAATATATAAAAAAAATGGAAAGAAAGAGAGACTCACCGATCAGAAGAAGAACAAGAAGCTGGTGAGGAAGAGGTAACAACGAATAGAACCGAGCGCAAATGAACCCATGAAGACGAAGACGACGACGACGACGACGACGGTGACGAATTATTTGACGACGAAGTGTGACTTCGTTTTAGAGCTTTCATTTACTACTTTAATTATTATTATTATTTTTTTGGTTCTCTAGCACTACTGCTGCTACTAATCCTACTAGGGTTTTCAGTTTCCACGGCAAACTGTTTTACCTTCGTATTTACCCAGTGTCAGTCCAGAAAACAGCGGCAAAAAGGCGATTCCGGCGATAGCCGTGACGGCTGCAGCTATGTTTGACGGCGGCGGAAAGACAGCCGACCAGAATCCGCCACCGCCGAGTTGGATTCTGGTAGCACTGTTGAACAATAACATGAACAGTCAATTAGCAAACTACAGCAATGCCCCCGTCGTCTTCTTCTTCTTCTTCTTCTTCTTCTTCTGTCTTGTGGGACTGATTCTACTGCTTCCAGAGCACGCCGAAGTTTGGACAGGAGAAAAGCGAGCGAGTGACTTCGTTTTTGTTCCTGTTTTCTTCTTTGCTTTTATTATTATTATTATTATTATTTTACTTTTTTTACTTTCGGTTTTCTTTTGTCTCTCTCTAGAAGCAGTCGGGTCAAGTCTAGAGAGAGAATGGGGACACGAGTGAAGACCAGAGATTCCAGACGCATTATGTAAGCCCGTCCCTTGAATTGAAACGACGCCGCTTTCCATTTTGTAAATGAAAAATGCCAAAGTCAAATCACGGTTGGTTGGTGTTGGTTAGGCGAGGCGTGGCGTGCATTATTAGGTTAAAAATTGCCCACCTTCTACAGTTACTGCGATTTTGTATTCTCTCGTAAATTCATACTCAATAATAATCAGTGAATAAAAGTTAAAATTATAATTTATTACCCTGTGATTAATTTGTACAAAATTATTGCATCCTGAACGCAATATTCGGTTAATAATTGTTATTAATTTTGATTTAATGCACTCTTCTTCTTGTATTATGATAAATTAAATTATTTCTTGTATTTTTTAAAATCTAAAATTCGTTTATTATTGCCAAGTCTACCACATAATACTAGATTACGTATTCATTTTATTTATTATAATTATTATAAGAATGATTTGCCAAATAATTCATGCATTTTGATTATTTTTAGTATTTATTTAAAATTTATATTCTGATGTTGTATTTTGTATACAAATATATTTAATAAGATAAATTTATTAAGATAATATTTTTTATTATTTTTAATATTATATGATATCATATTATTAACACACCTGTGTTAATTAAAAATTAGGTAAGACGGTAAGATTAGAATAAAAAATAATTTTAAATTCGCGATAAGAATAAAGTGGGTATAAGCTCACCCAATTTTTTCATCCATTGTTTTTGTTGAGTAGAGTGTAATTAATTGCATCACATGTATTTTAATCAAACCATCTTATCACATCAAAAAGTGCTTCCTAAGCTTGATTATTGTATCTTCAAATTTTGCTTATAATTTAAGTCCTGAGATTGCTTTCTTCGGGACTAATAATGACTGTGATTATAAAAAAAAATAAATAAAAAAATTTATTTAAAACCGGAAAATAGGTCAAATGGGGAGTCAAAATAATACTGATTTAGACAATAATGATAATATTGTCGTGATGGTGGATATCAATTGGTCCACCTAGCATAAAGTAATTATATATATATATATAATACATATTAGCCGAAGGAATTTGACTATTTCAGAATTGATTGACGGTCACTCGCCACTTCTTTTCATTTCTCTATATTTGTACATCTTACATATGGGATCCATTATCATTCCCGAATGTGTTTTTACATTCACAATTTTTTTTAATTTACAATATTTTTTTATAAAAATTATAATAAAAATATTAAAATATATAAAATAAATAATAAATAATATTTAATATATAAATAAAAATTTTAAAATATATAACAAGTAGTACGTAAAATATGAATAAAAAATTTTAAATATTAATATAAAAATTAAAATAAATAAATATAATAATATATATTGTAAATAATTTTCTTTAACAATGGCATATGTATTTTGATAAAATTTTAATTTTAAGAATAATAATCACTGATATTATGCTTATTTATATTTTTAATATAAATTATCTTAATTATTATTATTTATGTTTAATTATATTTTTTATACGTCAATGTTGGCATACATTTTAAGTTTCAAGTATATGTATATAAAATATGATTGGATGGAGAATGATTTTGGGAAGATACAAAAGCAAAAGGTGGGGCTATTTCAAATGCCACTTTCCGAAACGAGAACGAGGAGTCAACAAAAGTAGGCGAGTGTTATTAATTTAGTTCTAGAAAATGATAAAAAGGAATTAATTAAAGGTAAAGGAGTGTAGAAAACTGATGGCGTTTATGTGGTGCAGAAGTGTATGTCCTCGAAAGAAATGGTCAACTGTTTGGCTTTTGACTGTGTTTCTTCTCTTCATCGTCATAACAAGGGAAGAAATCAGATTACCAGAAAGGCTTTATTTAACAACACCGGCATGGAGATCAGATTCATGTTTAAAAAAGGAAAAGCATTAAGCATGCATGAATGCTGTGCATGCACGGCCTACAACAGTTACAGCAAGCTCTTTTCTAATCATGAAAGTGATTCAAGAGAATAAATTGAGGACCAAAGTGAAAGAAAGAGAGTGACAACACAGTGAAATGTCTCGTAATTCATGTTCCCTAGGACTGCAATTACCCATTTGTAATCCAATGCATGCTTTCAAATTTTTATTCTTTTTTTGGGTTTTTGCGTTTGCTTTCAATTTCATCCATTTTTTTTTTTAATTCTGTAACCCTTATATATTACAGAATGAACGTATATAAATTCATTGATTTAACGAGTAAATGTTTTTAAAATGATACCATAAATTTAGAGTTTGAATTTCGTATTATTATCGATAACAGGTGAAGTTCATAATAATGTACGAAGAATATAACAAAAAAATATTCGTATCTCTTGAAACACATTTTAATATCTCTTGAATCTTTCAATTTTATTATGGATTTAAGGCGTCAAAAACATATTTGATTCCGATTTTATAAGCAGATCCCAGAGTGCAAATGCCAAAAGAAAAGTTTCTTCTTTCCGACACAAATTTCTCGTCCATTTATGCAAGTGAGGTTTGGTCTATGGCACGAAGATGGGCAAAAGATAATAAGTATTTGTTTACGTGTAGAAAGATTATCTTCTTGGACAGAGCATCCATTTGCTTCAAAAAGAAGGTATGAATTACAGGACTAATATGCAAAAGCTTTAGAAACCGCAAACCAATTTCCTTCCTTGGGAGAAGTAAAGATACCAAACTTCCTCCAATAAACAACTCCATATTTCAACCGGACGATGGGTGGCTGGAATTGTTATGATTTGGCATGACTTCACTACCAAATAGAACCCAAGTCATTCAAAAAGAGAACGAATCTTGTTGGGTTGGCATGATACAAGGGGGCTAATTGGGTGCGCTGGACTGACCCAAATATGTTCTGAGAGCACCCATCCATACAAATTAATAACCCTTGATATGGGTCAAAGTTTCCGCTCAAGACTCAAATGACACAAGCAGGAACCCTGTAAAACGTTTACGTTGCATGTCCTGGAAAAACAGGAACCTCTAACTTTAAACCATAAGTTGAGAAGTTAACATTAGATATCCGGAAAAAGTCATTTTTCTCCTTTAAAAGAGTACGGATATCTACTTATATTTTATTCAATAAGTCTTACTGGTTACAAAAAACCAGGGGTACGATCAATACTCAGCTCAGAATAACAATTGCAGTCCATAATATGGATCCATTCATACATCTCAAGATTTCAACTCCTACAGCTTTGAAGCTGCATCTTTGTCCAAAAACCAAGTGAATTCGTCTTCAGCCGAAACCATCTGAACAGGCAGCGTAACAGAGTTTTGAGCATTACTCAATGCAATCTGAACTGGACCAGCTTTTCCGGCACCACACACCACCAGTGCAATATACGCAGATGAGTTGATTACAGGAGAGGTAAAAGTGATCCTCTCTGGTGGTGGCTTCGGGGAGTCTTTAAGGAAAGTAACCCATTTCTTGTTCTCCTTCAAAAGAGGATGCCCAGGAAATAATGAAGCTATGTGTCCATCTGGACCCATACCCAGAAGCATGAGATCAAACTTTGGAAACCCAGTGACAGTTGATGTCTCCAATACGTTGTTCTTCACTAAATGTTTGAGACAAGTCTCGTAATCTTCAGCTGCACCTTCAGCAGACAGCACATCATTGATGGAATAAACATTGCCTGGGGTAATGGGTACCTGTCAAAAATGGGGAAAAAGATAACTACTAAAGTAGCATTACATTGGAATATCATGAGACAAGGCTAGCTGCTATCAATTACAAAGCATAGGAGTATAGGACTCTTTTCCTGCAGATGATACCATTTATGAACGGATACCAATAAATTTAGACGCCTTTTGAGGTGATTACTGTCTCTTTAAGCAATTTTTAGAAGAATATAAGCTTCCTTTGGTGAAAAGAATGCCACAGCATGGACTAGTTGCTAAATTACAGACGATCCACCTCTAAAAAATCACTAACAGTTGTAAATCTTTTCACATACAGCAGAATAAAAATTACATAGATTTCTGAACAAAAGCATTCATAATATGGCCATGAACCATCATTGTCTCAATGAGAATTCAAAATTAACCAGTTCAAGACCCAATACACTTGACTAAGGCTTAATTTGAGACTGTTGTCCAAAGCACAACAGTTAAAGTGTTTGACAAACACCAATTTTTAGAGAAGACCACTCTTTTTTCCACTTATATTTAATGTCTAGCTATTCCATCCAACAACTACTTTAGCCTCAAAGCCACACACCTCAACCCCAAACATAGCCTAAGCCTTATATTCAGCTTGCTGTTAGCCATTCAGCTCAAACCACACGTATATTCAAATACTATTATGCATTTTCCTACTGCTTCAGAAAGTGAACCCCATTTCAGTTTTGTCTATATGTTCAGTTGAAATAAAATTGTCTCACCGCACTTCACGAAAGTTCAGTACTTTAACCAATGTGTTGGCTCACACACAGAATAATCACAAAACACCAATCAAATATGCAGTAACAGTTTCATGGCGTTGCCAATCTTCTTAAGCAGCCCCAATAAATCAGCAAGTAAATCTAAAATACAACAGCAAATAATTAAATTTTCAACAACAATCGAAGTTCCATCTATCAAATAATCCAAAAAAAAAAAGTTGCACCTTAGACAGGAAACCATCGTCAGCTAGCTTATAATTGCTATCTTCATGATCCTTAGGAACAACTCTCTCATCAACCCAGAAAACATGCCACTTCTCCCATTCAATCGAATCAATATACGGCGGTTCCACTAATTTCCTGAAATCCCAAAAACAAAACAGTCGCCGAAACAATTCCCAGATCATTAAAAATAAAACTTCAGTCTTTAAACCCAGTTATTATATTAGACTCTGACCTCAGAGACTTGATGAGAGAACCACCGGATAAGACAACCGTGAAGCTACCTCTCTCTTTCCCGAACTTAGCAGATAGATCGGCGGTGTATTTGGCCAAAGACACAGCCAGATCTTCCTCGGAATCAAACACCTGTACTTTCTTCATCTTCTCTGAGGCAGTTCCAGCCAATGACGCCTTCGTTCTTACACAATCCAATTTCTTAAGGCTGACAGAAACGGCAGCGAATCGGACCAGTGGGTGTGATCTGATTAAATGTTCGCGGGTTCCGGGGTAAAATGTTCTTCGAGCGGGAGCGGAAGGAATGCATATAGAAGTGGAGAAAGCGAGCAAACCGGATGCCATTCGTGGACTCAGACTCGGTGGTCTCTTTGACTTGGAGCAAGAAGGTTGGTTGGGACATGTTCATTGTCTGGTGACATGGCTTACTTACACTCCGTGGCAGTATATTTGATAGACACGTTCTAGTGTGCTTGGTAAATGTTAATTATCCCAAATGCAGGTATTAGATATCCGTGTAACCAAACAAAACGGATATTCAACCTTGTGACCAAACGGCTGCTGTATTACCCACTGGAAACCCTAATCCACACCACAGCCCCCGGTATATAAACAATCTGATAATCAGGAACCTGAAATCGGCCAAAATAGAGAAGACATCGAGAGCTGAAACCTCCAAAAAGAAATGCAGATCTTTGTGAAAACCCTAACGGGGAAGACGATAACCCTTGAGGTTGAATCAAGCGACACCATTGACAATGTCAAAGCTAAGATTCAGGACAAGGAAGGTAATTATAAGAACAAAAAATAAAAACTGTGAGAATTTTGTCTGATTAACGTATAAGGTCTGACGGCTGTGATTTGCTGTTGTAAATTTCTTTAGGTATTCCCCCGGACCAGCAGAGATTGATATTCGCCGGGAAGCAGCTCGAGGATGGACGCACTCTTGCCGACTACAATATCCAAAAGGGTTAGATTTTTTTTTTTTATTTTGACGCCGTATTGTGATTTAAATTTCGAAAACAGTACAATTGAAGAAGGTGGAAGTGGAGAATATGGAATTCAGGAGAATATTATATTATATGTCTTAATATTTTGACGTAGAATGAGGATTCAATGTCGTGTGTTGTGGGTAGTGAACATTTGATTCTAGCTGTAATGAAGCTAAAAAATGGATTTTCTGTTGAGTCGATTGGAAGATTACAAGACTTAGCTATTAGCCTGTTCATATGAAAATTATTTTCCCACTGGCTTTTGATACTTGTGTTGGGGATTTTGTTGGTGATTTTTATTTTAGTGCTAATGAAAAATTGCAGAATCAACTCTGCATCTTGTTCTGAGGCTTCGTGGTGGCATTATTGAGCCTTCTTTGATGGCATTGGCAAGGAAGTACAACCAAGACAAAATGATTTGCCGAAAGTAAGCTTGGAGTTACGATAAAACATGTTTGACTATGATATATATGTGCGTGCGTGCATTTTTAGTATATTGATTGATTTATTATGTGCCTCTTTACAGTGATTAACATTTATGAGTTCGTGCATTTTTAGTATATTGATTGATTTATTATGTGCCTCTTTACAGTGATTAACATTTATGAGTTCATATTTCGCAGTTTGTGGATCATGTTAGTCTTGTTCTCACTGTAGCTTAATGTATAATTTAACCATGTTTCTGGATCTAAAATAGTATGTAGCTCAATTTTCTTCTTTTATGAGGTTCATGATGGCGATTTCTTCATGATGGGGTTCCCTCTATATTCCGGAGATATGTTGATTAAGCACATTAAAAATATTTGATATATATATATATATATAAATAAACCTTGATAAGTTGAGAACTTGATGTAGATGCCATCTTTTAGAGTACTTACTATCTGGTTTTTAAGATCTTTGTGTTTTTGCTGTTGAGTTTTTCAGTTATAAATTATAATGCTCTATGATGGAAAATATGTAACAGATGTTATGCTCGCCTACACCCCCGTGCGGTGAACTGCAGGAAGAAGAAATGTGGGCACAGCAACCAGGTAAACATTTGAGAGTTCTGTTAGATTTAGAACTGCTTTGCTCCATTGACATTATTTATGTTTTTATTCTTCATTACACTTTTAGTGTTAATTATAATTAATTGACACTTTATATTGCTTTTTGTTTTGCAGTTGAGGCCAAAGAAGAAGATCAAGTAGACTATTGATTGTGGAGGAATGCTACATCTTATACTGTGTTACTGGATGGTTTTCTTTAATGATGTAGCATAAAAAAATTGGCTAATAGTAGACTTATCGGGATTTTGGCTTTTGATATGTTAAGACTTAAAATGTTTTGAGAGTATTTCTATCATAATACTTTGGTCTTTTTATGCTCTGATGTTTAGAACTTCATTCATGTTATGTTCATTAAGCCAGTTATTTTTATGCCTTGTGCAGTATCAATCTTTGTTGGATATGTTACTTGGTCTCTTGGTCTATGTGTTCGTGAGCTGAGCCCTTTTCTTTTCCTTTTAAGAAAAAGGAATTTCACAATTTGAAAATCCTGATTAAGAATGTAACAAAATTCCCACTAGAAATAAGCGTTAAATCGCATTGCTGGGTATATCAAATTTCATTTAAAATCTTTATGAAGGCCCATGCAAGTGAAACTTTCGACTTGCCCATTTCTTGTGGGTTGTGAGGTTAACCATAATTCGGTATTGAAAATTTTCTTTCTTTGTCTCTGTCTGATCTCAAGACAAATCCATAAAAAAAACTTTTATTAGTATCAACACTGCTAATCGTCAACTTGTCAATGCCATGGATATTTGCCGATCCTTTTCGTTTCTTGATAAAGAAATATGGCCCCTGTAATCATGTTTTATCTGTAATTTGAAAGAGAAAAGCGTGAGCTTGCATTATGCCGATCTTGTCTAAAATTCAAATCTGAAAAGCAGGTGCTTATGAATGCTTACGGAATGAATGCACACCTTGTCTGAAAATATTTCGGATCGTTTTCTAAGGAGATTCACCTGCTGCCTACTCTAATTAAGCACCTCATCTGAACTGAGACGCCAACATAGAGCTCCCAAATTTTCCTCTTCTGGTTTTACCAACTTAACTCCGGTATCAGTATCAGTATGGTATCCTTGCAGTTGCACCAGTTTATTGCAACCTGCTAATACAATGTTTATCAGAGATGCATGATTGACAACATAGAAACCACAAGCACGTATGCGCAAAGCAATCGTTAGCAAATAGTCCCAAAACACATACTTTGTGGTATGGTTTTGCGCGTCTTTGTGCAATTTCTTTCGGAGAGATAAGGGTCCAATCCAGGAAGGGGTTTTCTGAATAACAGGCCACTGACGGCAGCCAATGCATTCTATTACGAGAACAAGCAATGCATAATGCAAGAAAATTGAAATTTTAAAAAAAAAAAAAGAAAGATTGATTTTTCATCCATTTGAATACATGCCAAAAATTATTGTCAATAAATGCTATACCGCTGTCCACCATGGTGTTTATAAGGTGAATATTTTCCCGTTAGCATTCCGAGTCCAAGAGGGGCTACAAGAAATCACATATATTCTTGATGATCTCGAGCTGATTTTGTCCTCTGCTTAGCAAAGAAAATTGAACCTGATGACAAGGAAATGTAAATGAAGCATGGTTTCTGTTAATTGTATGGTACTATAAAAGCTTAGTTTCATATGAAGCTTGAAACAGAAATATATTCTAATTAGAATTAACAGTTATATCTTATTCAGTAAAAATGCAATGACATTTGTGATGCATATTAGAGTTAGATCATGTCGTTTCAGGGGAGGGACGTAAAACAAACTAAGCCAATGGATCATTAAAAGCCATAAATAATAGTGTAAATTTGGTTAGTATATCTCTTACCTGAGCTGAGCTTAGGGTAACTCCTCTGGCTTTAAGGTAATCATGTATCTTCACAAGCTGGCTTGGCCCGTGGTTGCTCACCTCAACTGCTCGAACTAAACCCTGCAGTTACCATTTCAGGAGTTTTAGCAAATTCAGAAGCAATTCTGATGCTGGCTAAACACAAAAAAAGGAAACCAATTCTTTCAGGTTATTTAAGATGCTATTATTCGAACTTCCCATTTGGGCATCAAAGTTTTGGAAAAATTTCTCATATCTGCTAATTAACTGCTTCTACATTTGAGTGTAGATAATGGTAACCTTAACGTACATTGCCAGTAAACTATCCCGTAGAGTTAACTTTTGCAGAGGAGCCATAATTTGCCGTAGACCAGGGTAACTGCCCAATTCCAATTTGTTCAATCTGGAGATTCAAGAGATCCCCTGACAAATTATTTCTTCATCAAATTCTAAAGTCCACAGAAATAGCCAGTATAAACTAATTTGCATATTATTGCTACGTGATGCAAGCATCGAAACATAGAACCGAGGGCAATGTACTTGGAAGCATTTACAAATTGCCCCGGCGTCAGCCGCCATGGATATGCCGCAAACTTGGTAGCAATCACAATTTCATCTTGTACCCCTGAAATTGTAGCCAAATTTAAGCTTAATGACCGGAAACGTTATCTTATATAAACCAAAAATCTTTCCTTATCTAATATGGGAAATCAAGTTAGATAATCATTGCCAGTCATTAATGAATTCTAGTGATCAAATTAATATTTAATCATTCACAGCTTGATAATTTTCCTAATCAATCAATAGTTACCATCTCGAAAGGAAAAAGGGAAAAAAAAAAACCACTAATCCTTAATTTCACTGGTAAAATTGCCAATAAGTTTTTCACCCTTGCCATTTAACCTGTCGGTGTCATAAGAATCAGCTGTATCAAAGAGATTGGTGCCATTTTCCACAGCCAGGTTAAAAGTTTGCTGAAGCTCAATGTCCATGGATTCTTAATAACCCCAGAGAAATTTTGGTTTGCCCATGCCCAAGTTCCAAAACCTATTGGAGTGAAACTCATTGGTCCCAGTTTCGCCTGCCCATTTTTCTCATCAGGCATTTCACACCTTTTTTTCAAGTAAAAAGAAAAGCATATTGATGTTACCTTTTTCCATGACCAGAAGAGAGGGAGTTTGGGAGGTCTGAAAAATGGAAGGGAGATTTCTTTACAAGCACTGAAGCAGCTGGAGGTGTTGAGCTTGAGAAAGCCATTTCTACCACTAGATTTCTTCGGACAAAACACTAGGACGTTTCTGTTTCAATTGTCTTAAAAATTTAAAATATAATATACCCAAAGAAGGAAAAAGGGTAATGAACATTGACAGCTGTGGGATTTGAACCCACGCCCTTTCGGACCAGAGCCTAAATCTGGCGCCTTAGACCACTCGGCCAAACTGTCGTGGTGATGGATGGTAACAAAATCAAAAATATATCCGAAAAATCCTGCCAACCTAAGCATGAAAAGGATAACTCAATTCTTATTTTTGGGCGATGAATTTTAAATGATTGTTGATTGAATTTTGAATCATGCATAATCCAGTCTAATTCTTTATCTCGTTTAACAAAACCAACAACTACATTAGATTAATAAAATTTTATATCCAATTGGGGTATTCTTGAATTATAAATACAAATGAGAACTGTAATGTATGCATTGAAATCAACATAAGAACTAGCATATAAAACTAATACAAGAGCATCGGAAAACCATAGAAAACAAGAAACCTAATTATACATAAAAACTAAAAGCTAGAGCCAAAAACCTGAAGAAAAATAATGTAGAACCTTATAAACCTCAAACAACAAACTGTGCCGCTGTGTCTTGGATTAATTGTATCATGCTTTGATGTTACACCATACACACTCTATCTAGAACAAGTTAATACACTACTGAATCGACAAGCAAATTATTTGCAGGTTCATGCTGTTACAAAAATTATCACCCGAGAATTGATGTAAATTAGCTTCTTAAAATTATTGTCCATTTTTCCCAAAGCTACAATGACAGCTTTTCAAACCGGCCAAAAGTTTAACCACTGTGATTGTGAGCCACTGCTTGTCGACGGATCTAATAGGCCACCGGAGTTGAAGCTGCCACCGCTGCCACCGCCGCCACCAAACCATTTTTCAGGTGATACTACAGTATCATTATTTATGCTGCGGTCAAGGTTAAGAAATTCGTTTTCATACTGCCGAAGTTCAATACTATCATGGTTATCATGTAAATTCATAAATCCTTTGCTTTCCAGTCCTTTCTCCGTGAAACTTGGCTTGCTTGCTTCGATTTCACTCTTTGTATTTCCGTTCTCCGAACTGCTTGTGTAATTTCCCATCCGTTCATTCAGCATCTGCAACTGTTGAAAGTGGAAGAAACACATAATTTTAGTGTGAAGAAGGAAGATTCGAACTCCAGATGTGTACTCTTAAGAATTTGAGCCTAGGCTTATAATAATTACCTCTGCGAGCAAGGAATCTCTTTCTTTCTTTAAGGATTCAAAACGAGAAGCTAAGCAATCATAGTTAGCTTTGAGTTTAGCATAATCATGCTCAATCTGTTTTGATTTCCATCGAGCTCTTTTGTTCTGGAACCATATAGCAACCTGGCGAGGTTGCAACCCGAGTTCTCTTGCGAGTTGCAACTTCTTCATTGGTTCAAGCTTCGTAGACTCTGATAGGAAAATTGATTCCAGTAACCTGATTTGTTCATCGCTGAATCTCCTCGTGTTTGTGCTTTTGTTCTTCTTCTTTTTCGGCAGCTCCGGGAAGGTAAATGTTTCGGATTTTTCATCTGGTGATGATGCTGCGAAATTTTCTCTAATTCTCTCCATTTCATTTCTCAAGTTGGGATGGGAATTATCATTTGTTCCCAAGTATATTTAAATAGGAGAGACACCATCATTTTTACTGCAATTTTTACCTAGGTGTACTTTATGCTTTAGAAATTGGATAAAATCTTTATTTTATCCGCTAATATTTATTCAAGCATATTCCAATTTGGTCAAAGAATTCGAGAGAAAAATTACAATAGCACAGTTCTAATAAATGATTCAATTAAAAAGAAATTATATATATAATAAAATTATTTTAGTAAAAGTATAAAAAATAACGTGGTATTATGTCTGTCCTACAGTTTTTATGATTGAAATATGCTAGAATTTGAAAAGAATAGGAGTATGGCCTACGTTAAATATTTAGCGTGAAGGAAGTGTCTAACTCTAACATGTCTGCTTTCAGACAACTGTTGAAGACTCGATTGATTGATTATCTTTAACTAATAGAGTTGGATATCGTATGGCGTTCTCCTTCTTTTGGCTTGTAGTTCTTGTCTTTTTTCCCTTTCCCATTTGGAAACTTTAATCTCTGTGTTCATAATCATTTTTGTCCAAATTCTGTCATTACAGCTAGAGAATTACATATTTTGTCACCATGAGACCATACATTTCTGCCTTGCTTAATCATTTTCCTAAATGCAATCAGAGGAAAAGTTGGACAACCTTCTGTTTCTGGAAAAAAAAGAAGAAACTCGGTTTTCTACTTATCTGATTAAAAATACAAGTCGGTCCATAGGTAACAAATATATAGATCTTGATGGTACACACATCGTTTTTAAGATGAAGAAAACATCTCAGTTCCTTGTCTGAAAATTGCTACGTGTTTATTTATTTTCATTTTCTTTAATTTTTTTTTTTTTTGGATTATTGAGTTAAAGTTGTGTCTACTATTGTTGAGCGTTGATGCTTTGTTTGTATGGTTGTGAGTAGTGAGAGGGAAGATTTATTACCAGAAAAAGCTTTTTGGTGGGCAATCTAAGAAGACCAAAAGTCTTTCCAATTTGACTTGCTATGCGAAAACAATTGCTTTCCCATTTACGTAGACAAGTGGAAAGACAACCGTGATATTGAAGCTGGGCATTACTTCTCCTAGATGCTCACTATGTTCTCTACTTTAATGAGTAATAGGAGTGTGAAAGTCTTTTTCTTTTTTGAAAGTTGGCATTTAAAAACTAATACCACAAGTTCAAATTACTTGCATAAAATATCGCGGACAAATTTTGAGTTTTTTTTTTTTTTATAGCATGATTAGAGCAAAAATTAAAGGTAAATATGGTGGTGATTGATTGAGTTGTGCCACCTTTATCGTGAAAGAGAAGGGATAATAAAGTAATGATCCGCCTAGCATGGACAAAAGTGAAGTTAAATCACTGAGAAGATCGAAGGTATTTAACCATGTTATCTATAGCTTTGCAGGAAATGAATAGCCAAAGAAAAATGAAACATGCCAGTTGTCCCTGTATTAATTTATAATCTAAGTGTCCAGTATCTTTGGTTTTCTTTTATTTAGCCATTTTGGAATCGAACCAAAATCAAATTAATGAGGGAATCAATGAAGCAAGGTCCAGTTTCTTCGACGTGTCCCTTGTATATGGATGTATACAGACAGGCACTAGTTTAACTTCATCAATTGTCCAATGTGGCAATGGTTGGTGAAGTGTGTATTTCAGGTGTCAATTAAGGAGCTTAAGATACCTTGGATATGACCAGTTTTTAGGTCCATGGGGGACCCTTATCTTTGACGATTATTCCTTTTGGAAAATGTATGCATGTTCCCATTTCAAGTCTTAAGTTCTTATCAACAACAAACTAGAGAAAAAAGTAATAAGAAATTGATCAAAATTTCTCCTAAATTTAAGATTTTATCTAAACAAACATAATGAATTTTTTTATCAAAATTTTAGAGATTTTATGTCAAGTATTCTTCATTAATTAGTAATAATATACACACAGTCAAAATAATTAAAGGTTTTAATTAGTAATAAATGCATGCAACGAGGAGGATCTTCTCAACAGTTTCAAATTTTTTGTTCTTTAATAATTTATAAAAATTGTAAGTAAATATATCAACAATTAATAAAAAAGAAAAAGGGTGGGTGCATATCGAGACAAAAAATATCTAACTCGTTGAATTAAATTAAAGCGGTGAGTTTGGCTAAGCTAAAGCTAATCTTCTTAAAGGCTGGCGACTGCGTGTCAAAGGAATACAAGCATCCCCTCCAGACAGAACTAGTTGGTGAAAATGACTAATTATATATCATGATTTGTCTTTAAACGGCGGCCATGCCCGTTGTTTTTGCGGTGTGACTGACTTCCAACGTTAATCTTGTTCTTCGTTTGATTGCCAAACTTCTGTCTGTAGGTTCAAGTTCTCGGGGACGAAGTGTTCGCTTCTTTGCCAACTTGGTAACGAGTGGTCGATCCTCAATGCATGACCACCAGTAATTCCTTGATTGTTAGATATTTAAATATCTCAGTCAGAAAGACGTTGTTAAGTATTGAAACCGAACAGAAAATATCCAGACAGGCAATCGGTTTGGTTGTGGATTTAATTGGGTGCCGACGAAAACTGAACTAATTATTCAAAGGAATTTTTCTAACGTGGTATGATAATGTATTATTGGATCTTTCGGTCTGTACATGTGCACATGTCTACATAATATAAAGTTATAAAGAGAGAGAGGTGCAGTTATAGAGAAACAATGAATGACAAAAATTTGCAATTTGGTGTGATGGGTCTGTATTGTAATTAATGGGGTTTAAGAAAAGGCGCCGACCATCTTCTTCTCTTGTTCCATCCCAAGTGAATATCTTCAAGTGATGATACAAGTTTTATCAGTTGAATGATAAAATTTATAATTTATAAAGTAATTAAACATGTTATTTCGATTTCTAATTGATAAAAATGATATTTAACAAATAATAAGTATAATAGTGTCTAATTGTGTAATGAGAAGATTTCACCTAAAAAATTGAAGGATGACAAAGTTTGTCCCTCCAGCCATTAACTTTTATAATTTATAATTTCTTTTTATCAACTTATTATGTTACTCATCCGACATTCAACTTTAACACTAAATTCTTAAATCTAAATTAAAAGCAAGAAAAATGGGAGGTGATTATTGTTGTTGTGATGATGAGCAAAATCTTGGATGCTCTTACTGGGGATATGTTTCGGTAATTATAAATATAGAGTGTACCCGTTTCCTGTATTCTAAATTGAACTTTTAATAATTAATTAATTATTTTGTGCGAGATATATAGACAACCAAAATAACATAGAGCTCTGACCCTAGCCCTACAACTGATCATCACGCCCTGTGATCTCACGGTCTTCAGCTCTCTTTTCTCTTGTAAAAACCAACCGAATATTTCACCGTTTCCAGGCCAAAAAAAGAAACCCCAGTCACTGATCGAAGGTGAAGAAGATGATATATATCTATTTGGGAAGCTTTTGTTTTGAGGGAGATGTTGTCTGGTTCAAGGAAATCGATCGATCCCAGTTCATTTTCTGAAAGTGTTTTGAGAGCTTTCTGTGTTCTCGGACCAGGCTTCATTCCCCTTAATTACTGCTTCTATTTGAGCTTCTGCTACTTGCATGTTTAATTAGCTGGTAAGTATTTATAATTTGTTCTATCTTTTTCTTTAATTATTACAAGAAGATTGGTGTAATGATGAAATGTTTTGACTGTTGTATGTTGTTTTAGCTTCTAATTCATTCGGCCCGGAATAGACTAGTTAAATATTTCCATCATGACTTTCTTTCTTTTTTTTTTTTTTTTTTGTTTTCCTTTCAACTCTTTGTAAATAATAGACTAGGTAAATAAAACTCGATCTTCATCAACTCCTTGTAATAATCAATTATGTGTTCGTGTCTCATTTTTTTTTTCATCAGTTTAGGTATTTGAATCAAACAATGCCCAAATATAACTTCCAATTAGGGTTTCTGAGCTTTCCCTCTTGGAAAGAAAAGAGACAGAGATAAACATCAAAATTACTCTTATAAGTCATGGGTTTTCTTTTTTCCTTTTTCTCGGATTATATAATTATTGGAGTAAGGATTTCTATGTATTTTGTTGTTAGTGGTAGTAGGTATAAGGTATAGATTAATTTACTTAGCTGTTGCATCTGATCGATCTGTACTCCCCTTTAACTTTACTGATACACGATTTTCTAATGCATTACTGAAGTATTTCTTTGGCACATTAATTGTCAGTGGAATGCATATGGTGCTGCAGTACTTGAGATTTAGAAAACATTTCTCTTGCTAGCTAGTGTTGATTCTATGCTTGTGGTGTCTGTTTTCTCCTTTACTAAAGGAACTAATTTCTTTCCGTTATCTTTAGAAATATATGCTATGCACTCTTTCTTTTTCAGAGGCTTTATGCCATTGATCGATGCAGTCTATGAGAAGCTATCTCTCCTAGTTGAACATTTTTACTTTGTTCAAAATGAAGAAAGTTTTCTCGCTTTAATTGATCATTCAACTTTGGAAACGCAATCTTATTACTAACACTTAATTGCTTCAACTGATCGATGCAGTCTATAATAAGTTCTTTCTTATTAGCTAAAGTATTTGGAATTAAGGTGTTTTTTTTGTTGGTTGAATTATTTACAATTAAATATAAGTGAGTGCCATTGAGTGACTAATAGATAATATTAGTTGTTAAGTAAATGAATGTATTTGTTGAACAGAAACACAGTAGTTATGAATAAAACTAATAATCGTAAGTTTTTGTTTTATAAAACTACAAAAAAGTGATGATTGTTCTAAGAGATTATGAGAATCTCATGTGATTCATCCGCAAAAAACTGAATTAGTGTTATTAGATAACGATGACCAACGCAAAATCAATTTCTAAAGATGGAGTAATAAGATTTCTGGAAATCAGCAACCAATGCATGCACATGGGATCTCTTTCTGTATTTGTCAGCCTAAGAAGGCTAACGGGTTCTGGATTTTTAGGCTCCTCAACTTACACAAAAATGGAAAACTTGTCATTGAAATACATGCCATGCATCACTGCATGATAGTGATTAATTTCTGCATGATTGTAGAACAAGTTTGCCGATAGATGAAATGACACTGCACACATAAGAGTACTGAATTGAGATCCACGAATGTCGCTTATGCCTGTGGGAGAATCTATGTACAAGCAATACTGAGCATCAAATCTTTTACTTTTACGGATCGTTATTTCCCTGTTTGATCATTATCAATTTCTTCGAGCTGTGAAGTCAGAATCTCATTGAATGAGCATTGCCCATTTTCTTTAATCGATAAACTCTATGTAAAGAAAATTCAATAGAGAATTTGCCTTTTCTTTGATACAACAGTTACCAAAGTTGCTTGGTAATCTAAGGAAGTTTTGCATGCTTAGATTTCTACGTACTCCAAAGGAACGACTGTGAGTTTTGTTTCTTCCCTCATTTTGGAAATTCATATTTTCATGACTATCACGTAACTTGAATGCAAAGTTCTTTTTCCATTCTCATTGATTAATTATCTGACTTTTTCCCCCACACAAACCTTCTTCTGCTGTGATGATCTGTGTTCATCAAAATCCTCGGAGAATGAAACCAACAAATAGACAACAGAAGAGTAGCACTGTAGTGTTGGGCCACCGGGATATTGATAATATATGCGTTTGTGTGTGTTAGTGGGCGGCAGGTGTACACAGGGCGCACAATTCAATGTAGGTTATATATATATAAAATAAGTATATTGCCCGCCGGCGGATGAAGTTGGTGAATGCATATATATGCATTTTGATGCACTTTGTCTGCTTTGCCGGTGATTGAGCAATTGCTTCGTTATTTTATTTGGACCTCAAATGATTTCAGATCAACACAAGTTATATTTTTAAGTTTAATTTATTCTTAGACAGATATGCGGTGGGGGTGGCACCACTTATTTACCTGCATCTCTTAATTACTTAAACTATCTTCTTATAGTAACAATTATACCAAAAATACAAGCATTTATTATATAAACTCTATTCGTATGATGTGGTATTATTATATTATTATCGTAAGACAATCAAAGGAATAGAAGCTATCCTCCCAAGAATAATCTATTTGTATTTCATTTGAATATAAGATAATAATATTCTAACACTTATACAGAGTGCAAAATCAAGCACATAAATAAATGATTATATTTTTAATTAAATACTTATATAATAATAATAATAATAATTGGCATATATATATATATATATAAAATACATAAAAGCTCTTGATTATGTTAGCTGTTGCCTTGCAAATGCACACCATTTTCCTACCATTCCAATTCAAGAAATGACAGCCACCTAATTAAAGTTCTAACTCATATATTTGTCACTATTTGGACTTGCACAGATCAATAATTCATCAATGATCTTCAAATAATAAATATTACACGTGTATGTTCCAAAATTATAACTACATATAACCACTCAATAGCGAAAACAAAGCAAGCCGTCCCATAAACAAATCCATATTTCTTTCTCGACAAAGAAATAGAAGTAGAAAAAAGCGAAAAAAAAAAAGTTGGGGGGGGGGGGGTGCGAAAAAGTTTCAGCAGTTTTCCCGCCGGTTGGGATCAAGGGGGAGGCAAATCCCTCTTGCCCCTGAAATCTCTTTTTCTCCTCCAGTATTATTTCGCTTCCGACAACCAAAAAAATAAAAAAAACTTTAAAAAATACATTTACAAAATTATGCCTAGCATTTCGTCGCTGTCTTGTTATTCTCGTCACCGGCGCCACCATTTCTGCCACCCTTACCATCCTTCGTCCGTTACTGCTTTTCGTCGTGCTTGTTATTATTATTATTATTTCCATTGTCAAAATCATTTGTTGTAGCGTTTTCGTGAGATGATTGAGATTCCTTCAATACCATTTCCTGAATTCGCCATTGATCTTGCCTCCCTTTCTTTAATCTCTCTACTTCTCCTTCTTTCCTTGTTCTCACTTTGTTTAATCTTCTTCCTCCATTTCAGAACGCAGAACACACATTATTTAGAAAGTTTCAACGCTCTCTGGACCGTCCGATTGCTTCTTGTCATCTTCACCATTCTCTCAACTCTCAACGAAACTCTCCGTTTACCCTTATTCCGCAGATATTACATATACCCTTTCTTTCAAAACCTCACCCTAAATCAGCAATCTGCCCTTTGCAAATTTCATATCATTCTCTCTTTAGGGTTCTTTGAACCAGGTTTTCTGGTAACCCTACTTTTCCTTATTCACGTTTCCATCCAGAAAAAAAGCCCGCGTGGTTCCTGGGCTTTCGCATTTCTCTTCGCTACGTGCTTTCCGCTTAGTTTGGTCCAATTCTTATTCGTTTTCTTCGAGAGACTGGAGGCCCAATTGCCGCAGTTCTTTCGGCAGTGCTCGGTGACTTCCAAGGACGAGGGTTCTGGTAAAAAAATAGAGTTGTGCTCTTATCCTTTGTTGAGTACTTTTTTGTTCGGCGCTTTCTCCGCTGTGTACTTCTTATATTTCTTGTACTCCTGTTGGAGTGTTGCGTCGCTCGTCATCAACAAGAAACTAAGGTTAAGAACTTACACTCTTGCTTTTACGGTATTAACAACTATAGCGCTGCAAGTTTTGTTTCTGGGATTGTCTGTGCTTTGGTCGCCAGGGGAGGAAGCTTTCGGTTTAGTTGCATTCGTTGCATATCTTAGCACATATGCGCGTGCCGTGGTCGGGCAAGGCATTTTGGTCATTTCGCCAATCGTGGATTCGTTGGCTGTCGGAGGAGACGGTCGCTGGTATCCCAGTATTTGGTCACGGCCGGCGGAGGAATCCAGAGAAGGGAGTGTGTAGGAAAATCGAACAGCATGAGAAGATTTGTTGTGTCACTTCAGACAATGTGATTTTTAGTACACATTTCATGTTTATGTTTTAGTTATATATATATATATACACATTTTTTTTTGAAATAATATTGTAACAAGCTATCGAGATTTTTGTCGTAGTGGCTAGTTTGCAAATAATATTGTTGCAAATATTGTAACAAGCTGTAAAGATTGTTTCATCCGTCAAGCAGATTGTAAAATCTGATCTTTGCTTTGCTGGGCAGGTATGCACAATAAAACTGGGCTGGGTTCAGTTTAAGAATGTGGGCCATCCACTTACGAGACCCACTTCAATGAAACAATCTTTATGGGCAATTTATGTTCATAATGTCTCCTCCTCATAATTTCTGTTTAAAGCACCTTTAAAATTTAAAATTTAAAGATTTTAATTTTAATTCTATAATTAGTGTAAAATTGAAATAATAATTGTAAAATTATGAGTGGGAGTAAAAAACTAAGGTCTTAAATTCCAACCTTTTGCTTTATATAGGCTTTGCTTGTGTTGGGAAAAAGTCTTAATATGCTTAGGTTTGAAGTTCCAACAAACAACAGTTGGAAGTCAAAGGCTTAAACACTAATTCATATCCACCACGACCCTTTAATCTTGGAAGGGCTATTGAGAAGACAAAAGCAAATTAGAATAATAATTAATTCTCCTAATCTTTATAATATCCCAAAATTATGAATAAAAAAATAAAAGAATTATAAAAAAATATACTTATATTTGCTTAAATAAATAAATTATTGTACCAATAGATAATTGCAAATTAAAAAAAAACGCATTTAAAACTTTATCTGCCATAAGTTAACGCGAAAGACCATTAATGTCGATTATTAGATATTTAATAAAAAAAATTAAGCATCCTTCTTTTTTAGAAACAAACAAGAAAAAAGGAATGCAATCTCTTCGTTTATCTTTTTCTTTGCCTAAAATCAAGCCCGAGCCCCATACTTTATGGAAACAATACACAAGCAAAATCACTTAAGACTCCCAATTTCTATAAATCTAAATTATATTCACTTTTAAATACTATTTTTTATTGAATTAAAAAATTTTAAATACCATAAAAATAAATAAAAATACCCTTATTTTTATTATTAAGTATGATAATATTAAAATAATAAATACCATAATTTTTAATTTATTTTTCATAAATAAAAATGTAGGTGAGCCATTAATTCACCAAACTTCTACATTGATGACATCAATCAATTGTTTTTCGGCAACAATTTCGCAAGAAACTCTGCCACAATACACGGTCATGGGCCCATGGGCCCACGTTCGCCGCCCCAACAGAAAATCCATGAAAGGGTATTTGTGTCATTTTGGTCCTCGTCGTTGTTTCTTCAATTTTGAGCAATTATTACTTGGTCTCGAATAAAAAAATTATTCTTTTTTACTTTATCCTTTTTACAATATTCTTTCAGAAAAAAAATAAATAAATAAACAAAAGAAAAAGGGATAAAGCTGACGTGACTGGCTCTCGATGTTTACCACCCGGACACGTTCGAGGGCTTCGCTGCTTTGCCAATGACGACGTGAACATGACATCTCAATTGGGCCCACATGTTCGACGCGGCACAGCTTCTGCCATTCGTTACGCACGTGTCTTATTTGCTCCCCAAAATTTGAATAAAAATAGCAGTTTTCGCACGTTTTATTTAATTGGATCGCGTGATTGGAATGCGAACAGCCGTAGTTTGGTTTTATCTGATTACTAATTCTAGATTTATTATTTAACGCATCAAATAAATATTATATTTTTAAAATAGTAATTTTCCTTGTGATTTCACTCATGTCGGCTCGTTTAAAGCAACGATTTTTAATGTAATAATTGTCAAATTTTAACTAAAACCAAAAATATTTAGTGGGAACAGAATAAGAACACTGACTTGTAGATATCGTATGCGAAATCCCAGCTGTAAAATAGAAACAGCTAAAGCAAAAAACAAATTCAAAAACGAAAAACAAAGCTTATCCTAGACGGCAACAGCCAAAAAATCCAGTTAAATTCAACCCCAGATATGACTGTTTCATCAAGCTGTTCCAATATATCAATCTAGAAACAGAACCTTTGAGTACACCCTAAGCAAACCACCCTACCCTAGAACTGCCTCATCTTCTTCCTTCTTTTTTTTCTTTTTTTTCCGTTGTCCTTCTTCCTTATTCTTGTATTCTTCCTATATATTTACCAATCTTCATCCTCATCAATCTCTCAGACTTTTTGTAATTTTTTTTTTCGTATGTTGTTTATGTTTGATTCTCTTTTATCATGAGCAACATCCCGAGATCTCTCACAGATTCTTCCCTTACTCTCTTCAATCTCGCCATTTCTTCCTCTGACCCTTGGCCGTTTTCTCTCGTTTTCTTGTAGCTTACCCGGTAAGGTTACGTATTTTCTTCTCTTCTGTTGGCAAAAAGCAGATTAGGGGTTATCTTTTTATTTTCTCTTGAAAGATATGGGAGCCGGAGAAAAACACCATCACCATCTGAATTTTCATCTTCATTTACCCCACCTTCATTTTCATCATCACCATGGGAAGAAGGACGAGACGAGAAATAATATTCCAAAGGGGTGCTTAGCAATTCTGGTGGGTCAAGAAGGAGAAGAGCAGCAAAAATTCGTGATTCCTGTGATTTACATAAATCATCCACTGTTCATGCAATTGCTGAAAGAAGCTGAAGAAGAATATGGATTTGATCAGAAAGGTCCCATCATTTTGCCGTGCCACGTGGAAGAGTTTCAGACCGTTCAGAGCATGATTGATCGAGACGAATCCCACCACCACCACCACCATGTTTGGTGTTTCCGAACATGATCGACCCCTTTCTACAATATGTAAATTCATCACTTTAATGTTCGTTTTTCTTTTGTTTTTAATTATTTTTAGCGCATTTGGATTGTTGGATTTTAGAAGATGTTGACGAACAAGAAAATTGCTTAGGTTGCTTGTCAGATCTCGCTAATACATAGCAGCGAAGCTTGCTTGAACAAGAACTGTAACATCCCGAGAAGCTTATCCTTACATTAAAATTATTAGATTTGTTTGGAATTGTATCCATCCGAATAAAAATATCTCCCTTTCTACTGTTTGTCTGATTTGCTGCTCTTGGCTTTGGTCATTTGAATGCGAAACTAGTTTCTGTGGGGAAATGTGTACCCGTATAAGTCACGATTAATACTTGGAAGAGGGCTAAGGGTTTATTTTCAAGCCATATACTCAGATATGCATGCCCGGTGACTAAGCCTTAAACACAATAAATAAGAATAAGCTTAAAATTTTATTAATTTCCCATCTGTTTCTTGCATTTAATCCTTTAAATTATTGTAGGTTTGATTGATTTGGTCCATTCAAGAACCAAAAACGAAAATATTTTTAAATTTATGAAAAAAAGAAGTCAATGTTTTTGGTTCAGGAATAATATATCGGTTGGTGTGGGTTATCGTGTACCAAGGATTTGAGTTATGGGATCCACCATTTTCGTTCACATTTATTTATCCCAAATATATTGGGGGCTGAATTGACTAAATCAATTCAAGCTCTCTCTCTATATATATATATATTATTCTCAAATACATCATTAGTTTTATTACTTGTATAACTATTTAACAACACACTTTTATACTACTGCTTGTTTAACCTCTTCAAGTTCTTCACTGTGGTCGTCATCCTCATCGTCATCGGACTCTTGATGAGTAGGAAAAGCTTGATTCACAATTTCCACACGCTTTTTAAGCTTTTTGAATATGTGTTTTTTAAGTTTTTCTATGTCAAAATTGCCCTTGACAGTTGCCACGGATTTCTCCACATCTACTTCTACATTGACAACTCCTGAACACACAAAGTTTTCTTACACTTAGAAATAAAATAAATAAATAAAAGTAAGTTTGATTCATTCTTTCGAGTACATTTTAGACCTTTGGCCTCCTTGATGCGCTTCTTGACTTGCTTGCAACAGTTGTGACAGTGCGAATTGAACTTCAGCTCCACAATTGATTCCTAGGGCCAAGAAAATTAACTATCATGCGAAACTAAGAAGAGTTTTCAAGTTTAAAGGTAACCTGGAAATCCTACTGTTTAATTACTGTCGTTGATTTTATTAACTGTTAAACTTACGAAAGTGAAAAGTTGTCCAATAAAAATAAATATTTACTATACATTTTAGCCATTAAACACAACAATTACAAACCTGTTCTTCGGACAAAGGTGGTTTTGACTCGGATTTCTTGAAGCTCAAGAGCTGAAAGGTCTTCACAACCTTTGCCATCTTTTCCTAACGGTTTAACCAAATACGAGAAGATGATGCATTCCAAGAGAATACTTCCCATAATTTATACCCTATTTGTTAGATTTTATAATTAAATGTGGATCCAGATATTATAATTTTAGTCAAATCCATTTAATAACTGAGCAGAATAGAAGCAAGTTTGAATTTATATTAACTTATGAAGTCTTGCACGTAGTTGTGAGAGAGTTGGAGTGAAATTCGTATACCATTTCTTTTGTGAATGTGATTTCACCCTACACTTTTCTTGAATTTGAAAGAGCCTTCAAATTAGATTTGGAGTGAATTCATAAGAGCGAAGCCCGCTGAATCAACGAAACAACAAATAAATTCTCGTGTGTTTTCTAATTTGTATGTGTAATTTATTTAATTAAATTTTTTATTTTTTTTGGTTTTTTGTTGAAATTAATATTGTAAACAATTCAAAATTTGTCCTGTACAGTTTACCGCTGCCTTGTATAGGAACTTCTTGCTCTCACGCCATGTTAAAATTTTGTACATCCAAGAAAGCTCAGTTTCCGGTCCGAATGTCTGATCCAATCATCAAGGAATAAGCAGCCAGGGCCAAACTCATTTCCTGCAGCGAGTAGAATTTGACATCTCGGTTGGTTGAAACTCGAAAGTTAATGTAAACAGTTATAGACAACAAATGTACGTACGTACATACCAATGCTAATTCCTCGACTGAGATGACTCGGTTTCTTTCCTGCTCGAAGTAGTCGAATGCTGTACTTGCAATCAGCTCCCATCCTTCAAGACCCTCGAGCTGATAGACACTAATGGAAACAGCGCAGAACTCTTCGAATGACATTTTTTTATACGCCAGTGGTTCCATCTAGTATCAAGAATTAGACTGATGTTAACATGGTTTTTAGAGTGATAAATAAGATGAAAACAATAAGCAATAGATAAAGTTTGAGATTGATGGTTTTGTGTATCAACTTTGACACAAGATTTCTGAGGAATATTTTATGGTGGTATGTTGCTTCGAAGAAAATAGGCAGGCTCATTGTATCACATAAAAGACTAGCAAGGGAAAACATAGTAAAGTATGAAGTTATATTATTCTTAAGGTTAATCCAACATAACACTTGTAAATCAAAAGCTGATTTCAATATATCAAGACGACTCACCAAATTGAAAATCTCAAGAACTCTTGAACCCATCATGGCATCAGTTGCATGTCTCATAAGAGCCTACAGTTGTTCAATAAATTCATTGATAATGAAAAAGCCACTGCAGATAACCAATGACAAACTCGTAAAATGATTTCTACTACATAACATGGACGATTTGTTGCGATAAAATAAGTCTGAATTCACTAAAGAACAGTGTGAAGAGGAAGGATCAACTAACCATTTTAAAATTACTAAGGAAGACACAACCATCTTTTGGTTCCAAGAGCCTAAATTGTGCCCCGAGTTACACAATTTTATCTTCTGTCAACGCTTTTGAAGGTGCCTGCAGCCACATTAATATCCCGGCAAAATGATGATTAGTAAAGATTTGATTACAGAGGAAAGCCAGCCCCAACAATACATGGAAGTATAGCACATTTTTAATCAATGCACACATACACATATATTATATTTGTGTCTGTATTTATATGTATATCTTTTAAAGGATGGACAGCTATCATATGCCTCTTTATCAGCGATGACAAGTTAGGCAACTTACCTTTAATGCTGCGCGTTTCAGAGGTGTGGCATGGAGGTAAGACTTGACTAATTTGTGGATCAAAATATCCAAAGGCACTGCGATTTTGATCTTGTAGCCATGGGTGAGCTGCAAATATAGGGTGTTTATTAGTTTCAGTCAATAAACAATAAATAAATGCCACTACAAAGAGCGTATATGTATATATATGCCTCTAAATCTTGTTTTTCTATTTGAAATACTTATTACTTACTTGGCTTGAGCAGCAGTCATTCTTCTCCTGTGGTCCTTGTTCAGAAGCCTTCTCACAAAGTCTCTGACTTCTGGTGATACTGCTGGCCAAGGTGAATCATTGAAGTTAGGATTAGCTCTAAGCACTGAACGAAATATTCCTGATTCAGTCCGAGACCAGAATGGTCTGCTTCCGCATAACAATATATACGTTATGACTCCAATGCTCCACATATCTGCTTCGATATTGTACGATCTCTGAAGTACTTCAGACGTGACATAGTACACGCTACCAACAATATCGTTGAGACGTTGATCTGCAGAAGTACCAAACTGTATGTTCTTCATTCAAGCTTACGGTAGACAACTAAAGTAACCTTATATTTAGGAGAAGTGATTGTCAATGGCAACAATTGATTACAAACAAGCAAAACTTCATAACAAATATGGGCATATAACTGTTGCACAGCCAGTTTAGACAAGTAAAAAAAAAAAAAAAAAGAATATGTAAACAGAAGGAATATCATACTATCAGCAAATCAGAAAACACACGAAAGAAATTAATCCAAAGAGGATTGCAGATGATGTGGCTGATGGAAATTGGCCAATTGGATGCCTTGTTCAGCCAGATTTCCCTGCATGAAGTTCGGAAGTACTAGTGGGGTCTCTATTTGTATATATTTTTGCCCATTTCATTAAGGATTTTATACACCCAATTTAGAGGCATATAAGACCAGAATTATCATTTGAATTTGGAAGTAAGCCAAAGCCACAAAAGACAATGGCCCATACTTTGCATCTAACTGTCAAATTGCATTCATTGATTAAGTAGTATATAAATACAAAACAAAAACACTAGCTTTATTGGTTTTGTTACCATCAACATATGTATCATCAGAATATCTAATTTGAAGTTAAAAGCCAGGTAATTGATATGTTTGAGTGTTACCCGGCATAGTAAAATCAGATTGACCAAAATCAATAACCTTCATTGGAGCATCCTTGGCTCTTGTGGTAAAAAGAAAATTCTGCAAAGCAGTAAAAAGAATGAGGATCATTGATTAAAAGTCTGAACATAAGTCCTGACAATATAAATAAAAGCACATTTGCTAAGCTACAGCCAATTTGTTTTGACACTAAATTAGTTTATTCCTGAAAATGGCAGCAATTCCACAGGCATGGCTATACCTCTGGTTTTAGATCACGATGAACATCCCCTTGAAGATGACAAAAGGAAATTACACTTAATATTAGTTCAACAATAGTTTTAGTATCTTCCTCGGGGTATCTGCCACCTCTACCATGAGGAAGTAATAAACAATATAATCAAAATAAACACATAAAATCCCACAAAAAAATGTAAAAAGTAAAATATCACTACAAATAGTGCAAAGAAATACAGCATTTTTGTGTACCTTGATAAAATTCTGTCCAACAATTCACCACCTTCACACAATCTGGAGAGAAAACAAGATTCCAGTTAGTACTTTCTGATTTCTTGTGAAAGTTTTCACAGCAGATGGTGTTAAAGCTACGCAAAGATATAATCATATACATAAATGACCAGCAACCGAGTACCAAAATGAAAGGTTAAACTAGGATTATCATACATAAATTTTTCAAAAACATAACTACAGCAAATAGACACACGCTCCATGACTATATACACATTATTTGCAACCTCCAAAACATCATGAAATTTGATCATATGTTTGTGCCCACATAAAGCTTTCAGTATTTTCACCTCTCGCAGAACATCTTCAATAGCTATTGCTGCTGTCATCTGCAAATTAACAATCACTTACTCACCAATCTAACTTTATAAAATAATAAAAAAAGTTTTCAAAATCCCCTAAAATTAAACATCATGCAAAATATCGCCTTCCCAAATCAGAAATTTGTTAGGTACAAGCACTACCCATACTGAAATCTATGCACAATTAGTAAATTTTTAGCCACATTTCTTCTTTCCCAATGCTTTGCAAATAATAACCATTGAAAGACAAACCTTAGCTTTGGAGATTATTTTGACAGCTACAGATTGTCCCTTGGCAGATCCTTTCTTTCCTTTAGCCCAACAATCATGACCAAAATGTCCCCGGCCAACTTCCTCCACGAGCTCATACTTCGCTCCCAAGTTTCTTCGAATAACCGAAATTCTTATCCAGCTGTCTTTCCCCGGCTTTCCCTCCGTCGCCTTCAGTAATCGGGCTCTGACTCTCCTTTGGCGCCCGCTTCCCCGAGCTGAGCCGCCGCATGATGGCCGACATTTCGGCTTCGCCGGCGAACGTGGCTGTAAAGGCCACCTGAACTTCTTCCCCGGAGTCCGTCCCGGCGAAGGAGACGGAGGAACTCCAGCCGGCAGTGGATTTTGGAATGGACTGCATGCGAATGAGTTGGAGACGGCAGGATGCTGTCGTACTGCCGCCGGCCGAGACCGCGGGAGAGCGGTTTGGGGTGGTCAGTGGCGGTGATCGAGTCATTGTCGTTGACGACGGAAACGCTTTTGCTGCAGCAATGACCCATCGCCGTTTTGATCGGTCAAAGTCAGAGCGTTCGACAGTAGAGAGGTGGTTATGAAGCAAGAGGGAGGCAGACAGACAGTCGAATATGTTGGTCGTGACTTCGAAAATTTAGAAAACAAAGAATCGGAAAGTACTTGAAACGGCGTCGCAGGTGCATGGCGGTCTATTTAGTGCACATGAAAGTAGCGGAGAAGTGGCAGGATATGCCATTGATCAAAGACAAAGTCTCTTTGTATGCGTCGCTGTTGGCTGGGATTATTCTATAATATTTTTTTCCAATTTATTTATTTGGGCCAAAATAGTTTAATAAATTTATTTAATAATAATAAAATTTATTTATCTTAATTACCTTATGTTTAATAAGATAGTACTACTGAAGTTAGAGTCACAAGCAACGATAGGCAGCACCGAACTGTAATTAATGTAATTTTAAAATTTGTTATTTCAGTGTTAAGGGTGTATTGAATTAAAATACATACTAATTTTTAAAATTTAAATATATAAAAAAATAAATAAATTGAAATAAGGAGTCCTAATAACGTGGGCTATCCGTGGAAGTTGTTTAAGTGTACCCAAATCTAATCCACGGGCTTTAAATTGGGGATAAGAGATGTCTTGTTCTTTTGGCACCCACCTTGTCTTTTTTCAAGTTTGAATTTGTTCATTTGGAATAGATGTCTTGTTCTTTTGGCACCCACCTTGTCTTTTTTGTAAGTCCCCTGAAATTATAAAGGACAATGGAAACAGAAGCGTAAGGACACGCGCCAAAAAGTAAGTGTATTGCCCTATAAATGGCGGGAGCGTAGCCGGTGCCAGGTATGGAAATTTCACACGCCCAATCGTATCTCTCTCTTTTCTCTAAATTTCTCTGTGTCTCCTCATTTAACTTTTCATTAATTACATCTGCACCCCTCTAATCCCTCCCAAAACCTCTCAAGTCTACATCCCTAATTCTTCAAATACGATACACTTACTTCTCTCTTGCTCTTTCTGTCTTTCATCATTGGTTTCAACTTCATTGTTGTTTCATCGAATATTTTCTAACATTCTAGGGTTTCTATTTTGGTCCGTGAAAATTAGGGTTTCTTCTCAAGGGAGTCGAAGAGTGAGAAAGGGGAGGGGGAGTTAGAGGAGTTTCTGAGATTGCAATTTTATGGAGGCTGCGGCCAGTGTCGCTGCCCCACGCGGCGGTTCTCTGCCGATGCCATCATCACGAAAAGAGTGGCGCGCCATTTCTGATCATCATCCGGTCCGTAACGTTGGTGGTTTCTCTGTAGTATTGTTCGAATTTTGTGTTTGTTTGGTTTATTAGAAAATGTGGGAATGTTGGAGGAATCGGTGTTTGAAAATAGGGGATTTTTGTTCTTGGGAAGTGAAATAAAAAATAGTTAAATGATTATTGGCTTTGGCTTTTTTCCCTGTACCATAGGGAGGATTAGGAATTACTTTGCTTGTGTTTCTGTCTCTGTTATTGTGTTTCACTATCATCAGTGAATGAACAATACGCATGATACGGTGATGCCTTTGGTTAATGGTGTCTTTGCAAAAATGTAGTTATAGAATTGAAAGTTCTTTCCTCGACTTTGATTTGTGCTTTACTGTTTCATTATTTATCCACATTAACGAACTATTGAGGTTGCTGTCCTCTAGGGCCCAAATTGAAGGGTTTTGATTTAGTGTTCAAATTGATATTTTGCGGGTGCTGGTTATGGATTCTTTAGTGGGTTTTCTTTTGTAATTTATTGGAAACTTGTCATATGCAGGAGTTGGAACAATCAAAGTTGGGGCACTCTGATGAGAGAACTATGTATGAGGTAAGGATTTTCTTCTGAATTAATTAAATCAGTGTACTGATCACAGGAAATGAATGTGATTCAATGTTTAATTAAGATGCAGCAAGGAAGCGAGCCAGCCGATGTGGACTTCTGTTCCATCACAGTGGATGGGAGTCTAGACAATGACTTATTGCAGCAGCGGCTTCATAGTGTTGCTAGACAAAGAGAGGACCTGCAACATCTGGAGACTGAGCTTAGAGCACAGATAATTGCAAGAACTGGTATCATTGAAATGCAAAATGGCTACGAGTCTCAAATCAAGGAGCATGCTAATGCTGCTGCCAAGTTGCAGGTTTGAATAACTTGAGAAATCTATATCTTAAGTAGTCATGTATGCAATGTAACTTCTGAGGAGAATTCCAGTCTTCATATATTTTAGTAAGTTATAATGCTGAGCAATGTGCAATTTTGTATTCGTATTTGTAATTTGTCATTGTTGTGAATGAAACTGTTTTTATCTTAGTTGATTGCTATTGACCAATCGCACATTGACCCCCTTGCAATCTTTGACATTAAATTCCTGAAATAGGATATGAATAGTCATTTAGGCTAAATTTTTCGTTTTAAATTCTTTTTTTTTAATGCATTAGAGACAACTTTTAGAACACTTGCACTTCTTATGACTTTTGACCTAAATGTTCCTTTACTTGGTTGTGCAGGAGGAACTCCTTGAAAGAGAGCAGACCATACATGAATTGGAAAGGAAAATAGAAGAGAAAGAAAGAGAGCTGCATGCAATTAAACTAGACAATGAGGCGGTTTGTTGATTTGGTTATGCTTTGCTACTTTTTTCTTTTGTTGAATTTAATGTTAATTTGTTTCTTTTGAATTATTTTGTAGGCCTGGGCTAAGGAGGATCTTTTAAGAGAACAAAATAAAGAATTGGCAACTTTCAGGTGTGTGATTATAAGCTGTATTGCACATTTTAAGCCTTTTCCTTTTGTCTTAGCTTTAGGTCGGAGTTGACTGAGCAACAATTTCTTGAATAAGAATTTTCTTCATTATTTTATATTATGGTATGTATGGTTGTTTCTTTGAATCTCACTCTACCAGTTTTATGAGTATATTTGAAGATTAGTTTGGGTGATTGAGATTTGACCTTTTAAGCAACTTGAATTTTTTTATGCCCTTTGCAGAAGAGAGCGTGATCATTCTGAAGCTGAGAGAGCTCAGAACAGAAAACAAATTCATGATCTTCAAGAACATATTCAAGAAAAAGAAAGACAGCTTATAGATTTGCAGGAACAGGTCTGTACATCCATATTTTGTAAGCATTTCTAATATTTTTGTTGAAATGGTAATTAATGCAGCAATTTTTTTGTTGCGTATTTTATACATGTGGTAGTTGAATACTGTTTAAGTGTTAACTTCATCTTTCATAAATATTCAACCTGTGACAAAAAAGAATGTTTTAATATTTACAATTTGGTATTAGAGTAACTGTAGTCTATCATTGTGGCTTAAGAAGTGGATTGCTTAACAGTAAGCTTATTTTCCAGCATAGGGTTGCTCAAGAGACAATTATTTTCAAGGATGAGCAATTGAGGGAGGCACAAGCTTGGGTTGCACGTGTTCAGTTGCAGTCAACTACAAATCAGTCATTACAGGCAGAATTACGGGAACGGACAGAGCAATTTAACCAGCTCTGGCTAGGGTGTCAAAGACAGGTTGATTGTCTTTGGATTTTTCCTTTGCATTTTTAGTTTTGTTGTTTATATCTTTTTTTTTAAATAATAATAATGTTAAAAATAATATATGTATTCATGTTTCGCAACAAATCTTATCGTGGGGTTTCAAAATTCATTACTAACTTGGATGTTAGTTTTAATAGTCTTTCCGTCATACGATGTTTACCATTCACTCAGTTTAGATTGACTTGTTTTCCTGATTATCAATGTTAGTTTGCTGAGATGGAGAGACTGCATCTGCATACAATACAACAGCTTCAACATGAGTTGGCTGATGTTAGAGACAGAAGCGGAGCTTTCACTGATGACTCACATGTATCCCAAAAGAATTCAAAGGATGCTTCTCAGTTTGGTGCAAGCAATGAAAACCAACTAGATGCAAATGGAGTAGCATTAAGTGCTAATACTGGCATCCTTCAAAATGGAAATTCAGATAATTCTGATTTTGCTCCATCTGGCAATGCCTCAACACAGGTAGGTTTGTGTTTTCTCTTGGTTACTGTTATGTTTTATTCTTTTTCTACATTGTCATTTCAAAGCAAGTGCACTAGTGGAAACTTTGTATATAAATGATCTAGGAAAGAGATCACAGGTAAATGACTTCCATACACTGTCATGTTAACCACTGTGCAACCCCACTTTCTTGTGTGCACCATGTCACTGTCTACTCCATAACTGTGACCAAAGGATTTTTTTTTTTGGCTTTTGGTTCTTTTCTGGTGCGCATGTGTTTCTTGAAAACTAGCAACTTCCAATTTTTCTGTAAAGCTGAGAAAAGACTACTGTCTCATTTTGTAGACACTTTATTGGAAAGCAGTGTGAATATTGTTAACCTTGAGTTGCAGATGTAAATTTGTATTAGCTGTGGTCTGGGATATTCTTTATTGGCCTTCGGGTCTTGTGGAGATGATGATTTGGCGAAGGGGTTGTGGAATGGATTTGATGTTCCACTTCTGCTTGAAAAAATGCATTAAAGGAAACAATTAGCGTGTTTTAATAATTTCATCTCAATTGTCAGAGAAGTTTCCCATTTTGTATGTAGGAATACGTGTCGGTATTGTTTATTTAAGTGGCAGGCTAGCAGCATATTTAACGAGAACAAAAGTCTGTACTTGTAAAATAAATGGTATTTTCTCACAAGTGTATGCCTTAGGAAGTGGTAAAGGGTCACTAAGAAAATGAAAATAAGAGAGAGATTGAAGTTCATGAATGTTGAACCTTGAAGGAAGATAGAGGTATTGATATTAATATCGACATGGAATAAAGAATCATGGATGGTGATTGTAACAATTGTGAGAACATGTAGTCCATAAAGGTGACGGACAAATTATCTTTGTTATTTTGTTTGAATATTTAGACACAGAAATCGTGATGTTTAATAATTCTGAAAGACTTGTCTTTTCTTTCTCCTTTTTTTTTTTTCAATGGTTGATTGAGGCCTAATGTACTTTGGTATAAATCTTTTCAATGAGATAAAAATTCACTACGGGGCTTATCTTTTATTTTAAAAGAAAAAGTTTTCATTCTTTTATTTAAGAAGAAAAAGTTTCATTACGTGCGTTGTGGAACTATAAGATTTATGTATTTTTCCATAATGTTTTGGAGAAGCAAAGTTGGAGATAAGGTAGGGTTAGGAAGAAAAGGATAAAGGCGAGAACATTTTCTCTATTTGATTGGGAAAGTATATTGAAAGGAAATGAAGGGGATGATGCACCGTTCTCTGGATCCACAACACTAATTCTTACATAAATGAGCAGAATAGGGATGAAAAGAGTAAGGCTATTAGATATAGATAGTCATTTGTAATTTTACTAACTGAAGGCAAAACGGTTGCTTGCAACAAATCTCTCTATTTTACCTCCATCCAATTCTATTGATCAAATAAGCAGTGGGAAGGATGATTCTTCTTCCTTTCTTTCTTTTATCCATAGCACCTTCCCTTTCCTTTCTCTTTCCTTCCTACCAAGCATAGTGTTAGCTATGAATAAATAATTGTGATTTCTAATTCTTTTTATTGGTTGTCTCATCATTAGATGGATCATTTTCCTGGTGTTCCGATTGCTCCATCTTCCCTGCTGGGGTTGCCTCCCTACCTTCCACCTGGACAGGTGCCTGCTCTTCACTCATTCATCATGCATCAACACGGGGTTCCTCACTCTCTGCAGTCACATGTTCCTCAATCTCATGTTGGGCATTTTCACTCTATGCCAACAATGTCATCTCTTCAACAGTGGCAAAACCAACAGGTATGATCAGACAAAAGCATCTATTTTATCTTGGTTATTAAATATTATTGTATCGTTAACTTCTCTTTTCTTCAGGCTGGGCCAGAGGGTTCCCAGATATCTGCATTGAATCAGCATCCACCATCCCAAACTGATCAAAACCATATGAGGTCAGATGCCAAGTATGAATATGACATGTCTGTTAATGGACAGAATAGTCATTCAGGTTATCTGGATGTACATTTTAGCCAAGGGTCCATGCCTGATTCTGTGATCTCATCATCAACTGCAGAAGGACAGGTTCTGTAAATGTTTTTGTTCACAATTTTCACATGTGGTAACGTTGACAGGACCTTACACATGCTTATTTTACAGGTTCTTGGGTCAATGGATAGAAGCTACTTGGTTGCCTCCCAACCTGAGCAGAATTTACAGCAAATTTCTTCCCAATTTCACAAGGCGTTGAGGTTGAACACCATTGAATGTAACAGTGAATCAAAGGTTTGTCATTATTTGTGTTTACTTGGCTTGTGCCATCCTATCAGTGTGGAATGGAGAATAAGCTTCTTTTGAAATTGAACTGCTTCAGGAACAGAATGATTTGAACTTGACCGATCATGGGCTTAAGGGCGAAGTTGTAAAAGCTGAGCAACCAAGTACTGTTGCCAGTGCATCTCCATCAGATGCTTCTATCAATTCAACTAATCTTGGTGAAACCACTACCAACAATGATAGTGGTGCAGCTTTGCCTGAAGCATTGATCTCAACTGGGCAGATGATAGCTGGAAAGACTTCTGAGGCTGGTCTCCTTGATGAAAGATCCTTGTTGGCTTGCATTGTTCGCACGATTCCACCTGGTGGTAGAATTCGCATAAGTTCCACGGTGAGTTGTGAGTGTTTTAAAAGTTAACTTGTAGGCCATTCGTCACTTGATATTTTCTACCTGTCACATTTTTATTGACCTATCATATTTTATGTCTTAAGTACAGCTACCAAATAGGCTTGGAAAAATGCTTGCACCATTACATTGGCATGATTACAAGAAACATTATGGAAAGCTTGATGACTTTGTGGCTAGTCACCCAAAGGTGATTCTCTTAGAAGTTTAGTTTATATGTTCCTAAATAACGTGTATCATATGATCTAAGAATGGCATACTGTTTATTTCAGTTATTTGTGATTGAGGGTGACTATATTGAACTTCGAGAAGGTGCACAAGAAATGATAGCAGCTACAGCAGCTGTTGCCAAAGTCGCTGCAGCAGCTGCAGCATCTTCTGCTTACTCCTCCGTTTTGCCCTCTGTGGCTGTTACTCCAATGGCACAATCTCGATTGAAAAAGGTTCCATCAATTGATTCCAATTCAGTGATTGCAAATCAGCATCTTAATGGTGTTAGTTTTGGTATGGCTGGAGGTTTTTCGAATGTAAAAATTTTAAGCAAATCTAGAGAACCATTTGAACTGAATGGAGCAAATTATGAGAGGTCAAGTGTGACAAGTACTCCAAGCAAGGGATCAACTCAAGGAAGGTCTAACCCAAATTTTGTTGGGAAACAACAGTGTAGGTAGGGCTTTAACTGTGTAGAAGTTTACAGCCTAGTTTATCTTAATGTCATGTGCACTTGTTTCTGCGATTAAGTGAAAACATTATTGAGATTTAGTGTTGCATTTGGCAGGGCAACTGGTGCTGCACTAAACTCCCGCAGATAGTAAGTATTATTATTTATGAACTTTTGCTAATATTCTTTTAGTTTCAATTATATGCAGTTATGCTTTTTGTGTTCAAGATGAGATATTTGCCAGTGGTTAATACCTATCATCTCCTTACATTTCAGAGATGTAGGGTGGGATCAATTTTTCTAAGCTTATTAACTTAAGTTCTTGATGTTTAGCTGGATGCGTTCATGTGTTCAGCCTATGTCAGAAATATATGTTTTCTTTCATGAATTTGGATAGGATAAAGCCCAATTTCTGCATTTAACTTCATTTGCTGTCTTTCGGTATCCAAGCTTGTCATCTTATAATTTTGAGTAGATGCAGCATAATGTATTGGTAATCATTTGTAGGTCACTGGTTTTTCTGCCTAAAGAACAGGTGTTTACATGACATAGAGATTGTTAGCATAGTGCAAACTTGTGTTCGATTGTTACATGTTGGTTACAGTGTATCTGCGTGGTGTAACCTTTTTCTTTATCAATTTCTTAGTGCAAACTTGTGTTTGATACATGTTGGTTACAGTGTATCTGCGTGGTGTAACCTTTTTCTTTATCAATTTCTTACGGCAGGATAGAAGGAATCAAATGGATAATGTTGTGACGATGATGGTGCCCCCTGAAGATCTGAGAATATTTGGGAATCGAACTTGTGGCAGAATGTCCTTCCAGATTGGAATTAGCAGCAATCTTTTGCATCCTATATGATTCTCAGATTTGAAATAGTCCAGTTGACATTATTTTTCTTTTTATCATTTTCACTCCCCTGCTCTGTTGGAGAAGTATTTATTTATTGTGTTTTGACAAACTCAAGATGGCAGGCATCCGGCAATGATATTCTTGCACCAGTTGCATTTTGTGCATCCCATTCCTCATATTTGTTTTGTTTGCGCACAGCCCTCATTTTTTTTGACAAGGCAATGTTGATATCTTGAATTAGCTATAAGCTCTACGGTTGGTTTCTGGTGAAACAGCATGCGGAGCAAACTTCACACCTATATGGGAATGTACGTAATTTTGCTCCAGCCCTGGTAAAAGATGGCTAACCAAGCACCTTGATTTCTAATGTTGTCTGGAGAGGGGGTTGGAGTTGAAGGTGAATGGGAGGAAATAGGGAAAATGATGGTTAACCCATTTCCATCTTAAATGTTTTTGGCCATATGAAATGTAATTTGAGCTCAATATTCGCTGTAGCCGTTAAAAAAATTGAGAGATCGTACCAGAATAAACAAAAGGATAACACTACAATTAATATTGTCAGGTCACAAGGTCCGCTGGGCTGATTTTCCCAGGTTTCGGTTCTCCAGTTTAGCGATAATGAACTGCTTAAGATCATCCAAGCACCGGATCAAGCATCAATCCACAGCATTGGTGAACAACTTAATAAACGCATTACGTATAACATAGATAACAAAAGTGGGTGCTACGATGTCGTTTAAGTTCTACGTTTGGTACAAATCAAAAATGTGATTGTCTCCGACGTCGATGAAGTTAACACGCGAGTGTGACGAAGTCGTTTAGTTTGTACCCGCTTCGGCAATTCTGTTAAAATTTTTTGAGAAGAGAGAACAGAGTAAAAGGAAGAGGGAGGAGAAAATGGGATACCTATTGAGGGTGAGATTGTCGTCGTTCTTTGCAGGTGCCGCAACGGCGTCGGCTCTGGGTCTCTACATCCTTTATAAGGATTACAAAGTTGCCCACGAATCAATCTCTCATCGGGTACACAGTACTTTGTTTCTGTGTTTCTGTTGTTTTTCGGTTAGCTTCTGGGTATCTCTGAATCTCTCTTGAAAATTATTGATTTCTAGGCGTTAAAGGTAGAAATTTGAAGTGTTTGAAAGCTGGAGAAGAAATTTCATCAAATGTTCATTATTTGATTCTTTGGATCAGTAGAGTGGCATTGCATAGGAATATTCTCAGTTTGATAATTTTTGTGTATTCTGGATACCGAATTATACGTTGAAACATGTCAATTAGTTCTAGTGATCGACGGATGAAAACGAAAGGAAAATGTGTAAGTTTGCTCATATTTATTGCATGCTTTGCTAAGACGTGCATATTTAGCCAATTATGATCGGTTTTGGGATGTAAGATTCAGTTGGGGATGTGGTTTCACAGAGGGAGAAGAAGAAACTCGTTTTAAATTTATAATTTGGATTTTGATAGCCAATCTTTCTGCAGTTCTAGGTGGTAATTATCTCTGCAATTGTGTTTTTTCTTGGTCATCCTCTATAGTTTGTATCCGTTAAAAGCCATATGTTCTAGTAATTTTGTGATGCTCAGGTTCACTGATCCTGTTCTTTTGCTGATGTCTTAGTTGTTGTCCTGCCCCTTTTTTGCATTTATCTTCTATCGTGGTTTTCCTTTGTTATGTCTTTTGACGCTGAGGACAAATTCTTTCTCCTTTTGACACATTAACCACAGATCAGATGACCTTTTTTTGGCCCCAAGATCTATTACTAGTCCGTTATTTTGGCCCCCCATTAATCTGATTGGCCATGACAAATGCTCATAGCTAATATTTATCTTTCACTGAGTAAAATTTATGGAGGGGCGGATGGAAAATTGAAGTCTAATGTCAATTGATAACTGGCATTGATTATGTGCATAGTGGATGCTTACAGAGGATCTTCCCGTCTGGATCGTTTTAGGAACTAGAATGGAGCATCGTTGATGGCTGATGTTCGTAGAGGGGCGTAGACTTTGGATCTTTCTATTGCCCTTTTGTCTGTTCGGGACTCTTGGCTTTATTTTATCCTCTTATTGGTGTGAGTTGGATTATTACTGCTTTGTTCCGGTGACTCATTTTAGTCTCCATATATTATGGGTAGACTTGGCTATTTCATTGTCACAACACCCTTGATTTTACTTTGCAAATGTTTCTTAGCTGTATTGCTCTGCTTGGTAATGCTTTTATTTCCTTAATGTGTGAACGGTTGAATTGAGAAATAGTTGCAATTACTTCATTTGGAGAAGAATGTTGGTAAGACATTGAATTCTAAACAAATCGGTGAAAGATGTGCTGAGAGATTAATATCTTCTGATGCTTGGTTCCTTTTGAGATGATTGAATGCTCAAGAAAAGTTTTGCATGCCCATGCATTCTCAGCTTTGGTAGTTCTTAAATCCAATTTACCTTCATCCTTTTGTGCATCGGACCAATGGATCGTATGGATCTTGCCGGTGGGTATGTGAACAGAGAAAACAAATTCCTAAAAGTGCAACGAAATGGAATCTTTCCAAAATGAGGACAAGTTTAGTGTTACTCGTTGCTAACTTGTAGAAGAGATTAAACGTAAAACTTTATAATTTCTCGAGAAATTATTTTTTATTCTTGTGTCTTTGTCTCTTCAGGTGAAAGGCCTTCATCAGTCACTGGATAGACGAATCTCTGCTTTAGAAAATTTGAAACAAGCTGAAGCTTCACAACACGTGGAAGCAACAGAGTAACTGTCTCAAAGGATGCTGCAGCAGTTTAATGTTGTGGCTCTAAAAATGTTATTTTTCCTTCACATGCACTTGGACTATTACTAGGTTTTTGTTTTTCTTTCGCCTTGCCTTTAAAAGAAAATTACAACTTAAACTGTCCTGTATCACTATCATATACCCAATCAGTTGGTGCGATTCCATTGAAGACTTTTTGTTTTTGGGATTTATATTGGGGGAAGACAGCCATTTGTGTTTCATATTAAAGTTTAAGAGAGTGCAAATTGCATGTGGTTTCTTTGGTGCAGACATGTTATGTTAGTTGCGTGGCTGAGGTCCCGAGGAAGAATGGTTTCCAGTAACATGAAATAATTCAGTGTAGCTCAGTTATTTTTAAGGATACAATGTTAGCAGATCCAGGATTGTTCATAGACAGACATTTTGATGACCAACCAACTGTGGGCTTTGAGTTGCATAAGGTTTACTGTTAATGCTTGTCATGATGTCAGGTTAGCGACGGCCTGGGGCTTTACCGAGACTAACGAGCAAAACACCCAGAGTTGTAAGTCACCTCAGAACTCTTAGAAAACTGGGGAAAAAACATTTTCAATATCATATTCATTTAGTAGAAAAACAAAAATATTGTTTTTGTTATGGTTCTAGAAAATGACAATTACTTAAATACTTTTATATTACAAGAAAAGATAAAAGGGTCAAATGGTCGGTTTTGCGACACATTGCCGACCCAGAAAAGGTCTTGGATCAGTACGAAATCATGGAACTGCAGAAGCATTCTCAAGCAAATAGGAAAGATGGCAACTATAATATTTGTACAATTTCATCTCTCTCAAGATGTTATCTCATGCAGACCAAAATGTCGATCAAGTAGAGCAAAACCCACTAAGCTAAAATTTTAGAAATTTATACCACAAATCTGCAGCATAATTTCCAAAGACCGGCAAAAGATGCTACACAGTTGGCTCATTTCCAGACCCTTTTTTTCTAGTGAAGATGAAACTATTTGACCAAATTTCTCATTTCCAAACATACCACTGGCCAAAAGTTCGTTAATCTCCACCGCTAACAAAAGTTTTGGCAATCCTAATGCTGCTCCCCTGACACGTTGTAAGTGTAAAATTGGATTCTTGCCTGCCATTTCTACAATTCCTCTGCAGTGAAACCTGCTAAAGCACGGTATGCTCTAACCTCTGCTTTTTGTTCATCTTTTAATGCTTCTTTCATGTTTGTCATTCAGCTTGATAAGAAATCCCACTACATCTCTCATGGACGGTCTCATTTCAGCCATTTTCTTGGTGCAATCGAGTGCTAACTCTAACAATTTCAGTGCTTTTAATTGATCCTCACTGTGCCAGAAGTTGATTTCCTCATCTAGGAAGTAGATGCAATCATCATTTTCTTGAAGCTTCCTCCTCGTCCAGGTGACGATATCTGTGTGCTCTTCGAAGCATGGGTCTACTGGCATTTTTCTGAAAAGAAGCTCCAATAAAATGACTCCGTAGCTATACACATCAGACTTCTCTGTCAACCGGATTGAGCATGCGTTCTCTGAATACAAAAATGCGAGATGGAATTTAGTAATTGAGCTTTTTATATCAAATTCTCAAGACCAATTTGTGAAAGGAAAGAAATTACATATGCTACTAACCTGGGGCCATGTAGCCTAGTGTTCCCACAATTAATGACCTTGTTGAGCTGGAATTTGAGTCAGAAATCAACTTTGCTGTCCCGAAATCTCCAATCTTTGGTTCCATTTCAGAATCCAATAAAATGTTATCTGATTTGACATCTCTGTGAATAATTTTTGGCACGCAATCATGGTGAAGGTAAGAAAGTCCTTGAGCAATACCAAAAGCAATACGAAATCGTGTATTCCAATCCATAACCAAACGAGGTTCACTTCGATGCAAGACATCAAAAAGTGTTCCACCAGGCATGTACTCTGTAATAATGAATCCATGTCCATCTTTTATACAAGAACCAGCCATTCTTACAACATTTCGATGCCTGACTAAGCTCAAAGTTCTCATTTCAGCAGAAAAGTTTGTCTCAGAAAGATTCACTTTCTTGACAGCCCAATGCTTTCTGGAGTTGCTTGATTCTGTCCTGTAGACAGTTCCATGCTTGCCTTTCCCTATTACAAACTTGTTGCTACACCCTTCAGTGGCCCTGATAATATCTTCAAATTTCAAGTCCTCTGGTAAATCTTGATATCTTGATCGGTATTCTTGAAGAAGATATTGATCAAAGGTGTATTTTCGAAGGGCTTGTACCACCAGTATATAAATCAAAGCACAAAGCAATGCCATGGAGAGAATCACTCCAATAATTATGCCTGCCAGATCACGTGATTTTCTATTCTCTTCCCTAATCTCCCCACACTGTCTTACTTCGTTTCCAAGCAAGCAAAGTCCTGGGTTTCCGAGAAATGATCCTGGATATGAAGCCATTAAGATGGTCCAAAGAGCTGGTAGTTTTCCTGAAAAATGATTGAATGATACGTTCACGAAGTAAAGTGAGATCATGTTGTTCACTTCTGTTGGCATGGCACCATTGAAATTGTTGCTGGAAAGATCAAGAATTTGTAACTTGTCAAGATTTCCAATGCATCCTGGGATTTTTCCGGAGAGCTTATTATTGCTTATATTTAAAGCTATACTGAAATGGTGAAGATTACTCAAACTGCAAGGTATAGAACCGTCAAGCATGTTCCTCCCAAGCTGCAACTCAAAGAGACTCTGCACCGAAGAGAAGGAATCTGGAATAGCACCGCTGAGCTTGTTTTCTTGAAGGAAAAGTCCCTGCAATTTTTCCAAAGATGTTATGTCTGAAGGAATACTACCCGAAAGATTATTGTTGCTGAGGTCCAATTTGATCAATTTTTTGCAATTTCCTAATTCAGAGGGAATTCTTCCGCTCAGTCTATTAGAAGACAGTGTTAAAGTTTGAAGATTCTCAAGCTTTCCAAGTTCAGAAGGTACAGAGCCAGATAAACTATTTTCAGAAAAATCAAGCATTGTTAGATTGATCCAAAACCCGAATCCCGAAGGTATGCTTCCTTGAAGCAAGTTTCGTCGAACCTCCAGAAAAGAAACCGGCGAATTTCCATCCAAAGTAGCTGGTATAGTCCCTTGGAGAAGGTTGTTACTTAAAATTACTCTCCTAAGCGATGAACATTTTCCAATCTCAACCGGAAAGCTCCCATTGAAACGATTGCTTCCAAGGGCCAAAACTGAGAGATTGTTGCCAGTACATATGTTTGTAGGAATTGAACCACAAAGGCTGTTCCCGGTTAAATCCAATTTAGATAGATAAGGGCAATTTTTCCCCAGCTCGGATGGCACCTGTCCCGTGAGGTTATTGTGGGCTAAGGAGAGAAACTTAAGTTTTCTCAAATGGGTAATTTCCAATGGGATTCTACCAGTCAAACTATTGTTATACAGAGCCAAATCCTCAAGATTTCTCATTTTCGCAATCTCATTTGGAATATAGCCTTCAATTCGACTGTTGAACATGTAAAATACCTCCAGGTTTTCAAGATTGCAGATTTCAAGAGGAATTCTCCCTCCAAAGAAGTTATTCTGAAGCCTGAGTTCGACAAGTGAACTACAGTTTCCAAGCTCTGGAGGCAATGAACCATCAAGCTTGTTATCAAAGAGAAACAAACTGCTTAAACCAGTAAGATTTCCTACTGATCGGGGAATCTGACCCACCAGATTATTGCCAGAGAGAGCTACAATTTCTAAATGGTTGCAATGAGTAATCTTCTCAGATATAGTTCCATTAAATCTGTTCCCCGAAAGAACAAGCTCTTTTAAATTTTCAAGACCCCATAAAGTCTCAGGAATTTGTCCTCCAAGATTATTTTCATCCAGATAAAGAACTTCAAGCTGCAAAAGATCCTTAAATATTCCTGGTGGAATAAGTCCTCCGAAATTATTTTCAGATGCTATAAACATTGTAAGATTGTGGCAACTGCCCAGAGTAGGAGGCAAAGATCCACCAAATGCGTTCTGATGAATCCAAATATGCAAAATTGCACACGAATTTGAGAATTCTGGTAATGAACCAGTGAAGTTATTCGTGTTCAAGTACAAAAACTTCAATTTTGCCAGAGAAAATATTTCACTCGGAAGCTCACCACTTAAATAGTTGTTGTAAACTCCAATGTATTCAAGATTGTCGCAGAGACTTACCTCGGGAGGAATATTTCCAGAGAGGAAATTATAACCCAAGTCAAGCCGTGAAAGCTGCTTTGATAGGAAAAGCTCAGGTGGGATTTGCCCTTGAAAGCCATTGTCATTGAGAAGAATAGTGTTGAGTTGGCCACAGTTTCCAAGCTGCTTAGGAATGTTGCCAGTGAAATTGTTGCCGCTCAGATCAAGAGAAAGCAAATATGGGTTCCGGCAGATATATGAAACTGAGTTGTTTAAAATCCCAGAGAGTCCAAAACCTGAGAGATTTAAGGACTTGACAGTAACACTATTTCTGTATTAAGAAACTCCCGGCCATTGGCAAGGAAAAGAAGGTGAAATATTGGATTTGTTCCAGGATAAAATATCCTGTGATTGATTTGGAAGACTTTCAAGAAACTGGAGAAGATAAATGGCAGATAAAGGTAAGGAAACTGATGAAACTGAGAATTGAATGAGAGAAAAGAAAACATAATATGGGATTAAGAAAAACATGGTTCTATACTTTAGGGTTCTCATTTGATTAATGTTTTAAAAGACCACTTATTCCATGTTGAATCTTGGAATGCTGGCAACAAAATGTTGCAGATGTTGTCAATTGATGGTTTATTTTTTTTAAAAAAAACTTTTAAGATAAATGTATTAAAATGATTTGAGGTATGGAAATGCAAGCACATGCAAAGAAACAGATTCCAACATGATGGTTTGGTCGTCTTCTGCAACTTCGACATTAAAATAATGAGAAATGGAAACACTTTGAGTCAAAGAAAAGCTACGAAAATGGGGTCAGTTTTTGGAAGATATGATTTAAAAACGAACAGAAAAATCATAGTGTTCTCCACGTTAACGACCAAAAAAAGTTTTGATTGTGTTATTCGCAAACTCACCAGGAACAAACTACTTATTATATGTAGTGAATTAATTTTATATCCGCACATGCTTAAAAGACAAATTTGCCTTTGCTTGCCTTATCTTAGCTGTCGAAGTGTGTGGACGATTCGAATCTTAGTACTGATGTTTTGGGCTTACATTCAACTTGGTGTATTCCAACCCAATCATCTTTAGGTGGGCAGGGTTTCATTTTGACCTGGCGGATGGTGGGTATCTTTAGGAACAATAAGCTCCGTTTACATATAAGCTTTCACCAAATGGTGGCCCAATTCACTTGAGTAGTGAGCAGAATTAGGAAGAATGTCAAAATCATGTTTGGTAAATTAAGACAAGAAATGCATCGAGTAGGAGCACATGTGGTTGCAGTGGTCCAAAACAAACATACTTTTGGTACCAAAGCAGAGTGAAGATAATATATACCACAGAGGAAAGGAAAGAAAGGAAGCAAATGGGATGGAAATGGGAGGGACCGTTCATTCATTACATAAAACATTATTCACCTTCCTTTCCTTTGGATACAACATCGAAGGCAATTGAATTTTTTTTTCCTTGGCGGTGGTAGCTTCCCCAAATCCAATCCCTCTTTATTACATTGTCTGTCTTTCGCATGGAGAATTGTCTCCAAAGAAAGACTGGCATAGTAACATGCAGCAATGCAAGTATGAATGCTTTGTGACGTACGGCGAAAGAGGGAAATTAGAGAGTGTGGGTGGATTAAGAATTTAATGATTCAAATGTTAGAAAGGAGGAAAAAGAGAGAGGGCCTTGGAAGTGTGATTGAGACATCACATCCCATTCGCATACAGCTGTCTGCCTTTCGATTTCTCCTTTCTTTTTTTTTTTTTTTTAAAACAAAATTTAATCTTCTTCTTCTCCTCCGTCCCAATCCCTTGCCACCTTCCAAACTCTTCATTCTATCTTTTCTCTCGTATAATCAGACCAAAGCAACAGCCGTTTTACGAGCCAATGCAGAGCAAGAGGGGCGGGGCCACCGTGTTAAAAACCAAAGAGCAAGAGCCTTGGTTACTTAGATTTCCAAAATAGATACAAACTCCAATCAATATCTCATTATTCTAATTATTAAATTATTATTTATTATTTACCCCACACCACCCCATGTCTTGTCCCATCTTCCATTTATTTCCAAGCTTTTCGATATTGTAGCCGCACTCTCTATAACATTCACTCGCCTTCAGAATATGATTCTGTCTGTGGACGGAGATTTGATGCGTTTCAACCACGAGCTCAAATGTGCAAGTGGTCTTTTGAGACAATTCAAGTGTCCCCTCTCCTCTTGCGATTTCCGAGGCTGCCTCTAACGGTGATCGTAACGACAAAACCCAGCCGTTTCCGCCTCAACAACATACTGTATCTTAAAGTGGAAGAATAAAATTTGACCTTGTTTTCTAGTATTCAAAATCCAATCTTTAACATTTATTGTATATTTGAGATCCACAAGTCGAAGTGAAACTCTTTGCGACAGACAAATTTGTTTAGGCCTTTGCTCATGCTTTTGCTTGACTAAATATAGAATGAAGGTTCGGTACACATAGTGAGGTGGACAAAGGGTGACGTGTTTTAACAAATTTTCCCGCACTTCAATGAAGAATCAAAATTTGTGCTAAAATAAATGTGTTGAAAAGGGCGAGGAGAAATTTTCTAGTAGGTTGTCCGGAGAGAGAACCCATTTGAATGAGTGGGCCGTGGGCTCGCCTTCCCTTTGATCTAGACCTCATGAAGAAATGTTCAACAAGTCCATTACTAATTAGTATTGAAACCGTAGATTAATATTAAAAAAAAATAGAAAAGCGTTGTCATCTCTTGTTAAAGTTGTAATTCGGGAAGACAGAAGATAAGGTTGACTAAAATAAAGCAAATCTTGTTTAGAGTTGTTGATGGGAATACATGAGTAAGGGAGCGGCTTTGCATGCAGAAAACGACAGATGCAGCAGCAGCTGCAATAATGATAGAAAGAGAAAGTTGCTTTTACTAATTTGTCTTGTAATGGTATTAGTATTGGTACGGTGCGAATGTTGGAACAATGGAAGCAAAGCAGAGGCCAAGAATGGCGGCAAACCCATTTCCCTCCCTCTTATCATAAATCCAATCCCCCAACTCACTCTAACAACTGTTCACCAACGAGAGAGATAAGAGAAGAGAATTGCAGAAGAAATAACGAAGTGCTTTTCACAAGCACACTACATAGGGCGTGAAAGAAGGGTTTTGTTTGTTTGATGGAAAAAATGCAATTCCTAAATAGAGAAAGTGGCCTCATGATGAGTACTGGTTCTAGTAATATCAATATGGAGGATGCATGTGAGTTTAGAGTTTCGAACAAGGCAGCAGCGAAAAAGAAAGTGTATGACAGTAATACTACTAACGGTTGTAGTTCTATTGGTGTTGATTTGCAGCGTACAGAATCAATGCCGACGAACAAGACGATGATGATGAAGAAGATGCTTCATTATCATCAAGATAATCACCACCATCCATCTCCATCATACGAAAAATGCAGTGCTGATGTTTCAGGTCTCACTTGTCACACCAATCCTGAAACCAGTGGTACTGATATTGACCATGCAGTTGCCTCTGGTTTTGTTTCTGGTTCCGGTTTCAATACTTTGCAGCCTTTAGACATGGCAACTGCGGCTACTTCTGCGCCTACTCAAACCGCTTCCAAATCCCCGGGTATTTATTTCGTTTTTCTTTTGATTTATTTCAAAATCAATGCAAAGTTGAAGATAAGTTTTTTCTGCCACTCACACATATGAAAAATGTTGTATGATGTTTTGTTTTTTGTTTAGCTATGGCGGCATCTATGGAGTTTCCTTTCACAAATGCACAGTGGAAAGAATTAGAGAGACAAGCTATGATATACAAGTATATGATGGCTTCTGTTCCTGTTCCCCCTGATCTCCTTTTTCCCATCACCAGAAATTCATCTGCTCCAGGTAATATTTTCTCTATTCTTCCTTTGCTTTCATTTTTACCCTATTTTGATTTGATGTTGTTTACATTTTCACTGTAATTGACAACTTTTGGTGTATATTTTTGTAGTGGGAAGTGGTTTGAATATAATAAGGTTCTCAAACGGAAGAGATCTAGAACCAGGGAGGTGTAGAAGAACAGATGGTAAAAAATGGAGATGTTCAAGAGATGTGGCGCCAGATCAAAAATATTGTGAGCGTCATTTGCACAGAGGACGTCCACGTTCAAGAAAGCCTGTGGAACTTCCAGCGAACAAGAAAAAAGTCTGCCTCGAACCTAATCTCAATACTATCAACCGCAACAGCAGCAGCGGTAATAATTACTGTCCTCCATCTCAGTTTGCTGGAACTTTTATTCAATACCCTCATTTTCAGTCTCCTGAAGCTGCTGCAACTTTTCAGACTACGAAAGAACAGAGGTGAGTATAAAAGTTCTTCTTTTTACAAATCTTGAATCTTGTTGGGTTTTGTTGGTAATTTATTGTCTGTATGTGATGAAGGTGCTTGGATTGGATAATGAAAGGAGAACATGTTCAAATTTCTTCATCTGCAGGTCCAGAATGGCATCATCTTATGCAGCAGCAGACAGGGATGGACGTCAATAACTCCTCTGCTTTGACCCGATGTTATCTACAACAGCCGCTAAATTTGAATTCCTTTGCATATTTTAATGCGGGAGAAGATAAGTTTATTGATCAAGAGCCAATGGGATTTATCGATGCATGGTCTAATGGAGTTTCGAATGATGAACAGATTGCAAACTCTGGCGCCCAAAATTCAGTCTCCTCCGGTGGGAATCTCACACTTACTCCACTCAGTCTATCAACGGGACGAAACAACGCCATTGAAGACGAAATGGGTCAGGTCCAAATGGGCTTGGGACTAATGGAATCTGGTCGAGACAACGAATGTAGTACAAAACCACCGTTGTCATGCTGGTTAAGCCCTGTATCTTGGTCAGCTTCAACACCAGGAGGACCACTGGCAGAAGTCTTAAGGCCAAGCACCGTGACCATCTCAGGTTCACCGTCGCCTATTGCCGGAAACGTTGACTCCGGTAGCCCGCCGGCAACTACATTGTCTTCACCATGTGGTGTTTTGCAGAAAATGCATGCTTCATGGTCTGATATCTGTGTTAGTAGCAGCCCAACCCTTGCCAGTTCAAGGACTAATAAACCTGAGATTGCTTTGCTTTGGTTGAGTCAAGGAAAATTAGAATCTTCAGCTTAAGTTGAATTGTGAAACATATGTTAATTCAAATTTCTTTTATCTTCTTTTTGGGTGGTTTTGGTTATTTAAATAACCGGTTTGTGTTCGGTTGTCTTGTATTTTCAGTTGCAGACTTGTTTATCTTCTTTTGTTCTACAAGAAAAAGACTTTCTTCCCTCGCACCTGGCTACAACTTTACGATTGTGCTAGATCTTTGGGGTTCTGTCTCTGAGATTGTATCGCCCTTTTCTGTCGGGGAAAAAAGAATGGAAATATCTAGTATTTTACTCCGATGGAAATTTAATAGTTTTCTCTTGAAATTCATAGAAATTAGCTTTTCCCCAAGGGAAAGTCAAAACGAACTGACAAGAGTTCCAGTGTTGTTCTATTCTATTTCGTGTCTCAGATTCTCAGCTGAAAACTGCCTTCTTTTCATGGGGCCAAAAACCTGTAATCTCTTTGCAGTGAAACGCAATGGCTAATGTAAGGAAAGGAAAGAAAGAAGGGAAGTTCTTCCGGCCCTGAAGGCTGGCAGGCAGGCAGACTCTAGTCTTCACGCAAGCTTAAAAATTAAATTACGTCTTCTATTTTTACTCGTTCGATAATCTCAAGCAGATGATGCATACAAACCTATTTTTAGCTGGAAACAAAATGAGAAACGCGATTTCATCAGCTTTTATCAGCATACGGCGGCACCGAATTTACAATTTTGGAGACCGATGTATATTTGTAATTGTTGTAAAATTTAAGCCTAAACATTGTTAATAGTTATAACTTTCAATAATTTTTATCATTTACCAATTTAAAAATTGCAATATCTCAATTTCAACCGATATTTTCTAGCCCTTTGTTTGTAAGGCCTTCGTCAAAGAGTAACAAAGCATTAAAAACGGGATGTGGGTAATTTATGGCCCAACTGAGTTGCAGAAGGTTCTTATGTGATGCAGGCAAAACCCAAGAAGGCCCATGTTATTTCTATTGATGGTAATTTGAAGGGTTAGTTTCATCGCCTACCTCCACTTCATGCGCATCTCTCAAAGGAATTATATTATATAAATTTTTGTAGCATTTGTCCATCTGTTTCATCAATTTTAACTTACCTCCTCGTTTACCTTCTTGTCTCTTCAACTCATATCATATCGGCTTTGTTATGATATTATTGTTCTCCAAGAACTGTAATCACAGACATCATTCTAAAACTAACCATATTTTTGAAAACTAAACTTGTTAGGAGAGATGTAGCTTACGGTCAGTCTTTAAGGTTTGTTAATAAAATCAAAGGTGCTTGGATCTCTGTTCCCCTCTAGACAAAATGCTCGTTTTTCGGTTTCCCCAAATAAAAGTTAACGCATACGCATGCAATTGCAAATCATCAGAGGAATCAATGCTTGCTTGGCTTTGTTTAAAGCCATGCTAGCAGTAGCAGGCTTTAAAGAGTGCTCCGCTGTAGCTACGGTTATTACTTCAGTATGAAAAGCATGCGGGGAACTACTTTTGAGTTTGTGTTTCTGAAACACGAGAAAGGAAAAGTTTAGTCCCCGGCCCTGGAATCATAATTATTAAAAAAAAATAAAGTCTTAAGAAAAGAGCAATATACGCTAGAATTAAAATAAGGCAATTAGAATCCATCAAATTATAACATCAGAATGGAAACTAGTTGGATTGAATTACACGAACAGGAACATTACGCTATTTTCTGACTTATTCAGAAGTGCAGTAAAGGAACGAATGTTTTGGAACACTGATAATCTCCTGGGTTTTCTTTCAACGTCTAATGGGTTGTTCCAGGAACATTATCTAGCTAGGTTAATTAATTATTTCAGCCACCTCCTGAGTTCATTCGCTGAAGGTGGATAAATCTCGTCCTCTAAGCTGTCAGCGCACCAAGAAGAAATGTTCGATCTCTGCTCCATTCCGACAAGATGTGCTCCTCCATCCCCATGCATAATATTATCATCATCAACACATGGCTCAGGAACTGGGAAAGAAAGCCGTTTCTTTGCTGAACCTGTTTTCTCCCTCTCCGGCGTTGAAGGCCTCTGCCTTGGTGCACTTTGTGATCGAAACCTTGCCCTGGCAGATGCAGTCGCTGCCATGTAGCTTGGCACTGCATTCTTAGCTACACCACTACCATAATTAGCGCCTGATCTCGGAATAGAAGGAGTTTGATGGTTTTTCTCTTCTCTGTAGCAACGAGGGCTGGCGGAATGAACTTGCAGTAGCATTGTTTTTGATGGCGATGATGTAACATTTGAGTGTAAGGCAAGATTGTTTTGTGCTCTGTGAAGAGGAGATGTAACAGAAAATGAACTAGGTCTTTGTGGTTGATTATGTTGCTGTGATTTGTGCAATTTTGGTGCTGAGTAAGGCTGAGATGTGTCGATTTCAACAGTTTTTATGTGTTCTCTTTGGTGATCACATGAAACTCTACCTATGGTCTCCCACTGCTTCCTTGTTGTCCACCGATTAAGTCGTCTGTGTTTCTGATCATCAAGCTCTCCTTCACTTTCAACCATGTGATCCCTTCCAGTTCTCCAGATCTTTTAATCAAATCATCCAAAAATTAATAGAGCAATGATGTAATGTTAAGCAATATTAAGAGAAAAAAAATAACAAAAACCTGCTGAGAGAAGGTATATGCAAGAGCCTTTTCTCGTTTCATTGCAACATCCTTTGCCTTCTGCAACATGGCTTGAATATCCTCCAATGCTTGAGGATTTTCATGATCCCAATGCACCCAATTATCCTCAGCGCTGTTTTCATTTCTAGACAGCTGCATATTGCCAGCCGAAATCGCCAATGAAAACTCAGGTAATGTAATGATTTTAGCTAGTTGTTTTACAGAAAAACTTTTTATCTTACGATGAATTCCTTGTCTGCCAAATGTGATCCCCATAGGCTATTGGTATCACTTAACATAGGCGAATCTGCTCTCTCATCGTGCAAAGAAGAAAGCCTCTTACGCTGATCACAAACTCGAGCTTGCACTCGAACCAGAGCCTGCATGCATCGTAGAGTCGTATCTGCTCTCTTTCGAACATTTCGTCCTCTAACTAATGCTTGAAGCTTTACCAGTCCCTTAAGCGCCCGAAGAGCTCTCCTTGCCTTCAAAACCACATTCATTCATCAATTAAAATCGTATTATTCTCTTTCCATGTCATGAGTTACGAGAAATATTTTACTATTTTTGTTACCAAATATCCTCTGAAAGCTGTCTGTATGATAATGGCAGCTAGGTGTTGTTTAACATAATTTGAAGGCCTGGAAAGGCGAACAGCTTCTACAGCTGCTTGCGCTGTTGCAACTGCTGCTTGAACTGCTGCTGTTGTAGCCATGGCTACTGCAATTGCACGTCTTTGCTCAGCATCACAACCAGCATCAGAAATAGCATAATTCTTCGCGGCCATTGTAGCTGCTGCAGGCATACTAGTCGCGGCTGTAATGCTTGCAGTTGTAGTTATGGTTCTTGCCTCTCGGTGTTGTATAATTTTTTCTTGATTTGAAGATTTCTTGCATATCCATATTCTTTTTCCTCTCTTCTGCGTCCACAAACCCAGAAACAAATCCCTTCAGAATCACAGATTAAAGAAAAAACAGAAAAAAAAGATAGCAGTTAACACAGAAATATGAATAAATTAACCTTTTCTTCTTCTTCTGGTTCATGATCTTCTCTCCTTCTATTGCTCCTCACATTATCTTTAGTAGGTGACAGAAAAGCTCTCTTTACTGCAGTGAACCAAGAATTTCCACCAATCTTCCCCATGAAAATGCTAATTCCACCAAAGCTATAGCGAGCTACTCCTACTTGTATAAAATTTTGTTGCTAATCCAACTTTTAACTAAAGAAGGAAGAACATCGGGGTTTGATTTTCATACATAGGATGCTTCTGTATGTGGGAGTAGTTGGTATATTTAAATGCACAATGCACAAAGTTATAAATGCAGGGAAAAGTATGGTATTGTTGGAGCCTGCAGACTGGCCATGGCTGCTAGTCCATGCATTCGGGAAACAGTCACTGCTGCAATTTTATATAAAAGGCATTACATTGATAATTAATGCTTAAAGCAATGGGTGGTGTTTGTTTGTGGGATGAAGAATACTGAAAAAATTGCCAATGAAAGTAGATAGTGTCAGACAGTTGTAGACAACATAAAAATGTGAGTAATCTCGAAAATGCTGAAAGCTGGAGCAAGAAAAAGGGAGAGAGTGAAATTGGCTTTAGCTTTACTCGAATGCATGTATGTTTATGTGATAAAAAGAACAAAGAAACTCTCATGGTTTCAGAAGGTTAGACAGAGCTACAGTTCAATAATTCTGCACGTCTTTTTGGCATCCGGTTCCAATTTGTATTATCTGATTGTCTAATCCTTTGAGCTTGAAATTATAAATGCTTAAGTGTGTTAGTCTTTTCATTAACTAATTCATCGTAAACTTCAATTATCTTGATCTCGTACAGGAATAGAATTAAGACTGGCAACAATTTATTGCGAAGGAAATTATGGATAAACGAGAGACAAGAAGTGGGCCAAAAGGTTGACCAGTCAGACTTGTATTATATTATTCGCATTTGCCATGTGGTTTATGGGCTATAAGTAGGGGGAAAGAGAGAGAGAGAAAAAGGAAAAGGGTGAGATTTGCCTTCTTTGGGTGAGATTTCCATTATAGTTTTAGCAGACAACAACTGTTGGCCCGGATTTCTTCACACTTCTCCAATTCCCTTTGCCTAGTCTATATGTATAAATATGCACTTATCACTTCTTTAAACCATTAATCTCTCGAGTGCTAGCAAAGCAAAGGAATCAAGCAAGCAACTTTCTGCAACTACTTCAAATTTACCAGTCTATTTTTTGCTCAAACCAATGGCTACAGCATTGTCTATGACAACTTCACCTTTGCTATCAAGCTAGGCCAGAACTTCGGTAACTAGAAATTTGGCGCCACGCTCGGTTGCCTTGCCATCGAGGAGAGCCGCTTGGCTGCACGTTTTGAGAGCTCAGGCTCCCAGGGAGCAGAAGGATACTTCTGTCGACGTCCGTGTTAGTAATCAAGGAAACCAAAACTCCAAATGGAGAGAAAACCTCAAAGAACGACTCTAGACATTTTACCTTTTGGTACGTTTTACAACTTTGCCATGCCAAATTTCCAGTACTTGACCAAGCGGAAATGCAGTGGTAATAGACGCTAAGTTTCATAAATCAGAAGTATGAATCCAAATTAACGATCACGAACATAAAAAGGCAACTAATAACACAGATTTTAGCAATTAGAAAGTTCCTAGCATAGCAAGAACGGAATCAAACAAATTTAAAGAATTTACTGTAAAATTCGACAGTTAACCTTGTCAATCTCATCCAAAATTTCGAAATTGTACGTCATAAACGAAAGTCTAATTGCAGGAAGAGAGAGAACTTAACGTAATAGCATCAATTGTTACAGGGTTAGTGGACCCTCTATCTCCAGTGAGAACAATTCGTCAGATGCTAGACACAATGGACCGTATATTCTGGGACACCGTAGCAGTTCCCGGCAGGAATCGATTGCCAAGCGAGGCGCGAGCTCCGTGGGACATCAAAGACGAGGAAAACGAGGTCAAAATGAGGTTCGACATGCCCGGACTTTCAAAGGAAGACGTTGAAGTTTCCGTAGAAGACGATGTTCTTTTTATCAAGGTTGAGCACAAGAAAGAAGAAGGTGGAGATGATGCTTGGTCTGGCAGGTGCTTTAGTACTTTAAGATACTCGTCTTCAACTTCTCGATAACTGTGAGAAAGATAACGTGAAAGCAGAGCTAAAAAATGGCGTTCTTTACGTTTCTATTCCTAAGACCAAAGTTGAGCGGAAGGTGGTTGAGGCCCAAATTCAGTGAAATTAATAGTCTTTCAAGTTCTTAAATGTGTAACAACTTTTTGTGGCAGAGATTATTTCCTCCTTGTGGTTTCTGTATGTTCTGTTGTGTGCCTCCCTAAGGGTATAAATGATCAGAAATAAAACGTGAATAAATATTTCCTTCCGTAAATCGAACTGTCTTTGTCTATGATTATTGTGGCTTGACTTGATCTGCTCTTGTGAATTGTGGTGTTTAGTTAAAAGTTACATAAAAAAATATATATATGAGAATCGGAAAAAACCGGATTGAATCGGTTCCATTTTACTGGAAATGCCAGTTTTAAGTTTTTCGATCATGTTTTTAACCCCTGCAGAAAATCATTGCTCTGTTTCAGGAATTTAAACTCAGAATGGAAGCATCCAAGGGCATCTAGAATTGTTTCGATTTCATTGATTGGTATGTTACACTATAGTTCACAGTTAACAAAAACACCACAAACATACTATTCGGTTCCTTCAGGGATGGATTCAAGCTTTGTCTTCCATTTTGTTGGCGAATCAATGGAGCAAGCAGCTCTTGTCTCGAGCATGGAAAGCATTTCTTCGACCGACGTCTGCTTTGACACCAACTGTTTAAGCTGTTGCTTTGTTATCACAACTTTGATCCTCTTAATGTCACCAGCACTAGCAGCTGCAGGTTGTGCTGCATGATTTGGAGCCGCCGTCGAGGGAAGAATATAGTAAACTTCGCCTAGTTTTAGCTGATAATTTGGGGGAAGATGCTCTGAAACTTGCCTTAATAAACCAATCCCTAAGCCTGGAGCGTTCATCAGTATATCCTTAACAAACACTGGTGCTCTGAATTCTAGTACCTTTCCATCCATCTTCACAACCCGCAAGGCTTTCTCTGGTTTTGCGGCGAACCCTTTTCTGACGCAAGAACTTATGCTTGGCATACAAAGAGTTAACGAAATTCCCATTTTTAATCTTCGAATGAGGCAAGGGATGTGAGAGAGATACAAGCAGTTGTTGCAGCAAGACTTTCGAGAAAGATGGAGGAGAGATGGAGCAGTTCTTGATTTGTGAATTAAGGCAACATATATGTAAACAAATGAAGGGCAAGAAAAAAGGTAAGAATTAAATAAAACAAGACAAAATTGTCAAACACGCATGCAAGAGAGGCTGGTTAGTGGAAGGTGGCGCATTGGCATTGCTCTGTACAATAATCTAACGTTTTTTTTATGCAAAAAAAATATATATAAATAAAATAAAGATATTATGGTTTTATATAATAATTGCACAAATTCAGTAATGGCCAAATAAAAATCTTTAAAGGGAACAGTTGTGACATTACCTCACAAATGGGGTTGATATTTTGGTACCCATGTAGTAGTACATGAAATATCTTGGTCCCATCCATCAATATTGTGTTTCGGAATTATTACATCAGTCTTATGGGTTTGGTGATGTCAAGGATGCATGTAAGTGAGATTTTCAATAACAAGTATTTGTTTGGTGCCCTAGAATTAGTAAAGAAAACAATAAATTGTGATGGGTTTAGGTGAGACTAGCTCATTTCAATTGAAGAATTATGCACGATTGCTTGACTAAAGTTGACACCAATGCTCCATTTCTTGGACTTACATTCAATTTCTAAATGATTATGCTCTTAATTTAAGCCAATTTTTGTTTGCAAGAATCTTGCAGCCAATCCAATAAACTTAAAAGTTATTCATTCGAATTAATAAATATTACACTGAAAGCACATAAGACCTAACATTTGTTTTGGGTTCTCTTAATATAGACAAAGTATCATATCTGTAGTGGTTTAGGTCACATGTAGGAGGAGTCTTATAGCATACGTTAGGACATTGCTTTTAGGTTTTCATCAAGCTATTAAATTTTAATTTGAAGAAGTTAATGTAGAGCTCCAAGCTTAGTTCTGTTTAATTATGGTATAGTTAGAGAATATCCCACTTGAAATCTAATTCCATTCAAGTATGATATGGTTAGAGAGTTTTAGAAGAGTTTCTGGTCCCATTACTAAAACCCTTCACTTGTATATGTATTGTATTGTACTGAGGCAATGCAAGTATGACGAAGGAGATGATGATAGAATTGCAATAGCAATAGCTAGCTTTAAGTTTCTGCAAATAGTGGAGCCTTTCTGTGGTTACACCGTTGAATCCTATGCATATTGGTAATTAATTAATATATAGATAGATCTTGAGTGCTCACCTACTAGATCTTCGTTCGCAGTAAAGCTAGGGCCTCCACCACAGAATTGTCATAATCACCGCCCAAGAACAATAATAAATCAAAAGACAAAGATTTTTTTGGTCCATGTCTATTTTAAGTTGTTGACTCACTAAAACCGAACCTACATGACCAAGCCAAGGGCCGATAACTTTTCCTGCTTAATCATATTGATGAAATGGGCTTCTCCGGCAAACCAACAAATTGAGCCCAAAAGTGCTGAACCAACATTTATTTTGACCAAGAGTAATCTTGTGGATCCAGCTTTCAGTCTGAAGCGAAACTCCCAAATAAATCAACTGGCAAAGAACGAGTAGGGGTCCACGTGTTTTGTCTGTGTCTCCTCTCCTTCAGCATAATCCAAACCTCACAAATGGCAGATTTCATGCGTAGTTGACAATTGACATAGATTTACTTATCCACCACGTAATACATTATTTTAATTGCTATGATGCAGGATATACAGACCGTTTTTTATAATATGAAAACGACTCAAATTCTACAATAAATTATAGAATTGGCCTGTAAATGTAGGTAGCATTGCTTCTTCTAGTAATGGTTTTCTTTTCTTTCTTCTTTTCAAATTTTCTTGTGTTGCCCAACAGTTGTTGTTTCTTGTTAAGGGTATCTGTGTCGGAATCATAGGAAACTTAACCGTGGAAAATTCTTTCAGTTTTCCTGGAAAGCAAACAGAAAACGGCTCTTTTTAACTTTTGTCTGCCATTTTCACTCCTATTTTTAGATCTGACGTTGATTTTCTTTCCATTGTTGTTTACTGTTTTTATTTTTTCTCGTCTTTCTAGAGTTCGATCGAGCTTCAGTTTCTGTCTTTTCGGAAAATAACCTACGTAAAACACAAACATATTCGTTATGCTTGATATGACTCAGCAAAGGCAAAACAACATGTTAAGTGAAGAATTCGGAGACACAACTTACAGCAAGATCTTTGTCGGAGGATTAGCTTGGAAGACTCAAAGGGATACAATGAAAAACTATTTTGAGCAGTTTGGAGAAATCCTGGAAGCTGTTATCATCGCTGATAGAAGGACTGGAAAATCAAAAGGATACGGATTTGTATGATCTCATCCCTTTCTCTCTGCTCGTTTCGTTTTTACTTAGAATAAAAATTTGTTCACTGTAACTTTTGCTTTTGTTTATGGAAATTTAGGTAAGTTTGAAGGATTCGGAATCAGCTAGGAAGGCTTGTCAGATTAATCCTTTTCCTGTGATCGACGGAAGAAGAGCTAACTGTAATCTTGCAAATATTGGTGCTCAGAAAAATCGTCCCCAACATGGTATGTAATATTTCACTCCTGTTCAACCAACAATCTAGTTCTTGTTCATGTTAACGGGTGTTGTGAGTTACGGCATTTGTTTGCCTTTATCTGACAACAGGAACAGAGAAAAGTAGACAAGCGGTTCCGTCTATGGCTCCATCGGATGTTCATGACAAATATATCCGTCAGCCTGTTCCTCAATATGCATTTTCTTGTTCAGCTTACGGGCAAATAAATTGAAAAATCAGACAATTTTCCTGTACTTTTCATCAGTTTCCTATGTTGTGAATTCATTCTCTTCGATATGCAGATATCCTACTTACTCACCGCACATGAATCCATTGGTTAGTTTGGTTCTTTCCGCTTGAAATTGAGCATACGTTTAATTCTAGAAAATTTCATTGAAATTTGGTGTGTATTTATGGTCTGCAGAATTATTACAATGCATGTTGCGGTGGGCAACAACAGTTATCATCCTACTGCAGCACTATGTTTCCTGGAGTATACCTAAATGACCATCCATTTTATGGTCAGCAAGAGCAGAGCAGCCCAGTTCAGCACACAAAAATTGTTCAATTCCCTTATTTGCCGCAGCAATACAGAGCTTTTGGAATCCCATCACTCCCTTCTGCTGCTGCTCCATCTCTCGCTGTTACTGGTAATAAAACTATCTCCCTTTTTCTGGAAAAATATGCATAGAGCTTTTTTAATTTTTACTTTTATTTTTTGGAATTCTTGACTTGAAAAATGTAAGAAAAAAATTTATAAAAAATTTGACGACATTGTAGAGAAACCAAATAAATAAAAATCTTGTTACTGTATCACAGGAGGAGGCAAAGTGAAGATAAATCGATCTAATGTGCAAAAGACAAGAAGGGATTGCGAAGCAGAGAAGAAGAATGTTGATCTGCAGAACCTGTCATCATCACATAGCATACCAGTTTTATGTTTATAGAAAATATGATAGGATAGGATGCCCTTTTAATACTGAATTATCTTTCTAAATAGACAAGTTCTTTCTTCTTGTTAAAAACGCGCCCGTACGCACCCACAATTAGCCAATATTTTGTTTTACAATAATCATAAATCAACAGTTACCATACCTGAATCTAAATATTACCCGAGTATTCATTTTGCCACTGCCTAAATGTAATCCGGCTTTCTACCTAAAAGTCCTCGTTCTTTCCTTGTGAGAAACCGGTTCCAAATTGTCAGCATCATTTATCTTTGGGCAGTTCAGCTCTCGACCAAATTTGTTTTTACTACGTTCAGGATACCTGGGTTTCTTGAAGAGCAGAAGTTGTTCCATAGTATAAGTGATTTTTCATGCAATATACAGCATTAAGGAAAACAGAAAGCATCAAATATAATAATTTCCCCAAAACAGCCGCACTTGGGGCCTTCATTTTTTAAATTTGACTTGCGCCCTTCTTATAAAGTCGACACGGATGAAGTTTAACAAGTCAAGCACTAGCCTGATTCCCACCTTTGAAGATTAACCAACTGAAAAATATTCTTCTGATAAACTACATGCAAAAGTCCAGTCAACCAGCAGAACACCTGGAGAATTAATCTTTAAGAATCTTTAGTGGTTAGATAACTCTTTAACACATCAGTTTCAGGGAACACCCCAGAAAAAGTTCATGATGATCTGAAACATACATAGATTAAGCCATTCAAATCATCCTCAAAATCCCATCCATTACTCAACTCTATAAGGCATAAGCACGATAAAGAAAGTCATAAATAACCTCTTTAGAGACCAAAGATACCCAGCTGAGATGAATGAGACTAAAAGATTTAACATAAACGCCCCAAGTACCTCAAAAGATATTTTCTGTGTCTATGTATATGTATATAAAATATAATATCAGCAGTTGATCAATCCACAGGGAACATTCAAGGATCACTCAGTGCAAGGGCAGGCGAGGAGCACGGGGCCGAACTGGAGTCTTCGAAGGGCTTACCCTGCATGTAGAAAAATATAAGCAAGCAGAAAATAGATATTAAAGGGGGAAAAAGTGTCATTGGGTAAAACAGAAAATTCAGCAAAAACAACCTTATAGGCTGCGATCCCAAAATAGCACCACTACAGCTAAGAGCTGCAATTGCACTTTCAGCCTGCAAGTGTAAAGTTATAATATGAGATTTATCCTTGCATGTAAAACTGAATGACATTAACCAATTCTTTCATCAAACCAAGAGAATGAGACAATTACAAGAGGAAAAAAAATGGAGAGGAAGAGAGAGGAGAATTTGACAATACACCAGATCAAACTGCAATTCACATTTTTTGACCATGACTTAAGTGGTCCATGAACTCTTAAACATTACACTCTAAAGCATTACACGGACAAATTATATCCTTTACATAGTTATTGAAGGTGCAAGGTGCATCAAGGCACCAAGGGGTCTTGGAGCCTAGGCGCAAGGTGTAGGTGTGTGCTTGAGAGAGATGAGGTACAAAATAAATCAAATAAGACAATTAAACATATATAAAATCCTTTCTCATATCAATAACATACAATAAGACAACTATTCATTAATGACAAAATATTCAACATTCTAGTAGAAGAAGTTTTAAAAATCATGAAAAATGTTAAAAATCATAGCGTGTAATCATATTCAAGTTTTAATTAAATGAAAATATTCTATTTAATAGCTATAAAGCAACTACTCATTATCTAAGGTAACATAATTTCTTCTTCATCAATATACTCCTCTTCCTCACTTCCAATGCCCTCTTTATATTCGTCTTCAAAATCACCATCTTCTTCATCTGTAAGTATAAGAGGAGCATTAACCCTCAAATTAAAAGATGTTGCTTTTATCTTTCCCTTTAACTTTTCCTTTGCCTTAGCACTTGAAGAAGAAATATTTTTATTTTTATTTTTATTTTTTATTTTTTAAATTTAGTATATGTCATCCTATTAATAGTTCATTAAAAAATAAAAAAAAAAACACACAAAAAATAGACAGACATTACTCAGGCGCGCCTCTTTGCACCTTGCATTTGGGGTTTAAGGCGTGCGCATTGTTGTCTAGGCACACGCTTGGCATAGGTCGCTCACCTTTTGGGTCTTGAGGCGTAAAAGCTTGAGCCTAGTGCGCCTTGCACCTGAGGTGGCCCTGAGGTGCGCCTTTAACAACTATGATAATCTATAACACAAATGAAGAGGAAAAGGAAAGAAATAGGAATTTCGTGGAAGATAACAACCAAGCAACAGAGAGAAAACAAATGGAGAAGGGAAGGATGATCAGGAAAGGACCAAAAGATTCATAAACTAAATTTTAGCCCCACTCAATTGATGCACTCAAGCTTCAAACATTTGTGTAGTACAGAGTAATATTGTGGCACTCCGTCCCAACAAAGCCACAAAAATTTCCAAAATTCACTCTTAAGGTCTATAGTGCCAAGACCTTTCCTTTTTGAACTACGGTAGGGCCCTTTAAAAAATTCCAAATTTTCTACCCTTTTATACATGTCTGGTTATAGAAATACTGACAGACCTAGTTGTTGCCACAAAACACAGGACTATTAATTCAAGACCACAAATTACAACATGCACAACTACCTTACATAAATGTTGAAGATTATGCATCTCATACATGCGGAGACCTAATTACAACTGTTTCCAACCACAACCAGCATATATGGAACAAGTTCCATTCCAAGTAGGACACAAAGTCCTATTGTCATCCAGAAATCCTTGAAACACTTTTAAGGAATGTTTGACTTCATCTAGAAAAAGAAACCATCATCCCTCCCCCGGTCTGGCCCTCCTCTCTCTCTCTCTCTCTCTATTTTGGTAACCATTTTAAAAGCAGCCATTCTAGCATTGGAAAAAATTCTTGAACAATTCTCATTTCCCAAATCTCTTAGAAAGACAACCAATCAAAGATTCCCCTATATAAGATAAAATGATTTGGAACACTCGCCTAAATGAGGGCATGCCTAGAGTTTTATGTAAAAGAAAAAAGGAAAATTGCCATGCACAAAAGCTTCCCAGCTCCCACCCTTCTAGTGTTGCTAGACCCTACACCAATATACAGCTAGCTTTCTTAAATGTAGACACACAAGTAAATATTATATTTGTCAAAACAAAATCCCAAATCAAATGACCAAAACTATATTTTCCACCAATCCATGCACAAATGGCTCCATTTAGACAAATATTTTACCTTGTTCAACCATCATTATACAGCTTCACTTAAAAATATAGTTCTAAATGAATCAAAGAAAGATACAGGATATATGAAGCTAAACTTACAAAACTTAGATAGAAGCAATTCTGCAAATGCCACATAATTTCATCATTAATCACACTATCAGAACTTTTCCTAAAATTTCATAAATAATGCATGATAAAAAAAAACTTATCAATGAAAAAGAGACCTGAACACACTCACTGTTGAAAATAAAGAGTCCAACATCTTAATAATTGAAAACATGTAACATACATAAATAAGAACAACGATGAAAATGAAGATGTGATCAAGCTCTAATAAGAAAGTAAGTAAAGCTTTACGCTGTAAAAGCATAAGGCGTAACGATTAAGCAATAATAACAATATTTATGCACCACATCCACATGATTAGAAGAAAGCAAAGGATGCTAAGAAAAGATGCCTTTTCAATAAGATTAAACTAGGTTCTATGTAAAACTACAAGTAGAAGTGCTTCTACAATTGAGAGCAAATGCCACATATATTTTTGTAAAGAAGGGTTCTGAAAAAAGACAGCAAGCAACCAAAAACAGCTAATATTACCATTGTGAACTCAACAAAAGCAATACGAGTTGAATGCTGATAGTCTCCAAGTAGCCTCAAGCGTTGAACCTATGCAAGATATTATTTCCATAAGAAACAGTCAGTAATTTAAGAACAAGCAAACTATATCAGGTTTGTTATATAAGCAGCTACGAACCTCCCCACAAACTGATTCAAAGAAGAGCTTGAGATCGGCTTGAATAATCTGCATTAACAGGCCAAACAAGTCATGGGGAAATGTGCCAGGTAATTCCCCTAATTACATACTAATATGAAAAAATAAATAAATACTACCTTTTTGTCAATATTTGTACAATATATAGTTCTTGAGCACATTTCACGTTCATCTTCAGACTGAAAAAACATGACAACGTTAGAAAGCCAAGTAATGCCGAAAAAAAAAAAAAGATCAGCACAACCAGGATAGGGAAGAGAAAGAAAGTATGGAGAGGAATGTGCAAAGGAAGAAAGGAAAAAAAAAAAGAAAAAAGAGCTGTTCATCCTCCATGATTTCTCTTAGGCTAAAATTTCAAGGATCCCCCTACTCTTTGGTGTTAAATACAAACACGTCCAGATGGTTAAATTCCAAATATATGCATACTATAAGAAAGAGAGAGATTTTCCTTTTCCTTGTTACAACAAAAGCTCTCTAATAGAATTTCCTAAACATCACCCCAGATACCAAATCTTCCTTGTATGGTAAAATATCAAAATCCAAATTTTTACTTAAACAAATTCACTAAATAAAATATTACATCAATTTGCATATCCTAACCCTAACATGACTAAATTTTCTAGCACAATCATTTAGTAAAATGATTTCACATCTCACAGTATTTTTGAAAATTAAGAAAGTGATGAGGCTTAATTGCATCAAAAGATGAGAACAAAAAGTTCATCAGAGACAGGCAGATGATTACAATAAATGTCTCACCCTTGGCAAAAAGGTTGGGTTAACAGGAGCAATTGCAGTTTTTGAAGGCAGCACTCTAACCGGATAGAATCCAAGCATGGTTCCAGCCAAACTCAAAGCAGCCTTTGCACCCTCTGCAAACGCATTTTCTTGGAAAATCAGTACAAGAAATAATATCTATCAACCTATATAAAATGCATAAGCTTTGACAGTACCTTCATCAGTGAACTCAACGAAAGCAAAACGGAGAACAGAGTTAGGATCACCACAGATACGACAGTCAACAACCTTTGGCCAAACAAAACAGCGAATAATTTCAGAGCATAAGCAACTACTGCAATTAAACTGAAAAACGAATATGAGAGCCAAATAAAATGGTACCTGTCCACAAGTAAGAAACAGCCCTGCAAGCTGCTCTTCAGTAACCTAACATACGAAATAGAGAAAGAATTAACCAAACACCAGTGCAATAGACAACACACCGAATACACAAAATAAAGTCAAGAACAACTACGATAACTAGCTACAAAATTACATATCTTTACCTGTTGATCAATGTCCGATACATATACAGTCCTCCTAATTACCTCGTCTTGCTGCGCACTACTTGTTCTGCTATTCATCCTTCGCTTCCCTTGACTATAACCATTCCTCTTCTGGAAATAATTGACCCAAAAAAACAAAAAATTATGGACAGCTAATCAAAGAAAGGAAAGAACACACAAAGAGCCACACAGCAAGCTCCATTTGGTCCTGAGAAAATGTCGAAATCATCTTTGATCATTTCCTATATAATTCATTGTTTTCCATATGTCTGTTTCATATAAAAAAAAACTCAAATTTCTCAGCAACCAAACGGAAGCCAGTGTGTCGAAAATGAGAAAAGAATGTTAAAAAAAAATGCACACACACGTACCCTTCTACTGGTATGCCCATTGGTATTTGGAGAATCTGTTTGCATCACAAAATTGTTAGTGTAACCAAATTCATTACCACCAAAAAACCCATTATTAATATTAAAATTTTGACCACTTGCAAGAGATGGTGGCACAAATTCAGCAGCCATGGGATTCAATTTTGACAACATCTCCACCAAATTTCTCATCTCACGATCCTTAAAGCTTTCAACAATTTCCCTCTGATGATCACTACCACTCAGAAACGCAGCTCCAGATTTTGCCTGAATCTTCCCATGGCTATTCTGCATCTTCCCATTGCTTGTGATGACTGTTGTTCTCTGTCCCTCCTGCTGAAAATTTGAGTTCATATTCTGATCGTCGTTGTTTTGGGCCTGAAAGTTTGATTCTTTGGTTTTAACCACGGAATCACTTCTGGGTTTTGAATTTTCCAGATCTTTTGGTGCATTCGAGTCGGAAGATACCGCAGTGTCATCCAAATTTTGACTCGACGGACCGATCTTAGCCCCAGCATTCTCGGCGACCGCCATGATCAAACAGGCTTATATACAAAAAGCTTTCTTTTTCAGATTTCCCTGACCTATATGTTGTTCTGCGAATAAAAAATTTATTTTTTTAAATAAAAAACAAATTTTGAGAAAAATGTAAAAATGAAATGCTTAGAAATGGATGAAACGGAATAGAAAACAGAATACAACTATTCTTTTTGGTTTTTGTTGGAGTCTTTCAATAATTCTATCGTAGTTGTTGTGATCGATGTTGTAAGAAAATAAAAGAGGGTTTAAGGGAGAGAGAGAGACAGAGACAGAGAGCGAAAGAAGAGAGGGCGTTTGTTTTGCGTTTTGGTTTTGGTTCCCTGCGTTCGGTTCTTCTTCGAGTCGTGCGCTAGTGGCAGCCCCTCGCACACCCCTTTTTGGACCTATTTCGTCGCATCACATCTTCCCGAACACATTCAAGTTTCTCTGATCCTTTTCCCCGCCGTCCATCACATCCACCCATCATGCATACCATCACCAATGCATCCATGCGTCCATTTTATCCCTTGTCGCCATCTCAATATTCTTAATTCAAAGATTTATCCCTACCTTATCTTACTTTTTTATCACACCCAAAATGTTGAAATTTTTAAATTACATTGCTACCCAATAAACATGTTCACAATTAATCAGCATGGATCATAATGGACGTGTATATCATAGAATAACGACTCGTAATTATACAGTATTACCGTATTCATTTTAACAGGATGGCCAATTCAATATTATTCATACCACGCGTAGGCGATTGTGTGGTCGGGAAGTGATGGAGTAACCAAAGCTGTCATTTTACATCATTGCACGAGTGCGACAATGCAAAACTAGAGTACTCACTGCACACGTAACGAGACGAAGATACTCGCCTTGCTTGAAAGCCACGTGTCATTTGGAAAACGGTGCTGTTTCACGACTGTTCAAGCTTGGCTTGGTGTACAGACTGGAGATAGATATGAAATGGAATGAACGGATAGACATAGACCTGAAGGCGAGGCAGAGTAAAGGGCAAGGAAATTGAAACCATCACGTGGGGGGCAAATTGGACTTGTGAACAAAAGCAGCATTGTCTGATCGCTGATAAATTAACAAACACAGAAATCAATTTAAAGGGATCATGTATAAAACGGCACGCCATTTTCGAGATTCCCGTGCGTTGAAAATTTTAATTTGCATATCATAGCCGGACCACAAAACCTGGTATTGATGTACGGTGATTGGACATTGTTTGGTGGACCCACCGTTGATTTCGGTGACCGACCATTTCGTAAATTTGAAGGGGAATTGTCAAGATTTTCAGTTACTTGAAAATTTGGACAAATGGTGTTCCTTGGCCACGCAAATAAACTAGTTTCTTTTAATCTCCGCAAACGAGTAGAAAATGACTTGTTTGACCCGTTTGGTGCAAGGCAGGTCATGCAGACAAATACATGGTTAATAATAACGATAATAAGGGAAAAAAATCAAATGAAATTTTTAAAACTTCCTAGAGTAAAATGATTCTGAATGTTTGGTTAATAAATGACTACAAAGTTCGCAATTACGGTTGGAAGTAACTTTCTAGAATTCTCTATTGAAAACTGCAAACTCCCCGCTTCCATGTATTTATTTGTGTGACATTTTATTCAACCAGAAAATACAAATCTAAATTAAACGTACTAAAGTTAACCAACCGAAACTCTCCTGCCCATGTCACATTATCCCACTACTTATAACGCTATACAAGTTCACAATAATCACCCAACTTGTCCTGGTGATGCGGAGAGTAAAAATCTGGCGGTAATTTTTGAAGAAGCATCCCACAAAGAGGACACAAGGGTTTTGAGAATTCTTCCTGGACTGAACATCCTGGCAAAGATTTGAAATCATCGGGATATCTAGGCATTTTATAAAAAAGCCCCGGTGCCAGTTTGGAGATCAATCTCCCGCAACGTTCGCAAAACCACAGGGAAGCAGCAAGGCGAACCTGCATTGAAACGGCACATCTCACTGGTTGTGTTTCTGATGAGCTCCATCACCGCTTTCTGGACCTTGGCAAAAAGCAACTGCCGGGAATCCAAAGGGACTGATGCAGCGCAATGGCTACACTGCTCTTCCCCTACATATTTACTGGAGCTGTTACTGCTGTGCAAGCAAGCATATTTATGAGATAAGAACACTCGTAACGCACATATTGTTACAAGTGAATCTCGCAAAACAATAAGAAATTCCTTTAGTTAACATTACGTTATGTTATGCCAAATTTTCCCTTTCACAATTATTTGCCGCTTCTAATTGGCGCTAAAGCTTTATTAAGAGTTCTCCATTTACTATGAAATTCTCAATTTCTTATTTCTTACAGCTCTGTAGGATAGATCCATTCATGGATTGTCACATGCCCACAATGCACAAGCAGCTCAAATGTAGCGTTAAGTAGGAAAACCAGTCATTTGCCTTGCTCAGTACATGGGGCCCAATGCTTCGAGATCAAAACTACGTACCTGCAGGAACATCATCATTAAAATCAAGCACAAATCTTTTAGTTTCCAGCATTGCGTCAGGGTACAGCTTTCATTGTCCTTATAAAGAAATGTAGATAGATATTGGAAAAAGGGAAACTAAAAAATGGATGATGTGTCAAAAAAATTACTGGGAATCCCATTTGTACTCTTCTTCCTTTAATCATTTAATGATCAATATGATGATTCACGAAATACTCATTGATCGGAGGTGCACTTGTTTTAACCTCACGCAGCTATTTGAATTTATGGTAAATCCTTCTTTGACTAATAAGTCAGTAAGAAAGGAATTACACCATAATGTTCGCGCAGCATAATTAAAATAAATAAAATAATTACTGTAGCATGATATAACATTTTGGCGTCTAGCAGATTACAACAATAATATTGTGCAGAGATACCTGTTTAGTTTACTAGTGCGAAGTAAATGCGCAAATTCAATTCATAATAATGAAAATATTCAGAGAAATCTGATAGATTTAAAAATTAAAGCACATATCTGCACGTGCAAAAAATACTATTCTTGAAGTTGAGCATGCTTATGGTTGAAACAAACAGCAAATAAGACGAGACAAAGGCATCTGGAAGCTGGAAAGAATGATTTCTAGTTCACTGAACTAGAGGCAACTATATTAAAGCAAGGAGACACCAGAAAGAGTAACACCATACATCAGTGGAGCTCTTCAGACCGCGAGTGTTGTGAAGAATTGGTATTTAAAGAGGGAATTCCCATGCAAAATCCAGCAACTCACAAAATTATCCTATGGCCAACATGAAAAAATAAGTCATTTAGGTACTTCTTTTAAATGCATCATCATGCTTAAAAAGTATTTTGAATACATGATTTTTTTCTTCTTCAATTTTCCCTGGCTAATACATTTTAGGTTGGGTTTCTATCACTATGTATAGGTAAGATTCTAAATTCTTTTTTGATAAGAAACAAGAAGCTTATTATAGAATGATAAAATAGAAAGGTAAAATGCGGATACTAGCTTGTACAGTTGATAAAATCTCTTGAGTTGGTGCAAGAGGTCTTGCATTCAAATCCTTCTCACACTTAAAACTTTGTGAACAGTGAGTTGGGCATTGGATTGTCTTAAAAAAACCGGAATACAGGTAAACCGAAAAATTTAAGTACTAAGAATACTATACTAAAACCAAAACAACGTCCTAATCACAAATTGACAAAGACACGAACTCTGTTGAGTCTATAAATTCAAGTGCAGGGAAGATTACTTATGACAATGTAGTTTAGTTTATTTACAGATAGCACAGTTTGACAAACTTTATTACTTCTCTTTTTAACAGATTGAAAAGTTTTTTAAGACATAAATTATCAGTGTTTGGCATAGTAATCAGATCTAATTAAGGACTATCTTGTTGAGCACTCAAAAAGGGCCCAGGTCTTTGACTAAAGGTGAAGAAGATTGAACCATATCCAAATCCCCCCTTTCCCCTGTTTTGACAAGACTAGCCCCAACTACTGGTTCTATATATCTGTTGAATCAAACGTCTATGAATTAAGGAAAAGGTGGAAAAGTAACCAATCTCATTTTTCTCCAACTAGTGCTTATATCAACTTGCAGCAACTACGACCTGATTTTGCCACATTGCTGACATCTTGTGTGTAAGCATTCATAAGCAAATTATGAAATAGATATACAGATAATCTGGTGAAATTTGATCTAACTTGCATGCTTATAGAGATGGCACCAAAATGATAAGGATTATAATTGGCAGAGATAAAGCGGATGAAGAAGAGAATGTAAATTTTGGATGCAATAATTATTAAGCTTAAGTAGCAATGCATATAAAACATCAGATAGCAGAAATTAATCCAATAGTGATCATATAATATCTGTCAGACTCAGAATAATATAATCATCGTGCAGCTGAAATTCATAAAATATTAGTACCTGATTGCGGCCATAAAAACAGCATCCATCAAAAGCCCAAGCTAAACCTGCAACTCCTGTCCATATGTCAATGCTGGCTTCTGAACTAAATTTTAAGAAATACACAAAATACATCCATTAGCAATAATTAACGCAGCCAAATTCAAAACGGATTTAAATTTTGAATACAACGGTGTACAAAATAGTTTAATTAGTGTTAGGTTTACCAAAATGGCGACAACAGGACCAGACGATGGCGTTTGAATAATACGGGTCAGTCGCCAGTGCGGCAGTCTGAAACCGCGATGCCATTCCTGCTCTTTCTTTTCCGTTTTACGCTTAAAATCACTGAAACGAAGAACAAACAGACAATCAAAGGCCTGAGGATTTTCTTTTGTTATTATTATTAGTATTTGTTTTTAGTTGAGTCTGTCTGATACTATTTAAGCGCGGTTTGGTTTGAAAAGGTTGGAGAATTTGGAGGGAAGCCGAAAATGTGTTTGTACGTGTGAGAGACAAGAAAGTGGGCATCGGTTGCACATAGCGAGAGTAAACGAATCGCAATGGAGTCCTGATAGTGAATTGAGAAAGAGGATTAAACAGATTGTTTATGTTATGGGCCGGACGAAGATCCAGGGCTGATTCACTGTAGTTTTTCCAAGTTAGCTCTCCACTTCTATGAATTTAGGAATAATATTCTTAAATAAATAATTAAAAAATACTATGAGAATTTACTTTCATTTTTGTTTGTTTATTTTTATATTATTAAATTCTGTAAAATTTGTGTTCTTAATACATATAATATTCAGTAAATAGGGACTTGTTAATATTAATATAGTTTGTAAAGGAAATTGCTTATAATTATTTATTTGCAAAAATAATTTCATTTAGTAGCCGGGGGTCCCATGAAATATACCATCATAGCCGTCCAATTCGTTTTTACTATAAAACATGCGGATGGATTCATTTCCAAGGTATTCATCTCGCTTTGAAAAGAATTATTCTCTCCCTTGCCTCTCAGTGACGACTGACGACAGGAGGACGGACAAACCCTAGGTCTATCTCTTTCTCTGTCGAGCTCCGTCCGAAGCAGCGATTGTTTAGAGAACGGACGGCGCGTCACGCGGTCGGTCAGCGACGGTTCTCCTCCTGCATATAAATCTTCGGTACAGTGTTATCACGCCTGTATTTATGGCGTCATTTGTTGTCGCAGATTTGCTTGATTGAGATGTTAATTGACGTCGAAATATACGTAACTCCAGTTTTTTCCGTTTCCTTTTAGCCTATTGCTATTCTGAATGTTGTATTTAGCATGCTCAGTGGAGTGACTTTGCTAGGATATTCCTGACTGCCTAGAAAGGTAAGTGAACTGTTGTTGCGATCTTTAGATGGCTTTACGAGGCCTAAGTGTGGATTGCAGACTTCACTGAAGCTTAATCGAAGTATGACATGCCTGATTGCATCATTGTTATGAGCTGTAATGAGTTCCTTCTTTCAGCCCTTTAATTGGGGTTGTTGTATGTGAAAAATTTATCAATGACATTGGTGATTTTTTACATTATAAAGGATTGACATTTGCTGTGTCTTGGAGACAACTTTGCTCAATGTTGTGTCACCTATAACATTCCCACTATAAGTGAAAGTGGAGTCCTAATAAAGATTCTTCCATGGGTTCATTATGTGGGTGAGTTTGAAAATTTTGAATTAGAGAATTAGGATTAAAGATACGAGCACACTGCTTTCTTTAGGGATGAATTTATTATGGAGTTTTATCATTTTCCAAAAAAGAGGAGCCGAGGAGTGTTTATGTATTTCACGATTTTTTTTTTTCTCTTTGTCCCTTGTTTTGTTTTTTCCAGTTGTACTGAAAAGAGAGACAAGTAAGGTAAATGCATAAATATATGTCAATTTTACCAATCTCATGACACAAATGCTTTCTTTATGATAGATTTCAAGCGCTTGGACAAATATGAGCTTTGCAATCATACATAGGGATATAGAGGGAGTGGGAGAATCAGTGTGGAGTTATGGGTTTAATTTTTATAATTGGAGATTCTTGCTCATTCTCAGAAGATCTATACGTTGCAAATATTCATGGGAGGATGAGGAGACCAAATTAAATTTCATTTTTATTATAGCATTGGAGCATCCTGGAGCAAATGAGCAATGGAGCTTTTGGAGCACCGCTCACATGGAGGATTGCTCACTTGGTTTGCTTCATAGTTTTGGTTTTGTCAAACTTCATTATCGTCAGAGTACATGCTGATGATAATTGGATATCTAAGTGGATAGGATTATTTTGTTGAATTTGAGAAAAATTATTTCAATATTTATGTGGTTTTGGTTCATGCAGTGAAACTTTCACAGTCCTCAACCATCAGAAATGAGTGGTCGCTTTTCTCGCACAATCTATGTTGGCAACTTGCCCTCTGATATAAGAGAATACGAAGTTGAAGATCTATTCTACAAGGTTTGTGTTTAAACTTTCTTTGTGGGTTTCTCTATAGTTGCTAATTTAGTATGATTTGTTTGTTTTGAGTGGACAGCCATTTCAATCCTTTATATCTGTATTTAACTTCAACGGTTAATCAGTGAAAATTTTCTTTGACACTTTATGTAAGTCTTAGCACTGGTGCAGTCATCAGTCTCACCATTTGTGCAGTCGGAGGCACTGAGAGCAAATGCTTCTAATTTGATGTTCTTATAGGATTTTAATTTTGGAAAGACCAGTTAGTTCACAGTTTGCTTCACTGTTTTTAGGTTAATTGGTTTTGAGTTGTTTGAATCTTTTGTTTATGCTGCATCATTTTGTAGTAAGCATATTCATTTGATCCCAGGTAAAAGAATCCAATTACCAGTTTCTAGTATGTGCATTTAATATGGTTGCGATTAGAAGTATAACTGTGCATAGATTTTTGATTGTTTACTGGTGTGCTAACTTAGTATAATTTTCTTTGATTGTAGTATGGCCGTATATTGGATATTGAACTGAAGATTCCACCTCGCCCACCATGTTATTGCTTTGTGGAGGTACAAATCACTTTTCGTTGGTTTTTTTTCTTTTTAATCTTTTGGTTGGATATGGTCAGATAAGATGAGGATCTGTGTGACTAAATAGTGTTTGTGTGGCTGGTAGTTTGAGAATGCTCGTGATGCAGAAGATGCAATCAGAGGTCGCGATGGCTATAACTTTGATGGTTGTCGTTTAAGGGTAATGAGAAATTTTAATTATTTTCATGTCTATTTGGTGGTGTATTTCTTGTGATTGATGTCCCATTGTTGTTACTGAAGGTTGAGCTTGCCCATGGTGGTAGAGGTCCATCTTCGAGTGATCGTCGTGGTGGCTATGGTGGTGCTGGTCGTTTTGGCGCCTCACGCCATTCTGAATATCGAGGTCTGTTTAGAATAAGAAGTGTATAACAGATCATACCATGCTGAAAATATAGTCCCTCTTTTTCTTGTGTTTATTCTTCTTGTATTTTAGATGTTTTCTGTGTTTCGGACTTTCAGTACAAATTTGTGTTTTGTGTGCAGTTATTGTTCGTGGGCTCCCTTCTTCAGCATCCTGGCAGGATTTAAAGGTTATATATTTTGGAATACTAACAAGCAAAGCATAAGTTCTCTTCCTGTTCCTGTGCTGATAACCTTTGTCTAAATTGATTTCAGGATCATATGCGAAAAGCTGGTGATGTGTGTTTTGCTGAAGTTTCTCGTGACAGTGAGGGTATGCCTGTTTTAACATGTTTTAGCAAATTATTTGTTTTGTGTATTTGAGCTTTAAAATATGTATGCTGATTTTCTATACTGGGGTGCTGAAAGGGATGTGTGCGTGCTTCATATTGCTAACTCGGGCCAGGTGGAGCATAATTTAATTGATATTTTGACCAGCGTTCTTTAGGTGTCTGAGTTGAAAAGCATTCATATGCTGGGAGTTTATTGATAACACTTACTGTTTTCTCTTATGAATTTTTTGTGATATGCTGCATTTTAGTATCTTTATATTTGTTTCTGATATTGATTGGATCTTGACACTAAATTTTCTGTTTGTATACAGGTACTTATGGCGTTGTTGATTATACTAATCCTGAAGACATGAAATATGCGGTGAGTTGTTAAATAAGCACTTTGTTTTTCAAAGTATTTCTACCCTTGTTGGGGTTTGTGTCTCCATATACCCCATTCCATTCAAGAATTGACACGTCCTTTTGGTGTTCAGATTCGGAAACTTGATGACACTGAATTTAGAAATCCTTGGGCAAGAGGTCGCATAACGGTAACTCTTCTCAGCATTTTTATTTTCAGCATTGCAACAGTTAGTTATATAATTTTACCGATATACTACAGAATCTACTTCTTGTTTGTGAATGTAATGTAAGCTTTTGCTCCACAATGTATATAAGTTGCATTTTTTAGTTGTAACTTAACTTGCCAAACCCTGCCTCTCTTATTAGGCTGGCTATTGTAATGAAAATGCCTTGTGTAAAGCTTTATTGGCAAGAAACTGTACAGTTCTTATTGCAGAAAACAGAGATCCTTTTTTATAACTCGTGTTTTTTGGATGTTCATTAACTGGTGTAGGTGAAGAGATATGATCGTAGTCCATCGAGAAGCCGAAGCCGAAGCCGAAGTCGAAGTAGAAGCCGCAGCAGAAGCAGAAGTGTGCGAAGAAATAGAAGGTGATATTCATTTTCTTGTTTATCTTGGATATTGCACTTTAAACGTGCTTTTTTTTTTTTTTTTTTTGGCATCCTAAAAGTTTGGTTATTTCTTTGTGCAGCAAATCATTAGAACGATCCATTTCCAGGTCAGTGTCAAGGTCTAGATCTGCATCTCCTGCTAAACCATCCAGGTAACCTCTTTACCACCAGCTCCTTTACTTTTCCCCTCTTCTTGGCAACCTTCTTAATTGAATATTAAAATTTGAAATTTGCAGAGGAAGATCAAGGTCGCAGTCCGTATCATCTCGTAAGGTAAGTAAACTTTTTGTCCCAATCGAGAGAGAGAGAGAGAGAGAGAGAGCGCGAGAGGCATAATATTCTAATTGTAGAGGAATGGTGAAAGGAACCCAATTACTTATAACACCTTTCTACTTCTTGATATTGGATGAGTTAGTCTAGTATCTTATACGAGGTTGATTCTCTGTTTTCAGGGACAGTCTGGCAGTGGCTGACTGTGATAGCCAAACTCCGAACCCTCCATAGCTGGCTTTGCATAGATTAGTTTGAGAGCAAGTTCAACTGGATATCTGAGTGGTTTTTTGCTTTGGAAGTGTTGTTTTTATAAAAACCTAGAGACAAGTTACTAGCTTATGGCCTGGTAATATTTTCCGAGTCTGGATCTCGTGAAATTTACTGAATCTTCATAATTAGATTTAGCTTATTGCATTGTCGTTTCTTTTTTCATTATTTAATAGTTATCTTTTGTTGCGACCAACTTGAAAGACCTGTTGAGTGATAATGAATGGAGTGCAATTTCTTGTTGAATTTTTAACATTGCTGATTTTCTATATGATCTATTCAAAATGTAGGGATGGCAATTTGACCCATAAATTCATTGGTATCCGACCTTAATGGTCGGGTTTGACACCGCACCTAATAGGTTTGTAAAAAAAAAAAAATATGTAAGCCTGCCACTGGTTTAGTATGGATACAAAAATGGTTGAATATTCATGAGTATTCCTGCGCTGCTCTCCTTTTTTTTTAATTATTTTTTAAGAATTATATTTGTATCTTAATTCCTTTTTGATGTTATTTATGTATTCAAAACGCTTAATTCCAGTTTTATTATTTAACTGCACTTACGTTTACGAATAATTATGCATCCGTCCATTATACAAAGCACATAGAAGTAGTTATTGGCTTTCGTTTGTGCTATATCTAAAAACATTAGATTGTTTACTGTCTGTACTTAATCTAGAATTGCTAGAAGTATGTTGGAAGCCTGAATAGGGCAATTTGGAATTACATCAGAGATCAAAATAAGACAATTGATACTCCATGGATGACAAAATCCACATGTTTGTTTAGCATCTTTCAAAGTTCTGAAACTTGATTTTATAAAATCAAAACTAAGGCAATTGATACTTCCTTGCACGTCGTTTATGTGTTTTATCGAATGAAAGTGAACCCCCAGCAACAAGTATTCAGGTTCTGTTTGGTTACTGAATTGTATCTCAGAATATGCCATGCTACCAGAACAAAACAGAACATGCACTTCTTTTGCAAGGAAATGTGATATTTCATAGCAGGGATGTGCTTTATTTTCAACTAATGCTAAAAAGTTTATAGTTTTAATGAGGTAGGTTTAATCTCTAAAAATTATATTAACCATAGTTCATATTTAAAATATAAGTGGTACATTATCATGTTGGAAAATGATATTAATGTGAAGCTCGATTTAATTAATGAATTATTTTGTTAATCCTTGGATAGACAATTGAATTGGTCACTAACATCCCCTAGTAATTCTGAGCCTGATTAATAATGGGCCCAATTTAATATTGGGCTTTCTCTTCTGCTCGCCAGCCCAAACAAACTCTCACTTGCAACATTCAAAACCCTAGCTCAGACTAAGTTTATAAAAACCCTAACATATCTTAACCGGAGGTTCCCAACGCAGCTCAAGTGAAAGCATCAGCCTCTTTTAGGTATTTTGTTCCTCTCTCTCTCCCTCCGTATTTCAAGATCTGTTTTCGTGAAATAATGTTTTTTCGTCGGATTTAAAAGTTTTGAAATCTTTTGATATACTATTTGCAGTTTACAATCTCATTTGCAATAATGTCGTTCGGAGAGACCGCTTGCACCTACGCCTCTTTAATCCTCCACGATGATGGGATTCCAATCACTGTAATTTATTTTTCTTTCTTATTGTGTTTCTTATCATTTAAATTATTTGCTGGGTATTCTTTTTCTCCTTTGTTTTTTGTTTTAATGTTTACAAAATTTTACAGGCCGAGAAGATTGCGACACTGGTTAAGGCAGCGAACGTGCCGGTGGAATCTTACTGGCCAAGTCTGTTTGCAAAGCTAGCTGAGAAGAGAAACTTGGATGATCTCATCATGAATGTTGGGTCTGGTGGCGGTGCTGCACCCGCCGCCGCCGCCGCCGCCGCCGCTCCTGCTGGGGGTGCTGCCGCTGCTGCCCCTGCTGCCGAAGAGAAAAAGGTATTAGTTTTATGCCAACAGATGATGCTGTTCTGCATAGCAGTTTATAATTTGGATTTACTATTATCTGGGTTTATAATTTTTCATCTGATTTTTGCGAGTTAAATTGAGTAATGGAAAATTGATTTATTAGCTTAACCATTTTTGTTGTATTGTGATATACAGGAAGAACCAAAGGAAGAAAGTGACGACGACATGGGATTCAGCTTGTTTGACTAGAAACTTCATTCAGTTGTTTTATTTTTCTCTTTGTTTTTGGTTGGATGTTAGGAATTTTTGCCCTGTTATTCTAAAAGTTCTATGTTGAACGGTAATTTGACATCACAAGATGGAATATTATCATCTTTCTTTAAGTTGCTTTGGAACTTCTTTATGTGGTTTGCAATACCAATTTAGATATTATGTTTTACTGAGTTCTAGTATAGGTATATGCTCTTTTCATTGATGTGATAAAATGTATGCATATTTTGGGGCATCAAAATTCTTATTGCACTGTTTACTTTGTGCTCTCTTCGATGTCATACTGCAAATTCACGCAGTCATGAATTGTCCTATTTTTAGAGTGTTGGAGCCATTTAGCACCAATTCTGATGTATTGGCTAACCCTTTGCTGGTGATGCTAAAACTGTTTTGGTTTCTTTTAGCATCCCCCTCTAGAATTTGTGCTACGGTTTTGTGGCTGCTTGTCTATGGCTTGAGATTCTTCAATTTTTGTTGCTGGTTCGATGGTGATATTCCTTTGAGTTAGTTTTTGTCAGAATTGAAGAGTCATCTTCAATTGAATGAATGGGAAAATAATGTCTTAGGTTGGTTATGATGATGATCTAGGGGGAATTGTATTCAAATTGACCAGGATTCCTCATTTCCCGGTTATATCATACATGCCCTGTTTTTTCCTCCTGTTTTTGGATGTAAAAGTTTTATGCTAGTAAAACTTTTTGCATCTTATTAGCCAGAAAGCATTCCCATGAAACTGAAGCAAGATATAAGAGAACTGGATTTAGCTTAAAATTTGACAGTTCTTTCTTCACGGTGTTGATGCAGATGTCCACAACTTTTTAAAGATTTCTTTCTAATACCATTGTTGTCAATATAACTCCACAAATTGAGCATTTGAGCCTGATACTGCCGCCCTCTTTGGTCAATCAACAATAGCTAGCTAAGAATTTCGGGAGGGGAGAATGAGAGAAGATCAACGGTCAAGCCTGACTAGCGGAGTTTGGGATATGCGTTACCAGCAACCTACAGGAGAGTTAAGCATTCAATTTTATGGCGGTTCCCATTCGGCCCATGCGTTATCCACTAGTGGCCACGTCCTAGGTCTCTCCAAACGACGTGTAGGCAAGGCCACCTTCCTCTTCCAGCTCCGTCCGGAATACGCCGTCCCATTTCCACCCTCCCCGTCCTTCCAGATGTTTCCAGTAATTCAATTCACTCTTCCGATATAAATGAACTCCTCTCTCAATTCTTTACCTTCATCGGATTTCACTCTTATAAAGCTCCGAAAAATCAACAACACTCTTCAATCAAATTCAAAACACAAATAAATGTCTCGACGGAGTTTGAGTTTATAATAATGACGTTCATGTAGATTTTCAGCTCCGTCGATGCTTTCTGCGCTGAATCGTTTCGTCAGAAAGTGAAGTTCTCGATCGGGCAGACTCGGATTGAAAAGCCAGAAGAGAACAACGCTACTCGTATGGATCGCACCGCAAAGAGGAGCGAAGATCGAAGCAAGTCTCCGGCGGCGAATGCTAATAAGAGACCACAGCAACAAACGAAGAAGATGTCAAGGTTTGCGGCGGAGCTTGACGGTGATCACTGTTTTGAAACCATCGTTCCTAATTAGTTGTAACCTGTATTCTATTTCTATTTGTATGTGATTATAGTTGTTTTTTTTTTTTTTATGGATTATTATTAGTTCATGTACTTCAATTATTATTATTATTTGTGAATATATATCCTCCTATTATTAGCAATTTGTTATTGTATTTTGTTTCTGTACTGCGTAAACATAAACTTATAAACTTCTAAATATCCCTCCAGGGGGAAAGGGAAAGGTTTACTCGCGTTAGTGCACGGGGAGCAAAATTTCATTACGTATGTATCATAGATATCATGAATTCATTCAGTCTACAAATTGTGGAATGAAAATATTTTAAAATTTTCAAAACTGAAAGGTTATACATCAGAACTTGTAGGAGAGTGGGTCGTGTGGATTTTGGATTTTGCTCCAACACCCCTTTGTTCTAGGTCAAGGATTGGATAGAATGAACGTATCATCCTTTTAGGCTCTAGCTACCCTTCATCTTCTTCCTTTCGTTTCCATAATATTCTCTTTTTATATCATTCTTTACTTCACTTCAGCGCCAAGTTATCCCAGATTCCTCTGCTTTTCACTATTACTCTCTGTTTTTCTTTTTTTTTTTTGGCCATATTTATCAATCCGTCCAAGGCCAATTCTCCATTTTCGAAATTCAAGAAGCTCCCCTAGAAGATATATTGCAACGACTATGGGTACTATCTCTGTAACAATTCCTGCTTTTGTTGCTGCTGTTGGGATCTCTCTCTTTGGCGCGAGTCATGATTCCAAGGTCAGGTCCAGGCAAGCCTGCAGCAGTAATAATATGCGTGCACGCTTTCTCTGTCATTCTGTTTTTGCTCCATGAAAAAATCTAAACCTAAATTACGTGCGGACAGGAATTCAAAGTAGTTGCTCCTCCGGTATCAATCGGAAGTGTGCCCAGTAAAGCGAAGAAAGATGTAAAAGACATTCGACCGCCCAAGCTGGCTCCACAGTTCGATGGTTTGAACTATTTTGAAACTTTGGTGGGTCGTTATCATCTCTGCTCCTGCTTCAAATATGAAGAGAATTTGTAATTTTTTTTTTATACATTTATGTATACTCTAAACTATAATTTTACCCCATAACTGAGAATCATCTTGCAGTCATATAGTTGTTCGTAAGATTTGACTGGTGACGATACTCATTTCTGTGACAACGAAGGCAATAAAGAACAACCCGAACAATTCCCTGAAGATCTTAGCTCCCTTCCTTCACTTTTCACGAATACTTCAAATTTGGTATTAAATATAAACATTGATGATAAATCCGATTTCGGGGCTATAGTTATAGATTAAAGGACATGTTTGTAACTGTTGTATGACTCAAGTATTAGATAAACATACCTTTTGGTTAACGCCTACTCTTCCACTTACACTGGATAACTCTGTTATTCATCAGATGGACTTCGCGATAGTTGCATTGCTCAAACAAGTATCAATCAAATAAAATCACATAACCTCTCGTTTTTCTTAATACTACTTGGTACAAAATGTTCTACCATGCATATTTATATGGATCAGATGACGGGAAGAAGAGAACTCTGGCTCTAATCGCCCAAAATCAATTCCAGCGCCCTCTTGTTCACAGTTTCTTTCCCATATTCCCAAACCTTCTGGCCACGCCCAATATTAATGCCTTAGGCAAGAATTTGCAGTTAAGGCTACAGGCAAGGACAATAGCCCCACCTAAAATTAAGAGCTTCGGTATGTTGTTACCCGAAGATTCGTCAGATGTAGCAGCCACTTCTGCTTTTGGCAAATCTTCTGCCCCTTCTAAAGCTCTCAGGTAGTCTGAATCTACCTTGGTGTTGATTTGAGCCATAAAAGCAGGTCGAGAGAGTGGTGGTCCAGATGCTCATTCTTTTTGGTATGCACCTAATCCAGGCTCAATCTTCTTAACGGTTCCCCACATCCCTGGACTTACACCAAGCTTTGGAATTTCCCATGGGATGCCCATGTCTTCGTGATGGAAGAGTAAGACCTCACAAGCAGTCAGCTGGCCGTTACCCCTACTTGATTCCACTGGTTAAGTGCAAAATAGTGGCTATCAATGCATTCTACTGACAAGAACATGTAGGACAAAAATATAACAAGATTAAGACTATACAATGATTTCCTCAAAAACAGCTCATTCCCCCACTTATACATATTTATTCTTCAGAGAGAGAAAAAATTATATAAGTGCTCTATGTATTAAGACCATCGGCCATTTAAAAGTTAAGATTAAATGATTTATCATATAAATTGGTTAAAAGAAACCTAGTTGAATGCACCAGCTTGAGTAGTATAGGTCAACGCGTCTTGGTTTATCACACCATGGAACAGAATTACAGAGCACTCCCTGAAACATGAAAAGTAACAGACAATCATCCAACTTGGAACTCCAATAGCTGAGCAGTTATAACAATAAAAGAGGGCTAACACAGTCATATATCAGAGGATATCAAACAGCATTACTGCTAGATGTCTTTGCCCTTCTTCTTTCTCTTCAAGCGTCCCTTTACTTCTGATCACTTATTTCTTCTTACCAGAACCATCAGTAGTCTATGTATCCTAGTTTTTATGTGGACAAACCATCCATTCTTACATGTCTAATCAATAGGTTTGGATCTATTACCGATTTTGAGGAGCTCAAACAATTCTTCTCAGTTGCCTAACATTTTCTGCATCAATTTCATCTAACATTAATCAGCTTATGGATAATCTACCCACTCCCAGCAAGGTGTCAATTACCTAAAAATCCAAAAGCAAATCTATACTTGACCACCCTACTGTAATGCTTCGGCACTTACTTTTTTTCATCACTCCGTATCATTAACATGCATAGTTAAACTCATAGAGTGAAATAGACTACTCTACATAAGCTACTTGAAATCAAAACTTGAATTTCCTAGCAACAAGCAAAATAAGTCTACTTAAGAGCAAACATGTTGCCAGAATCAGTATAGATAATTAAACAAACATTAAGGATAAGTTGCCTTGTAATTCATACCTTTGTCAAGCAATAGTAAGATCTTCCTACTTCCCATATTCGACGTCCTACTATGTATTCCCTATCACTACAAAAAAAGGGAAACTACAAGGCAAAACATATAGAATGACGAGCATATGCAACTAAGAAAATAATATGCCCAAATGACACTATAATTTAGACGGTCTCACCTTACGTATCCACTGTACTACCAGGGTTCCTGTAGTGGGACACTCTTCTATTGTTTTACAATATGCAAGCATGTCATCCCACTTTGATCTGAACACATCATCCCAGAACAAGTCCCTCACGATCTTTGGAGTGGCATCCTCAAATACGGTTCTACTATGATATCGAGGAGGGCCAGTCCAATAATTGAAATGAAAACTTACCCGCCAACCAAATAGTAAATCAAGAAAATGGAAAAAGGAAAAAAAAAAGTTAGTCAAATAAGTTATCATCAATCACAAGTTGATTGATTACATTACAAGAAACCACTTGAATGTAATATGTGCATGAAATCCTACCTTGGGATCTCTCCGCCATGCCTGGTAGTTCATAGTTTCAGTAGAACGATCTATCATTTTTATCCACGGCGGACCTCCATCTTTCAGCTCAACAAGCTGCCACAGATGTCCAAAATCCTCCACTGTGACCACGTTCAACTGCTCTTTATCAGGCTGTGATGTACTAGACAAAGTAAAATCAATTAGTGGGCAATTGTTTCATAATTGAAACAGAAAAACTAAGACGATACGGAGCATATTATGGAAATTGATTGGCTCTGTAATGCATAGTTTAGAATGACTTCTAGTAAGAAGGTTGCCTATTCAGTTATCTTTTATCCGTTGTCGCAATGAATGAAATTCTAAGTTTGTCGTAAATTTCCATTACCCAATATGACCCAAACCTTCTTACAATTACAAACCCTTCAAAAAAAAAAAAAAAGAAAAAATATAAAAACGGTATGCAGAAGATGAATTCCAAGTACCTGCTATCACCACATGCAGCCGGCGATACAGAGGGTTTTGGTTTCTCATCAGAAGCATTATCTAACTCCTCAACAGGAGACATAACCAACGACCGCAGCGGTGACGACGACGAATCATAAGAATTATACAAAGAACAAACAAATTTGTCTCTTCTAAAGTTAACCCATTTAGGCTTCCACAGCCAACCTACCTTTAATCCAACTAAAATGCTATCTATACAGCACCCACATGTACTAGTATCTGCACACAAATTTCTCGTATACTGGGTTTCTCTAATACCTCGTCCAATCCCATAATAACAGCCTAAAATCTACACACCAGCGCGCCGCGCAAACCACTC
>CP135566.1:0-108012 GCA_032401905.1 Swietenia macrophylla | reverse complement strand
AATAATTTTATTATATTAATATAAATAATATAATAAAATTATTTAATTAATAAAAATTTTATTAATTAATAATAAATAAAAAATTAAAAATAAATTTTACTCTCAATTAATATAATAAAAAATTTAAAAAATTTATTTTTATTTATTATTTATTATTAATAAATAAAATTTTTTATTAATTAAATAATTTTATTATATTATTTATATTAATATAATAAAATTATTTTATTTAAAATTTTTTGTAATTCGGTAATCATTGCTGTGTGTGGTTGCAGTTTTAGCTGAAAGTAAGCTTGCCCAATTAATGTGTATATTTACAATAATCTCGTACAATTTATGGGACGAAACTTGTTATAAATTATTGTCAAATCATGGATGAAGAATCATACCATGTGCTAAAGAACAGCAAGAATTGAAGGAGACGGGTGAACTTGTGTCAATGTGCGGATGCCACGTGCATGTCATGCGATTTTGTTCCTTGGATATTATATCCTCTCAGACCTCTCAAGTCTTGTCCCAAAGCAAAAGCAAAAGGTGAGTGCCCAAGGGCAATTCAGTAATTGAAAAGGGCCCGTGAAGTGCATTCATGAGCCGGTAAAACGAAGACAACTGTAAAGTAAAACACTCACTCCATCAACGAAGTAGCCAGTACAATTTCAAACTCTACGCGTGCCGTTTTCAAGGTCGAAGAGTAAAAAGATAGCGTTTGAAGTCTTCAAAGCCACAAACCGAAGCTTTCCTTACCAGACATCCACGTGTCAAAATCCAATCCATGAGAGTGAACTACGGACAAAATATCTAGCTAGTGAAATTCAATATTTATTATATCTTCGAAAAGGTGGAGCCCACGTACCCGTACATAAAAATATCGCAAATATTTAAGAAGCAATGTTGACCTTTAAATATGCACCACCAACGACGACGACAATAGCAGCCACCCACCCTCCGATTATCCAATTCCTTTTGATCTGTGCTGACGGGGCAAGCGTAGGCCGCAGAATTCGGGGTCTCAGATATTTTGCTAAAATTTTTGACAGCCGTCAGAGCTTGTGTCGCCAGAGAGTTAAAGATTTTAGATATTTTTCTTTTGTTTTTTTTTTTTAAACAGAGTCTAGATATTACTACAGAAGCTTTTAGCAGGTTAAGTAATGGCAACTGTTCATTAAACAATTCGAAAATGGAGGAAGTTGTATTGAGCATTGAAGAATTAACGGCGATGAAGACAACAGAGAGGAAGAAAGATGGAATGGCGAAGTGGGAAAGGTTTTTGCCCAGTATGGCCTTGAGGGTTTTGCTTGTCGAAGCTGATGATTCTACCAGACAAATTGTTACTGCCCTTCTCAGAAAATCTAGTTACAGAGGTTTGTTTCTTGTTTTTCTTCTTGCTTCGACTGTTTCCTTGCTCTGAGTTGTTGGAATTGATCAACTTTTGTTCTTATTTTTTCTCTCTCTTGGTTTCTCAACTGATAAGAAGTGGTTGATTGTGATAGCTTATAGCTTATTTGCTTATTTGATTCGGTCACTTTGTTTAATTTTGTGTTTATTTGAATATATTTCAATAACATAGAGTTTTTGAGTCTCAAGCTCTGGTTATATTTTCCAGCTTCTGATGCAAAGTAAAGTTTGAGCTTGAGTTTGTAAATTTTAGCCTTTTTGGTTTGACTCAGATCCTGATTTTCATCTGCAAAGCTATGTAAATTATAGTGCTTGATATTTTGGAAGAGTTCAATTTTCTATGTTTTGACTTGAAAATTTCTTTATATAAATGCAGCCTTTTCGGTCTAACAAGTCATGTTAATAATTTCAACTCTGTAATGTGAAGTTCTGCATGCATTTGGTTTAACCCGGAACAGATTAAAAAAAAAAAAAAAAAAATTTGCGTCTCCCTAAAGAATATGGCCATGAAGAAAGTGTTAGAAAATGGAGAAAGTTTTATATGCCTGTAATCATCCACGCAGAAAACACATAATTGCTCTTTAGAAAACTATGCTGATTTTTTTTGGTTATGAGCATCTGCTTATCTGTTTGTTTCTATGATGCGAACTTTGTATTCACTGTATCTTAATAGCCTGTTAGTGATGGTCGCCGTAATTTCACATATTGATTTGTGCTTCACTTTGAAGCTGGTAGACATGCTATGATGAGAACTTGTAATGGTTTATCTTCTCTTTTTTTCAGTTACTGCTGTTCCTGATGGCTTGAAGGCCTGGGAAATAGCAAAGGGAAGACTGCATAACATAGATCTCATATTGACAGAAGTGAATTTGCCTTCAATAAGTGGATTTGCTCTTCTTACGCTAATTATGGAGCATGAGATTTGCAAAAATATCCCTGTTATAAGTATGATGTAGTGAATAATAATTTCTTTACTAATCATTGATTGATTTTCTTATGTAAGGCTTTACATTAACTTCAATTTTTTTCCTTTATTTTTGTGATTATGCAGTGATGTCTTCGCAGGACTCAGTCAGTACTGTTTATAAATGCATGATGAGAGGTGCTGCCGATTATCTAGTTAAGCCTGTAAGGAGAAATGAACTGAGAAATCTGTGGCAGCATGTATGGAGAAGACAATCCGTATGCCTGCTCTTACACCTCTCTCTCACCTTTTAGCATTTACTTTTTGTATTATGTCCTACCATTCTAACTGAGTCTTGGTTTATTTCTATTTTTCCATTAGTCAACTTTTGGTGGTAATGTCGCCCAAGATGAGAGTGTTGGACAGCAGAAGATGGAAACGTCTTCTGAAAATGATGCTGCAAGTAATCATTCTAGTGGTTACATGGCTTGTATCCAGAAGAAAAAGGAATGCATCGAGAAAGGAAGTGATGCTCAGGTGAGTATTCAGCATTTTGCATATGATGTAGCAATGCACTATTTGGTTCCCATTTATCACAATATTTCAATAAGAAAGACAAGCCTAGTTGTTTGCTGTGCTTGTTTGGTACCTCTAGTTTAATGGGTGTATTTGGTCTTTAATGGAAGTTTTTGAAATACTTCCAATCTTTTCATGTAAAATTTAGAATAGAGGTGTAAATCCTGGATACCAATAATTTTTACCCCACTAATTGAATAATGAACTTTAATTAATGGCTTCAAAAATGTAACAAGAGTTAAGATGCCACATAAATATACTATAATGATGAATGTACTCGCCATCAGGCCCAAAGTCAGGGTTGTCCAATGATGCTTCTGGGCATGGTTAATGTATGTATTATCGAGGGCATGCATATAGAGACTGCATGTTTGCTGTCTCTTGCAGAGCTCTTGTACAAAGATGGAATTTGTAGCTGAGAGTGCGCCCATGGAAGATGTGCTGGACTTGTCGAGGCAATTATGGGGCCAATCCTTGCCAAATGATCGAAAGGTTCAGAATCATGAAATGTGTGTCAATTATGGTCAGAAATCACTTGCTCCAGAGACTGAAGCTCAAGGTAAAATACTTGTGCATTTTCATTCTAGCTTCATATTTTCTTCTTAAGTTGGTCAAAAATCACCTACCATTTTAAAAAGTTCTTGATTACATTATTATCAGGAGTGGATTCCTGCAAGGATGCTAATACAAGAGCCAATTTGGGCAAGGATGTCGAAATGGAAGGTCAAAGGAGGGATGTTATTGTCACCAGTGATGTCCTTGTTAATTCATCTAGAGAAGTCATTGACTTCATGGGAGTGTTCGATAACCATAATTCTACTTCATACAATGGCACAAGCAATTTTGATTCTTCTCCAGAATTGGACCTATCCTTGAGAAGATCTCATCCGAGTGGCTTTGAGAATCAAATGACAGAGCCAAAGTTTATCCTTAGGCATTCTAATGCCTCAGCTTTCACGCGGTGAGTTTCTTCATCTGCTTACATTTTCTTTGTTCTGATCACTAATATACACACATATATCCAGCCGGCTGAAGATGCAATTTTATTACCTTTCCAATCTCTAGCCCAAACACAAAAAAAGCATGTGGAAATATGAAGGGTAGAGTGTATCTTGCTCAAAGTTCTTTGCTTCTAATGAGACTGTGGTCACTGGTTTGTTAACATTTTCAGAATTTGATGTTTTTACTGGTTTCGACAAAGATTGAATATAACATACTATGGAATGTGGTACTATTTCTCGGTAGGCAAAAGGAGCTCAATGCTCAAATTACAAATCATAAAACTTTCAATCATGAATTTGATTTGTTTGGACAACTTCTTTGTGTTTTGTGCATTCCTGTGTTGTCGATGGGTGGAACGGTAGGAATTAAATTTGTTTTGCCCTTGGATCAATTTGAAATATATCTTTCCTTTGAATTTAAAATTTCCAGCTAATGATGTATTTGCAATTTCTAACCACTAATGATTCTTCATTCAGGTACACTAACAAGCCGATGGAGCCACTACATTCAACATTGAGTGGTGTTTGTTATCAGCAAAAAGAACTTGGAACTGACTCTGAGAAGAAGTTTTCCATTATTGTTTCTGCCTGCAACTCTGATGCTCTCGTTGCCACTCTAAGTACTCAAAGAAGTATTAATTCTCTAGCTTCTAGTCAATCTAAACAATCTGAACTTGCAGCTTCCTACCCTCAAAAGAGGGTATGCCCTGTCCCAGTTTCAGTGAAAGGTATGAAACTTAATAATTTATGCGCCGGCTATGGTTCTGTACTTCCCGGTATGTTTTGTACAGAATCGGGTCTATCACCAATGCCAAGTCCAAGTTCAGTGAATCAGCAAGAACCCACCTTTCGAGTGAATCCAAGGCATTGCTCCAATGCTGAATACAGTGATTGCGCGCAACTTTATGACCAGCTTGGAGAAAATACAATCAATTCCACCAATCAAACTATGCACAAGGTAGATCACAAGTTGAATTCTCTGGAGGATCGACGGCTTATTTCTGCCACAACTGATCAGAGTGCAAGTAGCAGTTTTTGTAATGGTGCACTAAGCCATCTTAACAGTTTGGGGTACAGAAGCACTTGTGGAAGTAACAGCAATGTCGATCAGGTTGCTGCAGGAAGGTCTGCTGCAGAGAGCAAGAATGAAGAAGGTCTCTTCTCTTCCAATGGGAACTCGCATCGATCAATCCAAAGAGAAGTTGCTCTAACTAAGTTTCGCTTAAAGCGGAAAGATAGATGCTATGAGAAGAAGGTAAATAACTTTAATAACTATTATCATTGCTATTGTTATATCAGCTACCAATGTTATTGTAATCAGTGATGTGAACCTATATATGTTATTATCATCTCTGTTAATGCAACATTTTATTCTCAGGTTCGGTATGAGAGTAGAAAAAAACTTGCAGAACAGCGTCCCAGAGTGAAAGGACAATTTGTTCGTCAAGTACACCATGAAACTCCACCTGCAGAATCTGAGAATCACTGGGGCAGTTCAGTTGATGGTTAGCGTATCAACTTATATATGGTTAGAATGGGGATTGATTAGAGCAGGACTTATATTAGTTGTAACGTATTTTTAAAGTGAATCGTGCTAACTTCACGTTCATGTTTGTTTTCGTACACGTGTATATGACAAATATTGCCATCTTGCCATGTTTTTATTGTAAAATTAGCTTTGTACTTCACACATTCCCATTCTTTTATTTGTTTTGTTATGGAGCTATGTGAGTAATTTTTGATTGGTTGTTAATATACGGAATTGTTTTACCAAAAACTGATTTTGCTGGTTAAAACATCAAGGCAAGGAAAACATATGCACAGGTTTTTAGCACAACTTTTAGATTGTATTTTAAGACTAGGCTGTCAGTTCATCTCTTATATATTTGATTACTTCTTAATATCAATTATCTAGACAGTGGCACTGAAATTTCCTTTGTTTAACCAAATGGTTGGTCTTGGTTGATGTTGCTAGTCATTGTCAATGTTATCGTCAATGTCATTCCTTTTCTTGCTTCTCTTGCTGAGTAGTAGCTGTGGTGAAATTGACTGGTAATTCTTATCCGGAAAGCTAAAAACAGAAGCTTTCCTCGAGCCAATCGAAAAACACAAAAAGTATTACAAAATGTGAACTCTAAGTTACCGTCTTTAGTCATTTTCAACCTTTTCTTAACAGGAAAGTGTCTGCCAGGAGTGCACAAAAATCCATAAGCTTGAAGACAATACAATCCACTGGTCTGAAGTGCGTGATAGTGGTCCAACAATAATTCAATTGTTTTGATTACTCTCAGAAACCCATTTGCAAACCATTATCTTAAGGCAATCAATGAAATTTAAAAAGTTTGTTGAATTTTCTTCCCTGATTGTTTCGTCGCAAAGCAAAAGGGAGCAGATGAGAAATCACTAAAACTAAGGCCAAGCCATGGGGTCATTTATTGTTGTTGTTGTTGTTATTATTATTATTATTATTATTATTAGCTTTTCTCTTGATTGAAAAAGGTTTCAATAACTAAAAAAGGCTTCAAAATTTCAAAAGCAAACCAACCATTCCCCTGTTTTCAAAAGTCTCTGCCTTAACTGCCTTAGGCCACAACTGTAATAGTATTCTTTTGAATATCCTAGTTTACAATTAGCCTGGCCCCTTAACTTTATCAAAGAAAACGAGATTCGCCATAAAAACTGATCACACACAATCAATCATTACAGATGTCACACATCAAATGGCAAGAAATCCCACCCTACCCCTCCAAAAATTGATGAAATTGAATCAGAAGAACTGAATTCATTGCGATATGATAAAAATTAATTTGAGTTCTACCATAAATGCCCTTTTCTTAACTTAAAAGTAATGGCTGCATAAGGCACAACAAAGTGCAAGAGGATGATTCCCGGGGGTTTCCAAAAAGCTATGTTTATAGATTCTTCATGTCTTCTCCTCTGCTTTGAAACTCGTTTCGTTGCACAGCTCTATGAATAAATAAAATAAAATAAAATAAAAGACACCCACAACAATAAAACTCTTTTTTTTATTATTATTTTTCAATAATTTAATCATAAATCAAATTTGCAAACCCATTTTCAACTTAATGATTTTGCTTTCTTGTACTCAACGACAATTTGGGTGAACTGAACAGAGAGAGATACTTATCTGGGCCACTGCACTGTCTATCTCAAAAGGAAAATAAAAGGCTAATTTGCTTGCTAGGGTAACCTTGGTGAAAAAAACTTTACTGGGCTTTAATTATTAAGAAAGTGTTGCCACATTGATGATCCTGGGTGAGAAAGAGATCCCCGTATCCTCCCCTGTCAATCACTATGATTCTCATGAAATTCACATTCTCCTATAAATAAATAAAGCCTGTAACATGAATGGCTACGTGCATTGGGAAATAATAATACATGCATATTATTCATGAGTTCCATCCTATTTCTATTGCCACGACTTGTAGTATTTTCTGGTGTTGTGAAAATGATTGCTTAAAATCACCACCCAAGAGAGATACAATTTTTGGTTTGCATGATTATATTTATATATGTGCTGTGCTGTGCTGCTTCAACTTAAACTAAAATGGTCAAAAGCTGGTTTTTTTTTTTTTTTTCAATTGCACAAAAACTGGAAAAAGGAAAGGCATATTCTTGATTCACTGTCTGAATATGAATGGTAATTTAATTAATTACCATGTTTGAATTCTAAGCCATAGAAAGAAGATCGTGTGTCGAATCTTACATGTTGAATGTCTCGGAGCTCCCTTTTTTGATACGAGAATCGAGGATTAGATTTTAAGAAACACCATGAAAAAGGGGCAATTGAGGAGTATTCAATCCAAGTACAACTTAGAATGTATACACACATACATATACATATATTACTATTAAGTGTAGATTCATGGAATATATATTCTATGATCAAATAAAGCTTATTGTTGCACATAAATTTGGCAACACTTGTACATAACATAAATGCACTAAGTTAAAATCTTCATAGAATTCTAGTTATATATTACTGAAAGGATGTAAAATAATATTGTAGAAGCATCCAAATATTTTAAAACTGGTATTATTCTTTTACGCATGAAGCTGTAAAGTTGGAGCATTTACTTCGGAAAAAGGGTTAAATCAATTTCAACAAGACCCTGTAGGTCATGGTCATCAAACAGGCCAAAATCATGCAGCACGAGTCTCTATTGATCGCACGGTTGAGATGCGTCTTTAAACATTATAACCAGATTACAGCCGTGGAATAAAAGGCAATGCATGTAAAATATCCTACGGCCAACCCAACCCAAGCAAAGCCCAGCAGCTACCAGTCAAATGCATGAAAGCGAAATAATGGCTGCTTTCAGCTGTTTCCCTCCGGTGCTCTCTTTATTAACTCCCCATCATCAAACAATCTTCCTCAGCCTTGTAAACTAAACTTCTCTCTTCTCTGTCTTCACTAGTTGTTCGTTTCTCTCATTTTTCTTCTCTGCAAATGTCTCAAGTCCTCTCAAAATCTCCCAAACACTGCGCCGAGAAGCAAGGATTAAACATAAACATTGATAAACACTACAAGAAACTCTTCTGTGCTTTCTCCACATTTTTTACTTCACTTCTTTCGCTTATCCTCCTAATCTGGCTTATTCTCCACCCTGCTAAGCCCCAGATTTCCCTCAAAGAAGCCGATATCTATCAGCTAAACCTCTCAGGTTCCCACCTCCTCAACTCTTCCATCCAGCTTACATTACTCTCCAAAAATCCTAATCAGAAAGTTGGCATTTACTACGACGTCATACAAGTTTACGCCGCTTACAAAGGCCAGCAGATAACTGCCGACACGTCTTTACCTCCTTTCTATCAAGGACATCAAGAAGCCAATCTGTTAACAGCATCTTTGGTCGGAATAGGATTGCCGGTGGCGCCGTCGTTTGGATATGAAGTGGGACGTGACCAGACGGCAGGAAAACTTGTCCTGAATGTGAAAGTTAACGGAAAGCTGAGGTGGAAAGTGGGAACTTGGGTTTCAGGACGTTACAGATTTAACGTTAACTGTGTTGCTGTGATGGATTTCGGACCAAATATTCCGACAGGTCCTCTGAGTTCAAAGCAAGGAACTCGGTGTTCAACTAGCCTTTGAATACTACTCAATTGTCAGTGCTTGGTATTGTATTAGCTTGTTGTTTTACATGTGTGTGTTGGTTTTGTTTTATTAATGGAGGTGTTTTAAGTTTGTAAATAAAAACCAAAATGGGAATTATTGACATTATAAAAGAAAAGCTTTGCTTTGGTTGGATTGTTTATACATTAATTTATCTCATATTGATCTTATCTTATCTTATAGTGCGTTCGTGTGTGTGCAATTGGACTTGGATTTTTGCTTTGCATGTGCTGGGTGTTGGTGGAGAGTGTCTTTTCTTCTTTCTTTGATATGGGGAATGACTGTTTTGATTCACTTGCTCGGAGAATTGGAGGAAAGATGAGATTCGGAGAAGGGGAAAAGCGGAAACAAATTTAAAGGCGGGGAAATGAATACATAGCGTTCTTTTACTTTCTTGGGTGGGCCGAGGAATCCATCAGGGGTTTTCCTTTAGCATTATTTTCCATGTCAATCTCAATCTATCTCTAGTAAATTATAAAAGGAGTCAAGCCTAGCGAGTCTAGGCCACTCACCACTCGCAACACAACTGCGGGGTCGAATTGTGTGCCACTGCCACTGGCTGCGTTTCTTTCTTTCTTTCTTTGGTGGGATCTTTTGTCCTCTTCTATTCCCATGTCTTTACAAGACGAAGACGAAGACGATGACGTAGATGAAAGGTTTTTAACTTTTAATCTCTGGTTCTACGTTAGACATAACTAAACAGATCATGTCAGTCCATTCAACCGTCAAACGGCAAGTATTAACTCCCTCGATTTAAATGTTTTTTTAGTTCAATTGTTAGTGGAGTTCCGATACAATTTTTGGGCATAAATTAAAAGTTGGTCTCTATAAACTCTTTTTAACAGATTTATAAGTTTGTATAAACAGATTGACAATTGTTAAATATCAACCAACTAAACACAAACATTTATCATAAAACTTCACAATTGTAACTTTAAAATTAGGAGCGAGGGAGTGAACTCTCATTAAACAATTAATCTAATATAGACATTTATCCAAAGTATATTGTGAAACAGCACGTGTGCAATGGTTCTAATTATATAATAAACATAAACTAAACTAAAGAAAAGAAACTTACCTCTCGAATGCAAGAAAAGGACATGTTTGAGTTAAATTAAAACTTAATTTACGACATAAAGAATACAAACTTAACTACCGCAAGAAAGGGTAGGGAGGGTCAAACAATGCCACCTCTTTACTCCAATTTTTATAATAATTCTGCTAACTTTAGACATACCATTAAAATGTTAAACACAAAATTTTGACATTAATAAAAGGTGACCCTACTCTTTTTTTATAAATTACAAAGTCACAGACTCGACAGCTCTTTATATTCTGAATATAAAGTCAATGGTAACAATTCAGCAGTTGGAGCAGTCATTTCTTTTTTTTTCCTTTTGCGTCCACCCTTCCTTCATAGTTTATTATGGCAGGAGACGTTGGATACAGCCAAAATATAATCTCTCTAATATTTGCTTCCAAGAAAAGAAAACTGCAGTGCCTCAAATTTCAAAAGTGCACTAACTTTCAAGGACTTAAAAGCTGGTCATGTCCCACTATATAATAAAGAAACGCAAGTAGCTGAAAGATAATTCACAGGCACACCCATACGAAAGCAATTTCCCAATTTTGTTTTCAACTCTACAAAATATAATATAATATATATATATATATATATATCTCTCAGGTTTGACACTGCTGCATATTAGATAGCATACAAAGAAGAAGCAAGAAAATGTAAGTTATCAAATCAAACCGTAGTCAAGGTAGGGAAACACCAACAGTAACACCAGGTTTACATTCGAAGGTTTAACAAAACAAGTAAATGGTTTCTTATTTTTCCATGTTTATAGCCATGGTTCAGATACAGCTCAATTGAAGTTAAAATATTCTCGCTAATGGGTGGGTGCAAGATGATCAAACAAAACTTGGAGAATACGAGATTGCAAAGTTACCAAATGCTATATCAGGGTTCCAGTTCCACCGCTTCCCTCCCTTTAGTTGACAAAATTTATTCATTTAATTAGGGCTCTTTTGAGCACTTGCACCGCATCTTCACGTTTCTCATCAAACCTTCGTATTTTTAAACTCATGCTGCATTAAAACATAGAGGTAGGAAACTAAAATCTACTTTAACTCTCTGAGCAAGGAGCAGAAATGATCATACAAACTTGTAAAGACAAAATCAGTCATATCCATTACTCTATTCACAAATTTCGTAAATGGATGGCAAATGTGAATGAAAGCTGCCCCGAACCATCATATAAATTTCCTCTATAATCCTAATTATACATTTTCAAATTAATTATCCTGCTCAGGCAGAATAATAAGGAGGGACATCCAACTCTTTCTTTTATTTTTTTTCTTTTTCTAGACTCCTCCAACTCCAACTTAGAAGGAAGCTCTAAACAAAAAGTATAACCATCCACACAATATAAGCTCAACTATGACTTTTATTTTTCCTTTTTTCCCCCATTTTTCAAATTTCTACTCATGAAAGGGAGCATATTTGCGTGGGTTTGCCTGCTGCCAGTGTTTGTATGCGTCAACCCACAATTGCAAGAAAAACACGGAGTTGCACATTAAACACCCGTCACACAATAATAAAACTGAAACTCGTACAGAGTTTCATGATTGAATCAATTGAAATCATATAATAATCCTTAGCTCTCTTGTCTCTTTGCAAATTAAATTAAACAAATACATTACCATTTTTATGGGGCAAATCAGCAATAAGCCTCGTTCATGATCATACCATGATCAATTTTCAACAAATACTGAAAACAAAACTAAGGAATCTCTAGAATACCTTCCTTCACTGTTAGTTCTCCATGACATGGTACCCCCGCAACCTGCAAAATTCAGACACGTACAGCCAAAACTCAAGATTGTATTAAATCAGAACTAACCCATTTCCAGTAATGTTTCTTGACCGACAACGCCTTTTCAGCCACAGAAGAATCCGCATACTCATCTCCCTCTTCCGTACAAAACTCTCCATCAGGCAATCCATCCACAAAAGCATCTACTGAATGCAACACATAACGTGCAGGCAAACCAGGATACGAAACCGAATTCCGCTCCTCTACCTTCTTCTTATACGACCCCGGAACAATTTTAAGAGAGTTAGACTCATTCAAAATCGAACCCAACTCTTCTTTCACCGCGCGAATCACAGCCTTTTCTGGGGTTTCATTGGCCTTCATTTTCTCCGCCAAGGGACGACACCGTTTCCTCACACTACCGTCAGATAACTCTTGATGGGATTCAACCAGAATTCGATTGTCTTCGCCAATGATTCGCACAGTTACTACGTTAACTGTTCTAACAGGAGGGATGGCATCAGCAAGACAAGTCTCGCCGTCGGAAAGCTCGAGCCAGAGATTGTGGACATTCTTGGTGCCGGGTTTGACGCCCCACGAAGCGAAAGAATCGGAGGCCAATCGGGGCTTGAGCCAATCGGAAAGAGACTGCGGCGAGGCAAATAAATGCTGGCGGTTTCCGGTCTGGGACATGATGGGGATTTTGAGAAAACGGCGAGGGTTTGATGGGAAAGATAAAAAAGGGATTTTGAGGGGAGAATTAGGTTTGGAAGAAGTGAAGAGACAGAAAATAGAGAATGCAGCGAGGATGAAATCAGGGAAAGTTGAGGGAGGAGGATTGATGACTTTGTGAGTGGTTTTTATTGGCTTTGGTTGAGGTGACATGTCAATTTATTTAACTATTGATTGCAGCAGAGATGACGATGACAGTAATATTTGCAGTAATACTAGTTGAAATTCCATAATTATTATGAACGGAACGAAGGAGGGGGAGGAAGAAGAAGGGAAAGAAACAAGAGGTGAGAAATTGCTGGATGTTTGGGATCAGATATTATTCCGTGTCATATTCGATCATGAATTTCTTAGTTCTTGATTTTAGTCGAACTCCACTACCGAGTCAAAATGGTATGGGCTTATGGTTGGAGAAGATAATTAATATGCCACTGACTGCTAAACAGCCCAACCTACTTTCTATTTGTCACCACTATTTTTCATAGGCATTGTTTCCACAAAAAGAAGTTGCAGATTATAATTTTAGTATCTACTTTTCAAAATTTATTGCGAATAAATTTGTTTGTTAGTTTAATTTTCCTTTTTTAAATGTGGCAGAAATTTCTTTGGTTAGCTCCCCCCTCGTATTGATACTGTCATAGAAGGCACTGCTTTCTTCTTGCTCCGGAGGCAATCATCAAAAGACAAAATTGTTGCCGATAAACAGAATTCCTTTAAATCTTAACGCAGTATGGAGATTGAACACTTCCATAGAATTTGATAAGCATTTTTAAAAAATTCTAAATATTTTGTACAATGGACATGGCAACCACCAGAGTAAACAACTACAGCAGAACACGCATAGATGCAAACCCCAAACACTGAACAAAGAACTGAAACTCCTTATTACTGTTTATTTCAACTACATAATTCCGTGTATCATTGCTGCTTCAAAAGTTCTATCATTATGAGCATAAAATGAAAAACAAATTGCATCCGAACCAATACAAGAAAACCATCCATGTACCAGATTATTAAGGTAACTCAACTCAACATAGGCTCCATTATATCCAAATATGACTCCTACATTTTACATCAAATTGAAAATGCTAGTTGGTTTATCAAAAATATATCAACATGCAGCTGGAGCTATCGACAACATTCATCCTCTAAACTGAAAACACCAAAGCAAAGAGATTTGAACCGCTTATGACATTGAGGTATAGTTTTTGAAACCTTAGGATTGACATGGATTCATCAAAATCAGACCCAAGATTTCCGGTGGATAACAACGAAGGCACAATGGCTCCAGGTCTCCACTCTGCACTAAGATCAATTTTACTAGGAAAACAGTTGCCAAATTCCAGGCTAATTCACATGCCTTACTAATCTGCTTATTCATGTCAGAATGACAAACAATTCTACCGAACTGCCAGAAGAATTATCTTCTATTGAACTAACATGTTAATTCATGAAATTATTTATCTATCTTGATAATCCAACATAAACATAGTGTGGGAAGTAGACAACCATAGGCACAAAAATCAAGAAACTTGTATCTGTAGAGGGCAAAGAACAGAGGAAAAGGAAGTCATATGGGACATGCTAGATTCTGAAGCCTGACTAGTTGCTCCTTCACAAAAGTTGGCTATTCAAAGCTCAAAAAATGCACTGCCAACAATTTTATGAGACTCTACGATATTACGATACAGAACATAACTCTATCTTATGGAAATTCTTCCCTCATCAGTTCTTCAAATGCAATTTCCACACAACCTGTTGTACTACTTGTCCAAGTAAACATAAATCCTAGACTATGGCCACTAGGTTTACATCTTCCTTATCAAGCCAAATCAGGGGATCTGCATAAAAATACAAAATGTTTGAATATAAGTAATGAAAAAAATTTTGCAATGAACTCATTGAACAAGAACGAGATTTAAATTATTCTAGATATAAAGAAAACGAAGGTTGAATTGTATGAGTCCATTGATTGTTGCAACTAAACCACAAATTAATCCTGTAAGGAATTACACCACATGAACAAAGATGTTTTGATGTTTTTACCCCTAAAGAGTTTTACTATCACCAAAAAGGCTAAAATAGCAAGACTTGTTAATATTTGAAACTGGAAGCACACTGCACACCTATCAATTCCAGGCTATCCTTCACCTAATTTAAAAAGTCTAGATGCCAAGCAAAACAAAGAGAGAATATAATATTTTTCCACATAACGTGAGTGTAGAACCACTTCACAATCAAGAACCATAGTAGGTGACAATACTAATATATGATGGAAAGCTCACTGTTGGCAAGATCAGGGTAAGATGGATCAGATAAAAGACGGATACATTTTCCATTATGATATTTCTTATCAGTCAAAAATGTAAAAGTGGAAATCTTAGTACACTAAAGAGTTGTACTGCATTGATGATTTGTGCACTGTAAAGACAATGGTAATTTCTAGTCTTCCATAGTACACATTCCACTATCTAGAAGCACAAAATTTTACAGATAATGTAATTCCATCTGCTAGTATGACATTTAAATTTAAACTATTGTTCTCATTAAATCAGTCCAAAGATATCAAACATCTAATAAACTCACTTAAAAGTTACAGCAAAAATTACATATTTAACATCGAAATGGTTCCCAGATGGTCAAACCTCAAACTTTCAGAAGCTGCATTTTGTTAGAGAATGCAATCGCAATCCAATCAGGCTGTGCAGCAGACCATTGGAGCTGGTTAATCTCACAGCCAGCCGAGTACACAGACATGGGATCAATCCCATTAGGTCCAGGAACTGGCGGCAATTCCCAGATGAGAGCCTGTGAATCATCTCCAACAGAACATATATGCCTACAACTCTGAGGAGCCCAAGCAATGGCATTCACACTAGCTTTATGCCTCTCCAATTCGGCAACCGGCATTGTTGGTGACCTTATATCCAATATTACAACTTTATTACTATCCATCAAAATAGTTGCCATGTACCTTAAATCCTGCTTATTCCAAGCTAATCTAAGCAATGGCGTGTCAGGTTGCGGACTCTCGTAAATAATCGTAGAATGTTCTTTGTCTCTCAGATCGAAGATTCTAACTGACCCATCAGCAGAAACAGAAGCGAAAACCCTAGCTTCACCCCAGCAGATGTCATAAACCTCTCTATCATGAGCAATCAGCTGCGTTTCAACAACACCCTTTTCTATATCCCATATAGTGCAAGTAGTGTCAATGCTAGAAGTTCCAATTCTCTTAGGTTCAATCTCGTTCCAATCAAACGAAGTCAAAGGAGCACAAAATTCGCTGCTTTTGCTGTTGTTAAGCACCGTAACCGGCTCAATCGAAGAATCACGAACTTCCCAGAGACGGAGAAAGTCGCCAGACGAAGCCAGAAGATCAGATGATTTACGGAGAGAAGAACAAGAGTTGGGATGAAACATGAGCTTGGTGGGCGGGTAAGGATGCTCAAAGGAGAGAGCTGGAAGAGTTTTAACAGAAAGACTTTCAGGGTCGAACGAAACGACGTCGACTCGATTGTTGTAATCTTCAATAAAGCTGCCGACGGCGATGCGATGGTAGAGTTGATGGGTGCGAGAAGGCGTGGAACAGAAAGCCATGGCGTAAAGAGGGTAAGGGGATTCATAGGTGACGGAATTTTCGGATCTGAGATGAGATTCTTGAGTTGAGTTATCCATTTTGTTTTCTGGGTATGATTAGGCTTTTTCGGCTTTTTGAGGTGGGAAAAATATGAACTCTCCGGGGAAATGGAAGGGAAAATGAGTGGCGGTGATTGGGGAGCCTAGTTTGACACTTTCTTTTGGCACTCTTTTCAATTCATACGGTAAAGTAATGCAATGGAATGTGAGGTGACTATTCAAAACCGGGTGCTGTTTTCAGAAGTTTTAGGAGTTGTATGTGGTGGTTGTCTTCTCCTTGTTTCTCAAAGTTCGTTGATCGGTCGACAACTCGCGGAATAAATGGGTGGAAAGCCTATCTGAACGAAGGAGTTGATTCATCACAGATCGGGGGCAAACTGCGATGGGCCGGGCCTTAATGGGCAGCAGGTTGTAATTTCCGTGACAGGCCTCTATCTTCATACCAGACTTGAGCCCATGTCGGACTGTATTTTATTGTTCAAGGATTCAGTCTGATCAAATTCCTTTTGACACTTTTTTAATTTTAAATATTATTTTTATAATTTAAATTATTTAACAAAAATAATGAAGTTGTGTTTTATAAAAATATTAATACTTTTTAGCTTTCTGAAATAAGATTATTAAAAAAAAAAAATCAATAGATGGTACAAAACACTATAATTGAGGATGCCCATTTTTCTCTTTTGTTGTGTATTTCTATTCAGCAAGAGACAAAATCATCCTTATTTCGGTTAACCAAATCAGGTTAATATTAAACGATATTCTGTAACAATTTTATTTTTTATTTTTTGAAAATAAAAAAAAAAAAAATTAGAAATCAGGTTGTGGGGTGGATGTTGTACTATTCGTTATAAAATGGTTGTTCCGCAATTGCCAACGCTTAAAAGCAATTGACTATTATTCTTTTTCTATAACTTTTTACTCCTCTAGAAGTTCGACCAAAGAATACAGGTTTTCTTTTCCTTTTTTTTTTTTTTTTTTTATTAATTCATTTTAGGTTATATTGATTCATGTGTCCATACCTAACCTCATAAATAATAATATTAACATTTGAAAGCCGAGGATACGCACGACCCACCTATTTGAAATGGGGTAAACAAAGAAAAATGAAATGAAGCCCGTGTTTGATTATTATCACCGAGAAGAGAAGGGGCAGAGCACATGACATTTAAAGCGAGATGACAAGTCAGTACGAATATATTGGCCTGGAACCCCCCAGCAGGGCGGGCGCAACCACAGACAAGATAAGAGAAGAAAGTATAACATTTTGATTTGTGCTCAGCTAATCATGCACATGTAATCCATTGTATGTGATATGCACCGTCCGCATGGATTCGCAGGGATTTCTCCAGTTTTCAGTCTGACATTTAGAGGCAATTTGTCATTTGTCTCTTAATAGTTCATACATCATCACTTCATCACTCCATGACGCATCACCTATTGCTTCAAGATCGCGTCATTTACTCTTTCTTACAATTTTTTATTAGTTTTTGAAGCCAACCTTCTACGAGCCGACAACCCACAAGTAGACAAAGAAGATAATGTTCTCCTGCGGGGAAATCAATAATATACCACGATTTAATAATTAATGAGAGAGGCGAGAAGGGTTCAAATTCAATTTCGTTAATTTATTAAGTAATATAATTTTAAAATACATGATAAATAAAAAAATTTGAGTAAAATAATTGTATTAATATTATTAATATGATTAAATTATAATGAATTAAAATTTAATAAAATTTTTTATTATTTAATTTATATAATAAAAAAATATACAGTTTTTTATTTATTATTAATAAATATATTTTTATTTAATTAATTAAATAATATTATTATAATAAAATCATTTTATGCCAGACTTTTTACGCGAAGAGTGCTAGATGTGTAATTTGTGGAGAAGAAGATTAGCCACCGCATGGGAACATCTTAAAAAGGAGTGTTTGAAATTGGAAGCAGCAGAAAATCCAGCATTGAAGATCGGGGCTACAAGATATAAATGGGCACATCAGGCACTAAATCAGTGGCTACCACACCGAGTCATTAAATTCAATAAACCAATTTTCCGCTTGTCTTTCTGACAGCACAATAGAAACCGTCCGTTACTAATCGAGCATTTCCTTCTTGTTGCCCGCGCATGCACATGCGCATGCCCCCACCCATGCACCGTCATATTAATGGTCCGTGTGGCTCACAACTCCGACCACCCCTTCTACCTCTGTATTTTATCTGTCAAGTCAGTTCTCCTCTGTCATTTCTATTTCCAACAAAACCAGACCATGTATGTATGTATGTATGTGATTGATCAGGATTCATGAGTCACAGTCTTACAGTGCTGGTCCAGCAACTTAATTTATTATTTTGAGTCCTTCTAGCAAACTTTTGGATCAGAAAGGATCAATCTAGATAGTTATATATGAATGGAGCGCTGATCATCGAGTACTGTTCAAGTCGTGGCAGATGTGAAATTTTTTCCACAGGCAGGCAATGCCAAGCCAAATTCCTTTTACGGGAGACAGCCCGTGCACCGGAGCGGGCAACATCAGATACATACAACATGCTTACGTGTTCTCTCTGCTATTTTAAGGCTATTTATGTTCATTCCAGTGTTATCAATAATATCAATCAATCGATGTATGATTCACTCAAATTGCTGTAAATTACGAGTTAAAATCTGAAAGAATTTGGCTAGATCACCTCAACATCCAATTGGGTGTAAGTCATACCCATATCATACGCTATCTAATATAGTCATGCAATACTGGAGACTCCTGAGCGTGAAACCTTGAGCGCAACTCCGAGTGTGTATCCACCCTAGTATATCATCTCGATTACTAAATAATGGCCAAAAACTTTATTATTATTATTATTATTATTTTGCCTTCACACATATTTTCTCCACCTGTCATTGGTAATCTTCATCCACGCCTCTGCATATATGTCAAAAATCTCCATCTATCAACATCCCCTGCATCATGATTATGTGCTCCACTTTTTCCAGAGAGCTTGACCACGAGTGCAAAGCCTATTACACTGTTTCGTTTACTACATACAAACCACAAACTTTATACGTCTAGATGGGTGAACACACAGTAATATTCCCGTGTTAAGCTTATTAATCAATCAAACGGATTAAAAAAAAAAATGATCCTCCTTATCGAATAATGTTTGTGTTATGGCTCAAACGTCATTAACTTAAAACACACGCTGAGTTCTTAATATACACTCGTGTACTACATTGTTATTGTTAGCTTACCAACATATCTTTCTATTTTTCTTTTCCCTTTTTTTTTTTTTTTTATTTTCACAAAAAGGGAAAAACACAGTGACGTAGAAATTGATTGCGTGGTCGCTTAGCTGTCATTCATATTCAGCAATGGGCCATCAATCACCATTATTATATGCATAGATATACCTTGGAAAAACACTTTTTCAAATTTGTAACAATTGTTAAATGAGGAAACATCTTCCATTTTTATAGTTAAAAGCACTTTTGATGGCAATCAGAAGCTTTAAACATATAGTTTTCGGATTACTTGGGAGAGTTTCTTTTCTTTTTTTTTTTTTTTTTCTTTTCATCTTTTAACCGTAAATCGGAGGTATTGGTCGGCCAAGCCAACTCACGGTTAAATTTATAGCATACCCGCATCCTTTTGCCATTAACTATTTTTGAAATAAATGACAATCAATTCTAGTCGATATTAGTTAAGGAGATTAATTATCAAAGGCATGGAGAGCAAAGCGACTTCCTATGAGAAAGCAACAAATGTGAAATGTTATTGGACGAAGACCTACAAAAAGCGGTCAATACATCCAGCACCATAAATATAAGCTGTGTCAGGTGCGGTGTGCTCATCTTCCTGGAAGTTGAAAATAAAAAAATATGAATGGCAAATATTATATATAGCCCAATATTTTTAAACTTTTGTTTTTGTTATTTCTGTGTCTTTTTGCTTCAGCATCAGTACAGTATAACTCATAAACAAAACCTATATGTATGGATACCAAAGTGTTGTCTTCCGGAGTTCAGTATTCGAATTTGCCGGAAAGTTATGTAAGGCCTGAATCGGAGCGTCCGAAACTGTCCGAAGTTTCTGAATGCGAAAACGTTCCAGTTATAGACTTGGCGTGTGATGACAGGAGCTCAATTGTTCAACAAATCGGTGATGCTTGCAAGAGTTATGGGTTTTTCCAGGTTTGTATTTTTTATCAATCTGTGATTTCAACTTCTTCTAGTATTCGTAAATTGATTGATTTGTTAAGAGAGTGGCAGAATTAGTTGACAACATGAGATGGATATCATACTGTAGGTGATAAATCATGGGGTGCCCTTGGAAGCAGTGGAGAAAATGTTAGGAGTGGGCAGAGAATTTTTCAGGCTGCCAGTTGAGGAAAAGCTGAAGCTGTATTCAGATGATCCCTCAAAGACAATGAGATTATCAACTAGTTTCAATGTTAACAAGGAGAAAGTTCATAACTGGAGAGATTATCTCAGACTCCATTGTTATCCTCTTCATAAATATGTTCCTGAATGGCCGTCGAATCCACCTTCCTTCAAGTAAGTTTCTCGCTTTCTTTCTCTCTCGCTTTTTCATTTTTTCCTTTTAAAGGATCCATTTAAAAACCAAAAAACAAAAATTAACTGTGTGATTAAATAGAATTATTCTTTCCACATGACACTTGGTTTAGATAATTTATTTATTTATTTAAATTTTTTCGTATTTTAACACGTCATATTAATTGAAATTTACTAATTACATATTAAAAATTAGTATGATATTTTATTTTTTTTTATAATTAAAAATTTTATCTATAAAAGGGAAATTAAAGTATTGTATGAAACATTCATCTTAAGTCATGCTTAGTATTTTTTTTTTTTTTTGGTAATAAAATCCGGAAAATGAATATGATATTCAGAGAAGTTGGAAGTCATCTTCTTGGACCTAAAATGCTCCTGACCTAGCTGCTACTAAGAGCAAGGGTAAACAAAACAAGGTACAGAAAGTAAAATCCAGCCTAGAAGAAGCTTTCCTTTTCCTTCCTATTCATCACCACCAAATCTAACCTCAATTTATCTTTTAAAATCAATCGGAATTGCGCCATAATTTTCTCAATCTAAGAAGACATTATAATCAATATTTATATATTATATATGGTCAGCTTACCCAATAATGGCAGTGAAAACTAAGACTCAAAACACTGATCTCATACGGCGCCGAATAACGAGTAAAATTACTAGTTAAATATGGGGAGAAAAAAGTGCGTTAGCAACGTGACATCATACAAAGCCTGTTGTAAAAGACATCTAACTTTATGAGTAGGATGGAATTGTTCTGGGTTGCGTCGGCCATTCTGGGGTTAAGCACGAGGTAAGATTTTTCTTTATTCTACTACACATGTAGTGGTCCACCTTAAATTAGGTCTCACCGCCCTTTATCCTCTATTATTTTCTGCATTCCATTTGTTAATATATTTGAATAGGAATAAGAAAACTATATGTTATAAATTAAATATATATATATGTACGTTATGTAAGAAAATATATAGGCTGTAGGGATCTGGATGTTATTGTCCTGTTTATTTAGTTTTTCAAAATGTAGTGTATAGCTAAACTCGATGGTTGAGCTATTGGAAATTGCACATTTGACGATCCGCGATGATACGGACGCGGATACCGTGGGTCATCAGCCACTATACGGTATAGAAAATATAGTATGTCGGCACTGAAACGGTCACGAGAATAATGATAATTGCACAGTGCTGATATCACAGCCATTGACATTTGAATTGGGCCTAAGTGACAAGTTGCATATGCACATGCGTAAAGACCAAAGAAACTTAACTCCGTGTTTGCGAGAGCCTGACGTCATAGAAGTGAACCCGTGTTTTATGTCATACTGATCTGTGATTGACAAATTGATCTGTGTGACTAAGAAGTGGTCTTTTAGTCGGCATTACACGAAACTATTTAAATACTGACCGTAGCTTGCATGGTTCCCCGTCAGCATGTTCTAGATTGCTTTATTTTATTTTATTTTATTATTTATTAAATATATAGGCATATAGTTTTTTTTTTTTAATCTTTTATTTCAGATTGTCAAAGGAGGATAATTAGGTCATTGCCGCTAATGTTTATTTAACGAAATTTCAATAATTTTTTATTTTAAAATTAGGTATGATCAAAATATTTTAACTTTTTTAATGATATCAATACATTAGTTATAAACAAGTTAGAAAAACTCACCACGCGTCTTTTAACATTAAGGTCAATGTAATTACTGAACAAGGTTGGCACAAATTATTGCTCTATCAAAATATAAAAGAAAAAATACAGAAACATATTCATGACAGGGTCATGGAGATTATGATGTTACCATGCCAATACTCTTTTATCAATCTTTGGGATAACTATTACGTGTCATCCTTCCGGCTTTATAAAGATTTCTAGATAGACATGGCACTTTTGAACGTCATTTTATCATCAACATTGTCGTCGTCGTCAACGTCAATTCGTCGACACCATTATTCGTATTATTATGGTTGGCCACTTGTTAAATTTTGAGACCAACTTGCCTGATCTTTCCCTGGTGTGGTTTTTTAGATGCCCAATTGGTTGATTGTTGGGCCTGGTACAGTCTGGCTCGAATGAGGTTCTAAAGCCCAATTGTTTTATGATTTGGTAGGGACATTGTGAGTGTTTACTGTACAGAAGTTCGAGAACTTGGGTGCAGGTTGCAGGAACTGATATCGGAGAGCTTAGGCTTGGAGAAAGACTGCATCAAAAACATGTTGGGCGAACAAGGACAGCATATGGCTGTCAACTTTTATCCGCCATGTCCGGAACCAGAGCTAACTTATGGGTTGCCAGGACACACTGACCCAAATGCCCTCACCATTTTACTTCAAGATTTACAAGTAGCAGGACTTCAAGTTCTCAAGGACGGCAAATGGGTTGCCGTGAAACCTCATCCCAATGCTTTTGTCATCAACATTGGCGATCAGTTGCAGGTAAACATTCCAATGTCACATTAAAATTAATCTGCATTATGCGTTCGTACATTACGCATTTGTTTTTTTTTTTTTTGGATTGATTAAGTGATTGCAGGCAGCGAGTAATGGAAGGTACAAGAGTGTGTGGCATCGAGCAATTGTGAATGCTGAAAAGGAAAGAATGTCAGTTGCTTCGTTCCTTTGTCCGTGTGATGATGCAGTAATCAGCCCACCAAAGCCTCTCACTGAAGATGGATCTGGAGCTGTTTACAGAGATTTCACTTATGCGGAATATTACAAGAAGTTTTGGAGCAGAAACTTGGACCAAGAACATTGTTTGGAACTTTTCAAGAACTAGTTAGCTTCGTTATTGTATGCTTGCTCACTGGGATATCGTCGCATTAAGGGGCTCTGCACATGAGGATGACGGCCGCAATAATGTGAAATTTGCCCTTTTAATTTCGTAGAATAATAATTGGCCATGCTGCTTGGATTCGTGCCAATTTCTTAAAAGCAGCTGCAGAGAACCGTTTGTCGCCAGTGGAAAGTTCGCGTAACTTTCTTATACATGAATTGAACTATTAAATCTCGTTTTGCTGCTCATTGTTGTAATATTTTGGAATTATTAAGTGTCGAACTTAGGAGTGACTTCAATGTATTTTTAATAAGTTTAATATATAAAGTGTGAATTTGTGACACCAAGGGCAACGATTGGAAAATTAATGTACGTGCATCACCATTGTAAATTTCGTATTTTTTTTTTTAACACAACCAAACTCAAAATCACCCTTTTATTTGAATTCGCAGGGGTTAGAAATACACATATACGAAGGAATGCCAAATTTGAAATGCAATAGTTCAATTGTTTTAGATATAGGGTGAATTTGTGATACCAAGTGCAATGGCATGCAGACTCATGCCTTCTTAAGAAACTCCATAATGCAAGTGTTAAAAGCAGAGCAGACTACTTGGAAACCTTGAAATCCAGAAACCTTAGCCAATGCTTTGAATTCCTGTTCAGTCCTCTTCTCCACCAGGATTATGAGCCAACATGACGCAGTCAATGTGGACGACTACCTTAGATCCAAGGCTTGGGTCTGGTTTTTCTGGAAGTATACATTCAGCAACAATCACTTTTCCGTTGTCCGGGAGTGCTTCGTAGCAATTCTTCAAGAATTTCAAGCAGTGTTCATCGCTCCAATCGTGACATATCCACTGCAGCAACCACACACACACACACACAGAGGTCAACGAATCAAATCAAGCTTTCAAATTAACAATTTAATCGTAACTGATTACCTTCATGAAACCAATCACTCTTCAAATACACAACACTTGTATAATTAATTAGTGAAAAAACAATGGATTATTAGTGTGCATATATATACAAGGATATGAAGGAGAATCTTGAATAACATGGGGCAAATCGAAGTTAATGCCTTTAATGGATGTGTATTTGGAGACAATCATGTGAAGTGTAGCTCCAGTTCCACCACCAACGTCCGCAACTGAATTCAACCCCTCGAAACCTTTGTAAGTTTCGAGAATTTTCTTCATGGTGATTGTAGAATGCGAAGACATTCCGCTGTTGAAAACTTTGTTGAACCTGGGTTCTGTGCCATGATATTCGAATGCAGTCATTCCATACGCTTTGTTGAATGGAATACCCCCTCCAAGAACTGCCTCATTCAAGTAGTACCTGCATGCAGCCCATCAACCCAACCCGCAATAATTTGTCAACAATTCACCCCAAACATCATGACTAACTAAGGCAAAGATATATTAGGTGGAGAGGTGTGTCCCGCCCGATTCCGAAGAAGGTGGTCTGTTCCCACGTCAACCAAAACTCAACCATACTCTATTTTCAAAACGGGTCGGTGGGCTGTAGTGTGTTCTAGATTCCATAGCTGCTAGTGTTATTTTTTACTTGACGATATTGGACCAGCAAGGCAAAAGATCAAATCACATGCCGCAGGGGAAAGGAACCAACCAAATAAAGCCACGATTCACACAGTTGTCACTTGTCAATCATAAGTATAATCGCTTCTGTTGAAGACATAACTATTTTTTAAATATTCATCAAATATTTTCATTACTAGACTTCATAAACACAATGAAAACGGAATAATTCCAAACCAACCCTGCTTCAACAATGTAAACTATAACATGTATTGATAGTCTCTGTGGTCAGGTCATCAATAATTGACATGACGAAAAAAAAAAGAATTAAACGAAGGCAAAAGAAGAACTTAATTACCAACTTTCCATGAGGACTTTGTCCTGATTCATAAGACAAAGATCGGAAAGAGCGACGCCATCTTCATTTTTGGTGAGGAATTTACAAACGGGAGCAAGATCATATAGCCTCTCAACTTTGCCATCCGGAAGATTGCGCAAAGAGCAAGTAAGAATTGAATAACTAGCCAGAAGCCGCAGAAATCTGTTGAGCATGACCGGAGCATCTGGATTTTTTTGTAGGAAGCTGAGAAGCTATGTCTTTGGGAGAAAGGAAAGTTCCAGGAGGGCCAGCTTTAGAAATGATCTTCAATAAGTCCAGCTCGATGGCTGATTTGAGAACCGTGGGCAAGACTGAAGCACTGGTCAGTTGCATGGAAAAGAGATTAGCTTCTTCATCTGAAACTTGAGTTGGTGTTATCTGAGTTTCACCCCTTGTTGAGCCCATTTTTTGTTTTGAGAGAGGTTAAACTTTGAAGAAGAGAGAACGGATTTTGGAGAGATGGGAAGATTTACATGTACATATGGCTTAATTGTTTTGACAAACAACCACTATTACAATTGAAAAAGGTCTCACTTCACCGCCTATTCGAAATGAACCCACTTTCTATTGGGCTTGTGTTTTATTTTAGAGAGGATGTGCCATCCATTCTATTACATCAATATTAAAATTATTTAATTAATAAAATAAAAATATATTTATTAATAATAAATAAAAAATTAATATATAATTTTATAAATTTTTTATTATATTAATAAAATAATAAATTTTTATTAGTAATAAATATATATTTTATTTTATTAATTAAATAATTTGTATTATATCAATAATATAATATAATAATATTAACTTGCTTATTTTTATTTTATTTTATTACGACCTTCCTATCACCGTCTGATTTAAGTCAAGTTTGAAAAGCATGTTTTCTCACTCCACTTAATAATACAATGGAGTTTGAGGAGAGAAAGGAAAGTTGCTTGGAAAGGCCAAAGTAAGAACTTCAGATAAACAATTCTTTAAATGTATATAGTGGAGTGGAGTAATGATGATGACCAATTAAGTTAGTTGAGTCCTACTATTTATAAGCAATCTAAGTATTGTAGCAAACAAAAATCATAACTGAACATAATTATAATTTGTGATTCATGAAAACAAGTTGAATTACTTGTTATTTATTTATTGGGTATTGAAAATGATTAATAATTAGTGGAATGACTTCTCACCTACTCTTTTATAGGGAAAAAATCACAAAAAAAGAACTACAATGGGTCTGATTTGATTTGATGACCAATAAATAAATAACTGCATGTGGAAGCAAAAATAATTGTCTTCTTTGACGAAGGATGAAAATCATTCGCCCCAACTATCCACCAACCATAATATCTTAATTTGACCGTCAGCTAAACCAAAAAGAATTACAACTAGCATCGAAAGAAGACTTACCACCAAAATTTAAATACATAAATTAAAGAGAGAGATTTCTTTCTTCCTCCCCATTGCCTTGGTTTTAGCTTTCTTCTTTGATTTTCATGTGATTGGATTGAATAATAATACTTTCATGACATAATAATTAATTATACTAGTATAGAAGATTAAGGGATGCATCTTCCTATGATCTTGTAGTTGTTAAAGTCCAAAATGTTTGGCAGTGTTTTTGTTTGTCTCACTTTTTTCTTGGCAAAGACTTTCATCCAACGGAAGGTTTAAGGCAGGCTTAAACACATTTGAGTTGTAGGTCGAACATAAAATTCATACCCACTACAATTTTTGGTTCATCGTTTTGTACCGTCTGTTATTTGGAAAACTCAACGGGGAAAAGTGAGATGGAAGTAGTGGAAATATCGCCGTGTTCTACGGAGAAAGTGAAAAGAGTGATCAAGACTGCAAGTTCTACCAAGGAAGAAGAAGAAGAAGAAGAAGGGTCTCCACTTAGACACATGTTTTGCCTCTAGAAAAACGCGAACTTGAAACATTTTCAAGAGACTGAAGATTGCTTGGTTTTGGCCCATTTGAGTCTGTTAATATTATTAGTAATCTCTCTGATTCCCATAATCTTGATTTTGCTGATGATGCTAATAATTCATCTCTGTGCTCGCCGAAAAAGGCTAGGTTGGTTTCCATTTTCACAATCTTTTGTATATTTAAGCCAGGCTGAGCTGGTGCATTTTAATTTCTTGAAAGATTGTTCGGTAATTATCTTGTGTACGTGACACTTCGATGTTGAAATTGAATATGTACAGAAATCCAAATAAGTGGAAATTTTCAATTTTGAGAATGGGGTTTTGGCTGATTTTGAGCGATTGATTTGTGGATGGGTGGCTTCCACACATTCAAGGCGTCTGTGTCCGAAATTTCCATTTGACACAGCGTCTCATGAGAGTTACTGTAAACTGGTAAGAAAGTTTACCACTTGATTTCCTTTGTTAATTGAGTAGAATAATTGGACATGAGCTATCTTAGAAAACTTTGCAAATCTGTGAGATGCAGTGTTATTGTTAGGTCAGCTATTCAGTTGCACCGTGCAATTTCTGGTCTGAAACTGGACTAGCAGCGCATTGCCATCCATGCTGCAGAGCATATTGATGATTGGAAGAGGTGAAGGAATTCGATGAAACAACGTACAGTTGACAATGACAAATGAACAGCATCATTCATTCATATCTACAGTCGAGGAAGATTTTTGTTACAACTCTATTAGAGTTGATACTGCTTGTATAGCATAGCAGAGTGTCTTGTTTTGCTACTTCTCAGTCAAATTCCTTCCTACTTGGGATTTGATTTTTGGGTACTAGAGATAGCTTTCCAGTTTGCGGAAGAGAAGCAGATAGAATCTAATTATTCATGGTTAAAAGTTTTGTTATTATGATGATATATATTTTGACACTTGAAGTGATGAGCAATGGAATTCAGTCTGTTCATTATTGAATGAAAGAAAATTTGTTCTGCAGTTTCATAGTTGTACATTTGCGGTTTGCCACATTCATATATTTATAGGCATATCTTTGGTAGTGAGGTGATTTTACTTTACTAAGTGGCTAGAATCCTTCCTGTCAGCGATTTGCTCTTATTATATTGTTATGACTGAGTTGTGTTTGATCCCGATCAAACAGATATTTGAATTTTATGAAAAAAAAAAAAAACAAAGAGTTGGCTGTAAATTACATTTCAAATAGAGATAGAAAATGAGAAAAGAATAATGGGCTTGGATCTGTCCCAGGACCAGACCGAGGCCCATTACGTCCGAAGCCCTTATCATCATCTGTAACAAAACCCCTCAAATGGTAAATAAAGCAGCAGGCAGCAGCAGCTTCCGAACCTAATACCAAAAAAAATATTTATCTTACTGCCGCCAGCTCAAGTAAAGAAACCATATCAATGTCGCCTCCAGCTCCTGCCGTTGAGCTTACCGAGACCCCAGTTGAGGAATCTGAGAAAACGAAGCCTCAGGTTTTTTTTTTTTTTTAAATAGATTTCTAACTTTAATTTTTTTTTTAATATCGCTTTAACTCTGTATGCTTATGTTATACAGGATGATGAGCCTGTAGTTGAAGATGTTAAGGAAGACGAAGAAGAAGAAGACGACGACGACGACGACGACGAGGACAACGACAACAAAGAAGAAGATGGAGCTCATGCTGGTCTATTTTTTTATTTCTGAATTTTTATTCTGGTTTTTCATATTTTCTTGCATCTTTCTCGGACTTTTTAGTTGGTTTTCCTGTAATACTTTTGTGTTTTATTTTTTCTGTCATAATATGAGTTGTTCTTCTGATAATGAGTCAGATTTCGGTCTTACCAGAGAAATGTAGGAATCAAATTGTGCCCCTTGATTTTATCGAGTTATGAAAGAAATGTATTCTTTTTGCATTTTACTGTGGTTGATTTTTTTAAAGAATCAGTAGGACCAATAATGAGCCTATATGTTCTCGGGTCTATTCTATCCATTCAAGACAAATACAAATATTTATACAATGTTAGTATGAATGGTTCAATCCGGTTCATTTTTGTTTTGTTTGTTTGCAACAATATGTGTATTTGCATTTGTGCACTGTGGGCAGTAAGTTGTTCAATGAAAATTGAAGCAAGAGAAAGTTCTTTCATGATTCAGTGTCTTGATCGAATGGTGTCTGTGTTGTGGAGGCACAATTGGAGTAGGATTACAATCAACATTTGTTATATGGAGTGTGGGGTTGAATGTGAAGGTTTTTTTAAATATTTAAACTGTTTTTTTGCATGGATGATATTTGCAGCTGACTGTAGTTATCCATCTTGATGATTTTGATAGACCCTTGTGAATGCCCAATACTGTATTGAAAACATGTTTTGGCATTTAAAAATTACCTTAAATCAAGTGGTACTTCTTTTTTCTTTTCAATTTAGTCAGAAACTAGATAATTGTTTAAATGTTAATTATGTTTCTTGGTTCCATGCCATGCAAACTATCAATCAATACTGGTGAGGGTAATCAACAGGACGCATTCTGTAGATGCTAAATGATTCCAATGCCTTCTGCCTGATTGTTGCTTGAGTTGGAGTGGGAGGTCTCTCCCTGTTTCATGCAATGTTTTGCATTATAAATTGCCATCTTTTTACTCTTTTACAAGTAGCTAAAATTTTCTCAATCATGTTGCTGGTACTTCCTCAGTTTTCTGGCATTTTCACTAGCTTTGTTATGCATACAGAGATTTGCCAGCTTTGTAATCCATAAGTTCCGGTTCAGTGTTCTGAGTTTCTGTTTTCATTTGAATGAATCACTGTCCTGCTCTGTGTCAGTTTTGTTTGAAAGATAAGAATCAATGAATGTCTTTTCCATAGTGATTCAAGTTGGTTTTGGAGGTGCAGGTGGAAATGGGAGTTCAAAGCAGAGCAGAAGTGAGAAAAAGAGCCGCAAGGCAATGCTGAAGTTGGGCATGAAACCTGTGACAGGCATTAGCAGGGTCACCATCAAGAGAACCAAAAACGTAAGGCTTTTTGTGTTATTGTGCTTATGTGGTTGATTTGCCTAGTTGATGGGGTAGCAATTTACCAATCTTTTCCTGGCTTTGCAGATTCTATTTTTCATCTCAAAACCTGATGTTTTCAAGAGCCCAAATTCTGAAACTTATGTTATATTCGGGGAAGCTAAGATAGAAGATTTGAGCTCTCAACTGCAGACACAGGCTGCACAGCAGTTCAGGATGCCTGACATGGGATCTGTGGTGGCAAAACCAGATGCCAATGCTGCTGCTGCTGGAGCACAGCCAGACGAAGAAGAGGAAGAAGTTGATGAGACGGGGGTTGAGCCTCGGGACATTGATTTGGTCATGACACAAGCTGGTGTGTCAAGAAGCAAGGCTGTGAAAGCTCTGAAGAGCCACAATGGGGACATTGTTAGTGCTATCATGGAACTAACTACTTAGGGAGCACCATCGGTTTCCAGCAGTATTGCTTTTTGTCTGAGTTTTTGGAGTTTGGTAACATTTAGTTATTGTAGTCAATCTGCCTTACCAACGGTGAGGGGACTCAGTTATATTTTTTTTCATTTTTGTCGTACTTAATGTAGACGGTATCTGTTGCAGTGAGGGTGAGAATTCTGCTTTAGATATTTTACTCATAATTAGTTGATCTTTACCCGTGCATGGTTATCTTGCTCCTTTTCTTCTTGATAGAGTTTTGGTTGACTCTTTTTCCTGTGATTTTTATTTGCTTCCACCGCACAGGAGTGTCATTTGCCTAATAATGTGCTATTGAGTAATGCTATTCTTCTAATTCATATGTTAATTTACCAGAACATATTAATTTTCTTGTCAGATTATTATCCTTAACCTTGGAAACCCCCTTGATTGTAGCTGTTTATCAGGGTATATCATGTGCATCATAATATCAAAGAGTGCCATTAAATCTCTTTTCTCGTGATTGTCATTAAATTGTTCCAAAGTCTTGACAGTCTGTTAGCTGGCATTATGAATTAGCATCGAGAAATTATACATTATACGGACCACAATATTTAATTGGTACAACATCTAGTTGCAGTTTGTAATTTCCTGCCATACCGTCAATTAATTCCTAAACGGTTTCAGTTCTAAAGAAGCCGATGAATTTGAGACGAATATTTTTAGCAGTACAACTCATGCTCTTTAACACGCTGTTCACATTCCAAACTAATTAAGAATTTCTATTCGTGTATCTTTCTAACGACTGTATACCATATCTTTGGTTTCGCCAGTGTCACGTTCAAGTCATATATTTGTGCATGTAAATCCCTAAAATTTAATTACACTTTAAGCACCTCTTTATTGGACTAGATTTTGAATGCTTACTTGTATTGAACTTTCACATAATATTTTAAGTTTTTGAGTCAAATAATTAACTAATTATGTGTATATGTTGTGTTTCTCACAAGTTTTTGCATCATCGAACAGCTAACAAATGGTATTGTCTTGTCTTCTCACATGTTCTTACATCGAACACTTAACTAACACGATTGCCTCCCACACAAAAACTGCATGTATGTATAGTAGCTCTATTAATGTTCAAAAGTATTCAAGCTTAACAAACGATTAGAAAAATGACTACTCCAATGTGGTTGACACAAGTATTCATAGTGGTTTTGCTTATAATTAGCACAAGTACTGTTGATTCTCACCTTCAAGTTGGTTTTTATAGAAATTCATGTAGCTTAGCCGAGCTTATTGTTAAATATGAGGTTACAAAATGGTTCGCCAAGGATCGAGGAATCGCCCCTGGTCTTGTCAGAATGCACTTTCATGATTGTTTTGTTAGGGTAAGTAATTATAAATCAAGATTAATCATATGAAATTTATCAGTAGTTCTTCCTTAGATGTTTGGCACTTTTCAAATATGGTTCTATATATGTGTTAGGGTTGCGATGCATCTGTGCTTCTCGACTCCACTCCTTCAAACACAGCAGAGAAAGATTCGCCAGTCAATAAACCTAGTTTGCGAGGATTTGAAGTCATTGACAGCTCAAAGTCTAGACTAGAGGCCGTATGTAAAGGAGTAGTTTCATGTGCTGATATCCTTGCATTCGCAGCCAGAGACAGTGTCGAGATTGTAAGCGAATAGGATTTTGTTCAGTTTGCTTAATTCATTGACAAAAAGATTAATAAGACACAGTGATGATTTTGTGCAGACTGGAGGACTTTGTTATGATGTCCCAGCAGGAAGAAGAGACGGCAGAATTTCAAAAGCTTCGGAGGCATTAAAGAATGTACCTCCTCCTACATTTAACGTCAGCCAACTCACTCAAAGCTTTGCATCCAAGGGTTTAACACAAGAACAAATGGTGATATTATCCGGTAACTGTTAATTAGTTAACATAATCATCAAACTAGCTAGCTATAATTTAATGTTGTCAGTTTACAATTATGAAAAATCATCGTAAATTCCAAATGACATGCATGCAGGAGCACACACAATTGGGCGGTCTCATTGCACCTCTTTTACTGACAGATTATACAATTATAGCGCAACAATGAGTCAGGATCCAAGCCTAGATCCTGTTTATGCAGCACAGTTGAAGCACCAGTGTCCGAAAGACAGCACTAATGTGAACTTGGTGGTTCCGATAAATCCTGAAAGTCCAAGCACCATGGACGTTAGCCATTACAAGGACATTTTGATCAACCGGGGATTGTTCACATCAGACCAAACTTTGATGACAGATCTAGCAACAGCATACGATGTGAACCAATATGCTAGATTTCCAAGGCTTTGGAACACTAAATTTGCTGCTGCAATGGTGAAGATGGGCCGAGTTGATGTTTTAACTGGTAATGCCGGAGAAATTCGAGAAAATTGCAGGGTTGTCAACAGCAAGAAAGCCTACTAGCTACTTGGGAAATTGCATATGCTTCTTTTTTCTTGCTTATATATGTTTTTGTTAGACAATGTTTTGATAATTGGAACATCACGGATGGGCTACATGCGCAAACTTAAAATAATAACATCAAAAGTCATTATACGTGTACTTAAATTATAATATAGTATCATCCCTGGCCACGTCTGATTTAGTTTCCATCAAACAGCTTTAGGTTAATGCATGGATCATAAAATACTCTGGTTTTTACTATGATTTCAAATTTTTTTATTATATTTCTCAACACTTTTCTGTGCAATTTTCAATTTACGAGGTATATCTAAAAATTTTTAAAACTACAATGAATAGTTAAAAATTGCAATAAAATAGTTGAAAATATGCAACGAGAAAATTGTTGAGATTTACGGTACATACAAATGTACCGTAAGGTGGACGAATATAATATTAAACAAGAGATTCAATTACCAATGGCGCTTGGTTCCATCAATCCCACGATAGAAAATTTCTAAGCTAGTTTCATACTTGGTTTTAATCAATCAAGCTCAAAATGAAAACGATGTGGAAGCATATCCATAAGCTAGTTGACAATCCTGCAGTTAGCTCGAATTTCCCCAGTGTTTCCCGTTAAGACACCAAGTTGGCCCATCTTGACCATGGCAGCAGCAAAATTGGCCTTCCAAAGCATCGGATTCTTCGCATTTTGATTCACTTGGCTTGCTGTTGCTAAGTCTGTCAGTAGAGTTTGGTCTGATGTGAACAATCCCCGGTTTCTCAAAATATCAATATAATATCCGACGTCCGTAATGCTTGGACTTCCAGGATTCATCGGCACCACCAGATTCGGATTCGTGGTGCCTTGCGGACATTGCTGCTTCAACTGAGCTGCGTACGTACGATCTAGGCTTGGATCCTGACTCATTGTTCCACTAAAATTGTATAATCTGTTCCTGAATGAAGTGCAATGTGAGCGTCCGATTGTGTGTGCTCCTGCATGCATGTCATTCGGATTTTAATTATATGATTTTTGATACTTCTACGTATTGACGAGATAAAAAATATTGTTTGAGGATCGAATGGCACTGTATCTATGTATTACCAGAAAGAGTAACCATTTCTTCTTGTGTAAAGCCCTTGCTTGCGAAGAGTTGAGTGAGTTGATTGACAGTGAATGTAGGAGGAGGTAAATTTGTTAATGTTTCGGAAGCTAGTGAAACTCTGCCATCTCTTCGTCCTGCCGGAACATCATAGCCAATCCCTCCAGTCTGCGCGGCGCACCCACACACACAATAAGAAGAAAAGTAAGGGTTCCAGTATATAAATTGAGTCTTTTCCTTTTGCGAATGTTGACACATTTTAAATTACAAATTTGAACAAAAATAACGTCGTTTAGATTCATATATAACATTGTTTTACTGTTATTTCGCTAAACAACCTTTTATGGCTCTCAATAGTACTGTTTTAGTGCAAAATAATGTTGTTGTGGTACAAATTTGTATCTTGTGAAGTGCAAACGTTCGGAATTGAGACACATCTATCTAACTTTCAAGCGATGCAAACTAAGCTATGTAATCCTGAATGTTTAAAGCTGGCTTACTATTTCTACACTGTCCCTTGCTGCAAATGCAGCTATATCAGCACAAGATACAATTCCTTTGCAGATGGATTCCAGTCTAGCCTTGGCGTTGTCAATGATTTCAAACCCTCGCAGACTGGGGTTATTGGCAGGAGAATCTTTCTCTGCCGTGTTTGAAGGGGTGGAGTCAATTAGCACCGATGCATCACAACCCTGACCAGTACAGTACAAAAACATTAAGGCATTCTGAAACCATAGATAGAGTCTTCCTTGTTTACGGACTTTCGTGGGAAACAACACTATTTTGCAATAAAATAGCTCTAAACAGCACTGTTTAATAACAAATCCTAATGCACGCACGCATAATCTGTTAATGAAAAGACCAGAAACATCTCTTTTGCTTACCCTTACGAAGCAATCATGAAAATGAATTCTGACAAGACCCGCAGCAACTCCTCTATCCTTCATGAAACCTTTTCTAACCTCATCTTTGACAACAAATTCAGCTAAGCCACATGAATTTGTATAAAACCCTACTTGAAGCTGAGAATTTACATTTGGAGAAAACAGAACCACGACCAAAATTACCAACACTTGAAGTGACCACATCGGATTCTTTACTTAATTTCTCTGCAACTCTCTTAAGATTCAATATTCCTTATAATTACATCCATGAATAGGTAGCTATTGATATATAGTTGATGAGAAGTAATGTATATACATTATACCGATTAGTCTATATTATTATTATATGTTTAGTGCTCAATGAGAAGGCAATAGTCTGGAATGTCGCTGTTATTTGATCAGCAAAAGATCACAGCAGCATTGTGTAGTTGGAAAATAAAAGAAAGGACAACTGGGGTGGTTTTATCACTTGGATATACACTGAAGTTTTTATAATAGTAAAGCCCAGCTCCGGGATTTACGCGACCAAGGTGATGAAGAAATCAGGATGTGTTGACTTGAGTGCGATAAAATCCAATGATAGTTGTTAGAGACGAGTATTATTTATATTATATAGCCTTAATTATTATTTGTTGCGTCCCCAAAACTGAAAGATTGCAATGCGTATGCTATGGTTGGTTGGATTCTTTGTTTGTGCATGCGTATGGTCCATTTCAAATATATAAATTTTTATATTATTAGTCTGTGCAATCATCCATTGTTGACCCAAAAATCAAGCTCATTTTCTTGTGGGCCTTCGGAACATATATGTGCTTTCATGAAAATGAATAACATTCATTCGACTGTTACAGAAAATGTGGAACCACTTTTGATTTACGGTTTCTTTACTACGCAATGCTCTATTCGGGTTTCTGCTGTTATTGCTAGTGTCGATGTCACTGTTTCTGCATTCTGCTTTTGTTTCTGCCTGCTGTGTTCTTCTGAATCTTCCCATCTCTTCCAGGTTCACTTAATTTACAGCTGTTCATCGAATATTTCGAGGGGGAAATAATGTCTGCACAAAGACCGCATGTAGAAACAAGAAATTTTGAGTAGGATCACTTCACGCCAATCCGCATTTGACTCTTGCAATATATAGGGAAATGGTTCCACAAGCAATAATATTTCACTTACTTTTTGCTGCAAAATTAAAAGTTCAATTTCTTTTTTGAAGCAGAAAAACACCCTCACGTTATTACGTCTCAATTGTTGCCATGCTTTGCGAGATATTATTGCCTTGTTCATGGAAGTTACATTCTGTAATGTTTGTTCCAATTTTGATATCCTAATTTCCGAAGACTGCTGTTACCTCAGCCAGCACCAAGAAAACCATTACTAACATTTGTGTTTGGATATATACAAAAGCCCAATCAAAGACCCACTCGCGAGCAACAAAACGAAACGTAGACATAGGCCTAGTAGATACAAATAAGTTCTAACAGCATTTTGTTGAGTTCAAGCAGCAACCAAACTCTTAAAGATTAACATAAGAAGAGTACCAAACACAAGTTGATAGCATTGCTGTTCAGGATGATGAGTTGCAAGGTTTAACAGTTCTGCCCCGGCAGATCCTCCTTCAACACATGTTCCCAGTCTGCTGATGAGCTATGATAACAAGATGCTGGAAGTTGATTCCCTAGCATGTTTGTCCCCCGTGTTTCAATCATAGGATCATCCTTGATGCTTAGATGGAACTCATTTACCGTTAACTTGACTTGAGTATGGTTACCAGAGTCATGCTGCAAGACAGGTTCCATATTTACGTCCAAAATTCCAACTTCTTCAGCCCGATACTTTCCCTCTCCTGCAAATCCAAGATCAGCAGCCTGCGGAAATAGTTGATCTTCTATATTTGCAGAAACTGTATTCCCAATTCTGTTTTTGAGGATATGGAATCTAGCAATGACAGAAGCCTCGACATCATCAGCATGGCTGGTAGAGCTCGAGTTTGGTGAACCACAGGTGGATATATATGGAATTTGGTCATTCTTAGCTTCAAATGCCATTCTGTCAACCTTGTTGGTATCAGCAGAAATGTTGGAGCTTGACAGTTTATTTACATCAGTAGTAGGACAGTTTGAATTAGACAACTGGCATCTTAGAATATGAAACCTGGCCAAGACATCAGCTGGATGAAGGCTTGTGTTTATGATAGGAAAAGCCAAAGCTGAAACATCTCGTGTCAAATCATCCTCAACCTCAGGTGGGAATTTGTTAGCTTTTTTAAGATCAGAAGAATATGTTGACTCAGATAATTTCTCCATCTCTGCAGTATCTACGGACAAATCTGAAGAAAGAGAACAGATATAAACAAAAGGCCAAGAACAATTGACTAATTCAGTAAAGTAGAGAAAGCCAAGAGTTTCAGAGTAAAATTCAACCTTTAGCTTTAAGTGACTTGCATCTCTCCATCACAATTTTCATTCGATCAAAGCGAGCCTTGTAATTCATGGAACACAATGCAGCTTCAGCCTCAAGCCACAGATTCTTATACAAGAGAATTTGTGGTTGTGCATCTTCCTCTTCAACAAAATTTTCCCTGAGAACCTTCTTTATTGCCTGCAAACAAGGATCCATAACAAAAGACTATAAGATTTTTTTTTTTTCAATTCTTCCTTTTAAAGTAAAAAAAATGATTAAGCATGATATAAGATGGTACAAAATGAAGAGCCAGAACTAGTAAATAACAAATACCTGGGTCATGTTATCATCTTTCACTCTATCTGTGTCATCCTTGCGAGAAGTGAAATCTGAACATTTATCATCTTTCTCACTAGAAAAAATATCATGGATCCTTTCCTCCAGGACATGCTGATAGTCTGATGGAATCTGATTCAAAACAGACACTGCTGCCTTTGTTACCTGGGGCCTGCTCACAGTCACTCCCTGAATAACACATTGTTCAGCTGAGATTTTTGAATTACCAATAGTCCCAAAAGTTTATGGAGACAGGCAAACTATAGAGTCTAAGTATTATATGCCTGCTCACATGCATGGCCAAATTTAATTATCAAGCTAATCGCATCGATAATAATGGTATTTTACCTCTAAAAGCAATAAATATAACCACTATCACACGTGAACTATGTGGATATACACAGAATTATAAGGAAAATATTAAGCAGTTTAATTGATCATCATAAAACACACATCAAAAGGCATAATAATGGACATGTTTGTATGTGGGCACAAAAGCAAGGAGAACTATGTCATGGATGGAGGAATGGTAATTTCTAGAATTTCAGAGTAAAAGTATAAATAGATTACTTCTATTAGGTTTCAAGCTATTTTCCAAGGTTGCCATCTTTTTCACTATGTTTCCTTATAGCCATAAGATGTTTATTTAATGATGCAGCCTGACAGGGGAAAAAGGTCGAAGCTTCTTCATGCAAATAAACCTCTGCTCCAAGATGTCAGAAAGATCCAGGTAGCTTGATCTCAAATTCACAGTTCTAAAACAGAATCTGAAAAATGCAGAAGCACCCTCACCAACATAAAAAAAGCAAAAAGAAAAAGTACAAATAGGTAGTAACTCAAAAAGAAAAGAGGTTTGGACATTTCCTCTTTTGCGCAAGTCATTCTAATCTAGTGCAAATAGAACTTTAAAATAGTACATTTAAAAACATATCAGAGAACTAGTTTTGATAATAAAACCAAAGATATCCCCAAAAAAATAAAGCATACCCCATGAAGCTCAGACAACTCTCTAAAAAACTGGGAACATTTCTCAGGCGATGATTCTTGTGATGGAGCCTCTGGTCTCAATGTCTTAGATATACACTTATCAAGGTTATTGACAACATTTTTAAGGCCCTCAAGGTCATTTTCCTTCAATTCACACACCTCATTCAAACAATGAAACAGAAGCACCTCTGACAGGTTATGCATAGTACTAATCAGTGTCCGGGCACAAATCTTTGGTGCTAATTCTTCACCATGTAATTTGGTCTGCTTAGAAGAAGCAACTTCTACAGGACGTGAACTCAAGACATGCTCTGTAGCACAGAATGGCATGTGAGATGCACAACCTTCAGAGGCATCATCGGTATTCATCCCAACATCAGCAACACCAGTCCCTAATTCACACTTTTTTCCGAAAGTCAGTTTATCTTCATAATTTTGTTGCATGGAGTGAAAAGGCTTAAAGTTGAACTCATCTGCTGCATTGTTGGCAAGGACGTAGTCTTTTCTTGGTTTGTCTATGTAATCACAAAACTGAAACCCAAGGCCACAGCTTGATTTCGTATGATATGATCCTGTTTTCACATCATGCTCATATCCATGTTCCCCAAATAACAAGTTACCAAGGGAAGGTGTCTTTGGAGAAGATGCTGAATCATTTTCCAGACAGCCATTTTGCTGGTACCTCAAAGATTCACATGGTTTCTGAGGAGAGAATCTTACAGCATTATCAGTAGGCCCAACAGAGCTGGAACCAATGCATGCTTCTATTTTCTTTATAAGCGGTGAAGAGACAGGCCGAGAAGTTTCGAGTGGTGAAAATTGATAGACGGGTGCTCCTTTCCAGCAAGGGGAATCCACAGCAGGGTTATAGTGATCCAAACACTCAGAAGAACTCTCAAAACCGTTGATGGCTCCATTACTTGTGAGTGTCAAATTGAAGCCAACTGGATCAATATCAGGAAACCTATGATTATCTCCTCCCAGGTGGAAGCCGAGTTGTCTAGAATCAAAGTGAACTTTGCCTTCAGAGCTTTGCTGTGGATGAAAATCCTCTGTATTGGAGATATTATCATTGCTGGAAAAACCCTTATTATTAGCACCACCATCATTTTCCACATTGTTAAATGAATTTGTGTTTGGAGCTGATGGACTGGGAGCAATGGCTTGTGATCTAAAAACAAACCCAAGGGAAGACTTCATGACTGATGAGATATCATTCGAACTGATATCGTGCTGTTTCGCACCTTTTTCATACGAAGCACCATAAGATGTCTGTTGGTTCCCAGAGTGACCTTGTTCAAGAACTGATTTTATTGCTATCTCAGAAGGGGTGATGTCAGATATCTTCCCTGGGTAGGATTTATAGTCTATATGTACTCTGCTAGCAGATCCCAGGTGTTTTTGACCACCAAGCATATCAATGCTATTGGAGTTTTGTTCACATGCGCTCAGTCCCTTGGTTGAAGGAGCTCCTGCCGAATTTTTTAAAATATATGAAACAAAAGTCAGGGGATCAGGAGTCTCTCCCATTCATTACTCTTCTATCTCTTTCTTTCCATTTCCTCCCAATTTTACAGTTCAAGAACCATACTTCCTTCCAAAAAATCCAATCATATTATGTATAACTTCTAACAATTATAAAGATAGGCAGGCTTAGCAAAAGGGCAAGGAAAAATCTTTTCAAAGATAACCCAACCGAAAAAGAATTAGGTGAACAAATTGAAATATATTGGGCAAAAAGGGACACATTGCCCATACTCGTCCCATGTGACATTAAAGCAATTCAACAACAATCATTTATCCAACCTAATACAAAGACCAAAACTACACGGCTGTTAGGTACTAATGAGCATGGCATAATATGATGTACCCAGCTTGCCAACAGAAATAAAGAGCTTAAATTGATATATTTCAGCAACCATATTTCATCAGAATCATTAAAAAGGAAAAAGAGAAGGTGAATGTCGTCAATTAGCTATATCAGTATCAAATTCCCTGATTGCAGAAGCTTCATGTGATTGAAGCATCATAAGATACGACTATTCAAGCCTTTTGGTTTTCTTCTAAAACATGGGAGCTTACTAGTAATGCAATAAAAACCCAAAAAATGAGAAAGACAACTAGCTTCAATAGGTGTTGCAGAAACAAAAGTGTTAATTCAAGATTTTGGATCCAATTTGATGATATCAAAGCACATAAAACAGTGCAGATAAAAATTTAAAAAGTCCACAAAAGAACTGGTACTATGAATGGAATTCTATGTTTCTGTAGGAAGGAACAGATAACCTTGATTGGCGTAATCCTTGAAGGACAAATCAGGAACGTTCATCTCCTTCGAGCAGAAACTGTCACCAAATTCAACCTTTTTACCATACTGCTCAAAACAGTCTCCAAATTCAACCTTTTTGCCGTACTCCCAGCCTCTTGATCCGTCCCACAAGCCCGACAAGCTTTGGGTGTAGTCATCATAGGTAAATTTGGAGGGGGAAATATAGGATGGATAGTAAGGTTTAGCTTCAACAAGATTAGTAGCAGCTGGTCTGGTATCAGAATTCGGACCATACAAGAAAGAACCTGTCGAAGTAACAGGAAAATTGCTCTCAGGAGACGGCATGTGCGCAGCAGACGGTGGGTTAAATGGAAATTCATAAGCATTTGATGAATGCATCGAATCGAAGCTTAAAGAATGAGTGTTAAGCCAATTCAAAGGTGGTTCAGTCAAATCCACAAGCGGTTTGTATACAGAACGGTCTACCGTAAAAGGTGGAGCCAACGCAGATAAATTGGACGACGAGAATGAAGGTCCTCCTCCATTTCCATAAGACCCAAAACCCATCATCATCTTCTCTTCAATTTGTGATAATTGATTAAACTGATTAAAAAACACCAGAATAAACAAGAAAAAAGAACTTATTTCACGTCAACGATAATCTAAAAGGTAGTGATCATTGTAAAGAATGAAAAGATAAGCATAAAACCCAATTCGGGTAATATAATGAAGCATCAAGATAACGATGTTTATGTTGAAAATGATATGGATAACTGAAAAAATCAACAAACCCAGATACTTAGAGAAAGAAATAAAAACGTACCAGAAGAAGACTGACGCCAAGCCAAGCTAAGGACCCAAGAACAGATCAAAAGCCGATGGAAACAGAACATTGTTCGTATTGGGACAGTCTTCGACTTCAAAGAGAGAGTTGCAAAAGTCAGTTTTTGCACTCATTGTCTTTTTCTTGTTTAAAGGTAAGTTACAAAATAAACCCTCGAGATTTCCTTAATTTATTTTTTGCCCATCATCTTTGCAAAATCCTGTTTGTCTTTTTAATATAATCCAAATGGACAAACAAAACCCAACACGGTGACCCAAGCCAGGACATGGGCCGGGCTGCAACACATACGCTTTGTCAAGCTCGTCTAGCATGATGCGAAAGGCAAACAAATGGAAGTCGTTGCTAGCAAGAGGAAGTGAATTTTGTTACCATTTAGAACGTGATTTATGAATAATTTGGTATTTAACGATGTAATTGAGGTTAATAAAAGAAAATTCAAGAAGAAGAAGATCAAGGCAATTAGTTACATGCAAAAAACTTAGGTCTCAAATTCTTTCTGCAAATGCAAATATTTCCTGTGGTAGGTACATTGGATTTGGTTGGGCCAGTGGACATATAATAGACATACAGTGAAAAATATGTCAATGACTATGAATAACGTTGCGTATACTAATATTACAGTGAGCGATATTGTGTGATTAATTCGTAAGATACTATAGAGTCGCATAATGTGTATTCATACATATGTTGGTCTATTACTTTTTGTACATGTATCGGATATAGAGTAATATTTTAAATAATGAAAAATCTGACCAACATCCCATTTCCAGAACAACTTAGCACCACAAAAGAAAGAACAAAATGCATATAACCACTATGAATTTTATGAACAAATTGTCCTCTTTTGGAACCATCTCCAAATGAATGGAAAGAAAGCAACTCCACGTTGTGGTGTTGTTTATTAGCTTCGACCAGGCAGTTGTCATATCATGATCATCACCCGAAACCAGAAATTAAAATAGATAAGGAACTAATCTGAATTCTGAAGCATAAGTAATTAATCACCTCCATAAATCATACTTATTCAAAAGTACGTGAATGATTGAATGATTGAATCTCACTTAATTAAAATTGTCTTAGATTACATATGTATATATCTCTCACTCCTCAAATATTCAAAACCAACGAAGGAAAGAAAGAAAGAATATAAATTGAATAGAAGAAAGAATGCCAAAAACACAGAGACAGCACTGCATGTACACGAATTAGAAATAAACAACGAAAGAAGAAGAATCTTGAAACGAAGACGGAGTGAAACGAATATTGGCGAGACCGCGAAAATGAATGCTGCGGCGTTGATGTAGCAGCTGCTCCGTAATCCTTGCCAGGGCCGCCGTGTACGCTTCCAATAGCTCCGCAATTACCGCCACTTTAATCATCTTCCTTCTCAATCTTCAATCAAAATTCAAGTTGTTGGGTATGCAGTGGTAGTTGTTTTGAACTTCGGCAAACTTATAAGCTTGCTAGTTGGTCGGGATTGACCGACCAACTTTTTGCTATTCTCTTAATTTAGATTGTGTCAGCTTGCGCGTCAATCATAGTAAGTTAATTAATCACGTTTCGATCTGCAATGTACGACTTGTGAACTCACGTTTTCATCTTTGACGGTGGCTTTGATGGGGTAGGATTGTTAAATATTAGTTGCCATATTTGATGTAATACTTTGGGTTTAAATTTTAGGACACGTGGACAGGGACAAAACCAGAATTATGAGCTTTAGGACAGTAAACCCTAATTATTTTTGTCATAGACATAGCATGTGAATGACGATTTACAAAGTTAACGGGGCCTTGAGATAATTTTTCAAACTTTCAGGATGTGAATGAATTTTATGAAGAATTATTATTGAAATTTGGGGTCTCCCGGCGTATCATTGATGCTTTTGCAAGTTATGATCACCGCAAAGACACGAAGCAATGAATAATATAATCAACTTGAGAGACATGACGGGTGCCCAATTCTACCAAAAAAGCCGGAATTCTTGAATAATGAAGCTGCAGGCATGCAATTGTTTACAGATGGAACCACAAAATTAATTTACAAAACGTTCTTGTCTTGGGCCAGAGAAATCAAGTCAAGATTATTGATTATCTTACTGTGCTTCTTGATCAACTTCATCAACATAATATTTTAAATAATGTTATTCAAAAGGAATAAGATCTGTTGAAGACTTTTTTCAGTGCTTTCCATTGAAAAGACTGAGCCCTAATGAGTGTCAAATAAGGCTTGGAATTATTCTTTATCTTGGGAGGATGAAGCTGACCAGGTGATTCAGAATTTTCCAAAACAATGTTATTGTCTTCTGGTTCCGAATTCCAAAATCGAGCTTCTTTTCTCTTGCTCCTTATAGTCTCTAATACATCGTATTTGTTGCATATTCCCCACACAATCACCTTTTGTTCATTATAATCTACGTTTACTGAATAAATGCCTGCACCGCACCCATGCATGCATTGTAAAATATACATAGACATATGTCATCAACATGCAACAAGAATATATCCAATAGATAAAAAGTATTTGCTAGCTGATAGCTGAGTTTAGGTACCTTTGAGATGGGATAATGTATTCTTAACCTTCCTTTCACATCCATAAGAATATAAAGGTACCATCAATTCCACATACTGCGCCTCCACTTTGTTCTTGTAAGCTGGAACTATTTGCATGTTCGCCATTTGCTTGCGCGTTCGATAAACGATATCTTATTTTGGTACTTGTCGTAGCAATGGATTGGTTCGAAGTCAGAGGTTGGGTGATTGATGCACACACGGGATTTAGCTAGGAATGTATAGTAGTTTATATAGCATATTCAAGTAGTTAATTTCATGAATGTGTCATCTAATCCAAGATTCCAAGAAAAAAAAAATGTTGCATCTTTTTTGCTTTATCCTTTATTGTTGACGGCCGAAGGAATCATGTTTCATAAAGATAGCCTGACTAAGGAAATTCTTGTTTTGGATGGATTGTGACTCGGATGAGTGCAAAGATGTGTCGGCAAATTGATGTAGATAAATCAAAAGTGCTATTGTAATATGTGCTTTTCATGGTAGGCAGATAGTTTGGCTTGCATGTGGATTGTTTTCCTAATCAAAGAAGTTGCTTTTTTGAAATTGGGATAGCTTAATCTATGCAATGTATGTGGACTTTAATGTTCTATCTTAATTTGGCTGCATGCAATCAAGAGGCCATCTTTTAGGCATAATTCATTGCTTAATTACATTGCCACGCACATGAATGCATTTTCTCATTTTTCAGCGAGACCGATCAGCTACCGTTGATTAATCTTTCACTCTGTCTATTTTTAAGATATATATATTATATGAATATAAAATTTGAATTTCCAACTCCAAAATTTGCTTCTTTAGCGATAGTTTCTATAGATAATTCTCATGCCCACGCTGCTGATGATGATCTGATCTAGAGAATTTTATGTTTCTGCCGTCAATAGTTACTATAAAAACTATACAACTGTCCCATAGTTCTGTTGTCGAATTTGCACAAATTAATACTAATTTAGATTAAGTAAATCAGCACTTATTTTCATTTATGTTTTATCTGAGAACTCATTAACAAATAAATATCCGCCAAATTACAAAGATCTATGAAGATTAATAATGCTGACTTGTCATCGTTAAAATAATGTAAACACGAATTTATTGTCTCTAATCTATTTAATCTATGTATGTAATATAGTTACAATCCAGTGGCATCGATCGGCTCGTAAAGTGAACATGAATAGGATCAAAATAACGAAGTCCTGTCTCGGATCCCACCATGTGAAACCCACACCAAACCCACGCTACAATTTGTTTTGTTTTGATATCTCTTTTTCATTCTCAAGAATCTAATTAACCTTATCATCTGAATTGTGTCTTTTTATATACCATGTGACCTCCCCAACGCTAATTCTCTTTGTTGGCTTTTATGCATGCAAGAGTTTGATTGTATATGGCGTTTTTCAACCCACGAGAGATTACTTTTCATAATTGGGACTCTCTTCTCCGTCTGCCCTCTCTCTCTCTCTTTTTCATCTGTCCACAAACGAACATTACGACTCTCAATTTCCCATATATATATATATATATATATCTATGTAAATCCATATGGCATTTTTTTTTTATAGGTTATATTAATCTTTCAACTAAAGATTCTCATTTGCTGTACATTCAAATTTATTTGAGTAATAATTAGGTTTTTAACAAGTTGATGGATTAAAAAAATAGTTTAAAAAAAAAGGAATATTCCTCTTTGTATGTATACAATACCTGATTTATAACAACCATGAGTTATAAAAATTTTTCAAGATTAATTATTCAATGAATTCAAATTAAAAATAGATTAGTAATTGATTATAGATTCGAACCCAGTGCCATGCCATCTACATTAAAATACTTAAATTACAATCATTATCGTACTAATTATCTTATGCGGCTAATCCAAACCAATTATGAAAACAACAATTTGGGACACATATACTTGAAGAGCACAGTAATTATAATTAAGTGTATGGTAAAATAATTAAACTATCTCTCTGGTTAAATATACATTACACACATATAGCATACAGAATGATTACATTATTAATCAATTTGAATTTACAACGCTAATACCCAGCCCCATATATTATTAATTACACATCATGCGTGCACACGTGTGTGTGTGTGTGTGTATATATCCTCCAAAATAACTTTTTTCATAGATTCTCGCAGCAACTAATTACAAACTGAATTAGTTACTAATAATTGTAAGATTATTTAAATTTAATTCATAAGATCATGAAATGCAACACGCATTTGGATTCTCATCGCTAAACAGCTGAGGTGGTGGAATTCGTTCAATGACGTAGAGTGGCTGGTAGTAATACATCATTCTCTTCATATTTTCATCCTCCACATTAATAGTGTTCATGTTGTTATTAATGATTTCCGCTTCTTCCTTCTTTTCTTCACGATCACCTTCTTCTTTTTTAGCTTCCTCTGGTGGCTTTTCCTCTTTTTTTTTCTCAGCATTATTTTCTTCCTTCTTCTCTTCTGGTTTGGCACTGGCTTCTTCCTCTGGCTTTGCGTCAACTTCCTTCTTCTCTTCTGGCTTCTCGGGCTCGGGTTCGGGCTGTGGGACTATCTTTGCCTGTTTTTTGGTGCGTCTGTAGACATATTCCACCAGCTTGTTTGCGTCCATAGTTCCAGTAACAATGACTTTGCTTGTACTAATTTCTGTCACAGCTGTTTGAACTCCTGTAAAATGTAAAAGAGTATTGCTTAAAGTAAATCAATCAGCCATGTTTTACATGAAAACAAGAGGCCCTCACTATTTGTTCTTTTCAACCTATATTAACATTGGATTATGTAGGATTCCTTAATTTTTGGCGTTGATTTGTTTAATTATTTAATTATTTCAGGCAATTGGTTAATTACTTTCAAGTGACAAAATGTGAAATTAATTAAATACCTCTCATTTTGAGTATCTTCCTCTTAAGTTGCCCTGCACAGGCCTCACAGTGCATGTTTACGTCGAGCTCCACAGTAGTTAGTCCACTAACCTGATGAATCATCGAGTAATTTTCAAGTAAGAAGAAGATTCTGTTTTTCTTTTTCTCTGTGGTATTTTCACTATGGATTGATCGTTGATCAGCAGGTGAGGTGGTTCAATACCTGGGAAGTGACCACTTCTGGAATAGGTTCACCCTCAGCTGCAGGCAGTGGAGATAAAACTTTAGCTTCTCTCTTTGTTTTCTCCATAATTTTAGCACAAATTGCTTGGGGTTCGAGTATTCCCTTTACTGTCACCTGATTTTGTGCCATATCTATTGTAACACCTTCCACTCCTGTTAATGTTATCATTCAATAAATTAACATGCGCAAATTGAACATATGTATATGTTAGATCTCATCTGACTCACTGTACGATTTTCTCCATCTCTATTTTTGTTCATTATTTGTTAAGATCTTGGACAGAGACAAAAGTGTTCAATTGAAAGTTAAAAAGACCTCTTATCCTCATAATTGACTTCTCAATCTTCTTGGTGCATCCCACACAATGCAAATCCACAAACAACACAAAAGGAGATGGAGGTTCTGCTTCCTTTTTCTCATTTTCTGCAGCAGCTGGTTTCTCCTGCTCAACTGGCTTCGTCTCCTCTGCTTTTGCTTGCTCCTGCTGCATGCAAACATTGCGCTCATACGTACGATTACCCAACAATTCAACATTAAGCACTCGAGAAAACTAAATCACGAAAGCAAATCATATTATATCTAATAACAATTACCTGCTTAGCATCCTCACCCATTTCAGAATAACAATTGAAAGAAACAGAGAGAACAGCTTAATCGGAGGAAATTAATACTAAGAGGAAGAAAGAGTGGTAGGTTTATATGTGAAAGAATGGAATGGACGGTGGGGTTAGATTCATATAAAAGCAGTGATTCCAGAGCACATGCAATGCCACCAAATGTACAAAGAACTCGTCTTTGTTTAATATTTTATTTCCAATCTTCAAGAGCGAAGAGAGTAGCAGCAAAAAAGGGGGTAGAAACCAGTGCAGCAGGGTTTGCATATTTATAGAGAAATGGCAGCCATTGATCATTGAATACCACGATCCTTCTTTCACCCACCACCGACCTTTAGTTGATTTTTCATAACGGAGTATGGTGATGTGTCAGCCATTTGTTTTATTATTTTTGCTCGATTCATCCCTGGTATCAAATTTTATCAGTTTTCATATTGTGTGGGACACGCACTTCAATTCATACATCAATTATCCTTCCTTTATATATATATTCCTGTACTTTTTCTTTGAAATTCTATTTAGTAAACACTAATTTTTAGTTTTAAATAATTTTAAAATAATTTATTACGAGAGATATTGTAGTTTTATAATATTATAATTTAAGTTTCGTTTATTTTTATTCTACTTAAAATTTATTTGATAAATATTATTTTTTAAAATCAATAACTAAATTTTTTGTTACTTAAATTTTATATTTAACAATTCATCTCATAAATAGTTGTAATTTTAAAATTATAATATATCAATTTTAAATATATTCTTAATAGATGATTTTTTTTAATTTTTTTATTGATTATTTATTTTTTTTAAGCTTATTTCAATGTTAGTATTCAAAAATAATTATTAATTAGTGGCTAACAGAAATTTTATTTTAGAAGTGGCATACCTCTCTTTCTTTTCTTACGTATTTGGTAATGAGAGAATGTGAAGTGCATTGTATTAGACAAAATCCATCACAAAATGAAGACAGTAATTGCGTTCGTACAGCGTGTTCATGAATTTGAAGGAAGGAAAAGGCAGGCTAGTTACTTGGCAAAGTTGGTAACGCACTCTCCGATTACAGAAATGGAAATGGAGTTGGGAGGAATGAAAAGTGCGTGGGGATACGAAAATGTGATAAATAAAGATATGCGTGTAAAGGTCTAGAAAGTTGAAGTCACGAGTGACAACACAAGGGATGGGATCCTGAATTTTCTAGTCACACAAAGCAGCTTAATTAATTAAGCTTAATTTCTTTCACAATTTATCTATTTAATTAGCAAGCTAGGTTACCAAAATGCATGCTTTTAATTACCAACAACAATAATATATGCATGTATCATATCAACATGGTTCAATGTTTCACCAACTTTCAACTCCAGGAGTCAAGATTTCATTGAAGACGACGACGACGACGACGACGACGTTGACAAAACGTGTCATGTCAGTGTGATCCAGAAGAGAAAACCGAAAGCCTATGTATGATATCCATCAACCAAACCCTAACCCTAGTTTTGAAGTGGATGATTAAAAGCATGCTTCATAACCATACACGAGAAAGGTTACCTTGTTTACTTGGACAGAAAGAAGAGGGCTGGCCGACTTTCCCTCACTTGTGTAATAGCACGTGGAAATGACTCAGCACGGGACCAGATCAGAAGACGTCAACAACAACAACAACAACTGCGACCACTGCAACTGAAAGACAAAAGTCTTAAGGCAACTCCCACCTAAAAAAAGATATGCTGTAGCTAAAATCACCAATTAAAATTAAAATTTGATAACTATTATTTATTGATCAAACTTCACCAACCAACGTAAATGGATATGTCTGAATCTGATGGTGCAAAGTTAAATTCCAAAGATTTTACGCTGACCACCAGTTTGATTGGTCATTCTTCCTTTTTAAGGGCTGTACATTATATTACATATTACGTGGGTGAGAATTATTGGGCCACTTTTAGGATGGGCGGTTAGTCGAATCTAGATGATTGCCTGGCCTTATTTAATTAAAATAAACAAAAGCGTTCATACGCAACCACTCTTTTCAATTAATTGGTTTGATTAACAGATTCATAATTCATATTTTGTTTTCCATTGCTAGTAAATAACTCATAATTCATATCCTATCATAACTAACAATGTCTTCCTTCCATACCCAACAACATTGCAAAAGTATGTTCCAAATTGTTATATTTTTTGTTAATTTTTTTTAAAAAAATGCTTAAATTATTATTTTAATAAAAATTACTAATTTAATTTTACTTATATTTAATATTTAATAATTTTATCTCATAATAATCTAAATCGTACTACTTTAATCTCAAATATATTGAAAAATTATTAAATTTTAACTGATTGAGAACAAAAGGATAAAAACAAAAAAAAAAAAACCTTTAATTGAATGTATTACTGTAACATAATACTATCATGTCAGTATATACTAAAAGAATTTATCCATGTGATATTATATTCTTTTAGTGATCTAACAAAAAAAAAAAAATACCAAATCCAAGTAATTAATAATCAAAGCAAGGGACTAATATGAACGCCAACACACAAAGAAAAAGAAGATAGATATATGAATTAGAGAGAACATGCCTTGTCCAAAATGGTCCATGTAGATCCTTGAAATGTTTTCAATAGTAGACCCAGGGACTGCTTGTGTCTATTATTATTATTTTACTTTTTCTACTATCCCAAGTGCTACAATTGACATTTGCATTTCTGCTTTGAATGCACAAATGCACAAGAGTTAAAATGTTTGAGCCAAAGGGATCACAAACTTTACCGTGCAGTAGAATGTTGATACTCGCTCAGATACGTGACTGCAAGACTAGTGTGTAGCGCCGCCCCGATTGGCAGGACATCCTCATCAATAAAGAAGTGAGGTGAATGTGGGGAGTGAATCGAACCCTTTTCTTCATTTCTAATCCCAATGCTAAGCATCACTCCAGGAATCAATTCCTGATAGAAGGCAAAATCTTCCCCTGCCAAAACCTTTTTGCCCTCCCTCACATTCTCAGGACCAAGCAAAGACTTCCCGACGCTCTCAACAAGCAGATGCAAGCTATCATCATTCACAACAGCAGGATATGTTGGGTATTCCTCCTCTTTCATGTCAATGTAGGCATTACATCTGTGTACAGTTGCCTGTTGCTTGACAACCTACGATAAAATCGACTTATCAAGGACTGGTTGAAGGATCGAATTCAAGACTATGAAGCTCAATAAAGTTTATATGATAGAAACAGAGAATCATGCTGATCAAAAGTGATTATATGTCAGAAAATATGATACAGAAGTAATAGATGCATACCTCTTTCAACCTTTTTTGGAGTTGATACAAGCCTCCAGATGTAAGACTCCTCAAAGTGCCCCCAAATTCAACAAATGGCGGAATTACATTCAATGCATCCCCACCTTTAACAAAAGTAACAGACAGCACCTTCAGCCGAAAACAAAGTATTAGCATTTGGTCACCTTGGATGAGATTGCACTTCACATCTGCCTACGAACTGATTCTTTCATGACCAAAGTCCCAAGAGGTATCAGACTCACAAAGAACAGCCAACTAAAATTGCTCCAGAAGTTTCTAAGTGTAACATACAGAATTTCCATGCTTTAGGGAACCGATAAAGCGAAAAGAAAGGGAACTGCAGGGGGTGGGGGTGTGGTGGTGGGCGGGGTGAAGGTGACAGGACACTAATATCTTTATCCAATATATCAATAACCCATTATCAAAGCATTTTTTTGATAACCAAATGTAAGGCCATTATTTATAGTGGCCATAATCGCAATTGGAATAGGAAAATAAAATCCAGTCCCATTAAGTAACATGAAAAAAGAAAGTAAGACCGAACCAACTAAATTAAGTAAAAACAAGAATAACACTTATATAAGCTTGACTAGTCCTACTTCACTTACTGTCATACAGACTATAGTGCTGTAATTGTAAGTTCTAAGAGTGAGAAGCTGGTGAATCTTTTGAAGTAGCAGTCAAGATAAATGGTTACAGACTTCAAAATTAACAGAGCAGAGGAGTTTTGTAATTATGTTCTTTCAAAGTTCTCGAGAAATTTATTCATAATGTATCATGTGACATCTAACAATAGAGACATACCTGACTGTGGAGGGGATCAACTTCTCTTGAAATGAGTTGTTGCAATGCTAATATTGCAAATGACGTAGCAAGTATTGGATCAATGGTAGAATGGGGAATTGCAGCATGCCCTCCTCTTCCCTCTATTTTTGCATGAAAAAAGCATACAGCTGCCAAGTTTGGCCCCGAAAGAGATGCTATACTTCCAGTGGGTGTTTCAGCATCAATATGCATTCCAAATATTGCTTCTGAATCACCAAGAGCACCTTCTTTTATCATGTGAGCTGCACCAGCACCACCCTCCTCAGCAGGTTGGAAAAGAAGTCTCACAGTTCCCTTTCAATGCCAAAGGAAGGAAACTTGTGCAATTTAGATCAGTTTGACACCAAAATTTCCAAAGCAACTTTGATTGAAAACATTACAGGGAGGACAAAGCTATAAACAGAAAAGTAAGAAAGAGTAAAGGAAGCATAATTTCCAAGCACATGAGCATGCACAATTCACTCATGGGCAACGTTGTCAACAACAGGAGATGAAATAGATAGTTTACGCATCAATATAGAACCTAAACCTCACAAGATGGTCATACAAGCAAAATTATTATCAACGTATAAATAAAATGAAAAGAACCTCAAGATGACATTCCTTATGTGTTATCAATAATAGAGATTTCACAAAAAAAGCCTTGTTAATTAGTTAAACAAGCCTAATTTGCAAATACATCTCGAAGAAACTCAAACTATTTTTAAGTTATCAGCATCGATATATTTTTGCCCATCCAGAAATCCAATTCCGATGTTACAATAAATGGTTGTTGCAAAACTGTTACCACCTTATCTCAATTATGAAGAAAGCTCGGCATTGTTGAATTGTTCAAGCAATCTTTGATTTTACCGAATGGAAGCTATTTCCTTTGGGTTAGAAAAATGCCAACAAAAAAAAAACACTATTCCAACTTGCCTAGCTTCTAACCTGCAATTTCCTGGGAGACTCTTCAAGTTTGCGCTTCACTAAGCTCAAAGGTGTACTTTCCACGGTCGTCGGCAATTTCCCGTTCGTCAATAGAATGGAACTAACTTATATACTTTAAACTCTCAACCACAATTGCATTGTCAATCATATTAACTTACAATTTAAGAAAAAATTTATGGAAATAAACACTCAAGCACACTTCAGGTGTAACATTTCTAGCAGTTGCAACAGAAAATTGACCTCAAGCTTATCTTTGCGTTGATGAAGCAACTTGGCAGCACCGAGGAGCATAGTGGTGTGGACATCGTGCCCACACGCATGCATTTTGCCATCAATTTTGCTCTTATGCTCCCACTCAACGAGCTCCTACGAATCACCAAGAACAATTGCTACTTTCTGATGTCTTCATATTATTAACCTAGACGAAAGAAAAAGGTCATGAAATTCTTACTTGCAAAGGAAGAGCATCCATGTCCGCCCGGAGAGCGACAACAGGGCGAGAACCAGAGCCAATCTGCGCGACAATGCCAGTTTTTGCAACTGGGTATGAATAAGTTATGCCAAGTTTGTCGAGTTCTCTGCGAATAAGAGCACTTGTATTGTGTTCTTCAAATCTGAGCTCTGGATTTTCATGGATTTGTCTCCTTATAGAGACTAGCCAATCTTTATCTTGTAGAGCTGAGATTAAAAGCTGATTTGTAAAAGTTTCATCATAATTCCCTATAACTGCCGTGCTTAGACAAGAGAGTACCATTAGCAAACGGCCGATCAACGGAAAACCCATTTGGAAAATCAAGATTCAAGGTCAAAGGTCATGCCACAGCCGAAATGGACGAGAAAAATAATTGTCTCTTACCTATGCAGTAGTTTGGGTGAAGAAAAAGCGCGCGCGCGGGCGCGTACGATTGGAGTGATTTGGCGCTGTGTGTGCGTGTACGATTGATGGAAGCGTACGTTTCTAATCCAACCTTGATCAAGAGTTCGTAGAGATTGTGCGCCACCCATACGAGTTTGAATATTTCACGTATTCGAATAAATGGAGCCTACTTTGGATTTTTATGTGCATTAGAATACGCAGTAATTGACATCCGAAACTATAATCTTTGCTCTATGCGGTAATAATAAAAGATCTACTATATCATTACATTACAGAAGTAAAAATAGAAGAATAGGTCTGGCATATACTGCAATACCTACATAAATGTACAGGAAGATAAAATATGAATGCCATCTCCATAGGCCTGGTCAATGACAACAAAGAGGAAAGAAGAAAAGAGGGAAAAAAAACCTAAATGGACTGACCATAGGAAGGATAAGATTTCCATGAGCCGATAAAGATTGCAAACAATACTACAACTCCAGCTACCCTAAACATAACAGCGAATGACCATTTTGAATGACCAGATACTGAAGTCTCTCTGTCTGCTGAAATGATGCCGTTTGATCTTACTTTTGCCTTATCATCTGCCGTACGTTCTTCAGAAATATTACCGTTATCACTTGATTCGATTTGGGAATTTCTGTTTACATCATACACTGCACTAGTATTAGCAGCACGACCATCAGAAGGATACTCCTTTTCTGCATCAATTACACCCTGCACAGTGAAATTCAATCAAATTCTTAATCTATACGTAGATATCATTGGACTTTTTACATAATTTCCATTAAAAGACTGACTTCTAACCTCAGCAACACCAGGTTTTGATTTATCTTCCTGTAGCTTGCTGCTCTCAAAACTTGATTTCATCTTAACAGGCCCTACTTGAAGTCGACATTGCAGACGTAATCTTCTAGGAGCATGACCCTGTGCCAAGAAGCTCTGATTGTGTGGATGACTTTGTGGTTGGCGCATCCTAGTCTTGATGCCTGTTGCAGCAATATTACTGCTCGAAATTGTGTCTGCATTATTGTTTAACTCGCTGTAACCATTGAAAGCATTGTAGAATTGGCCTGAAGATCCAGAAGAGAAAACATCCTGCCCACTAGATTCAACATCAATAACCTTCTCAAAGTAACATGAGTTTGCAAAGTTTGTTGGCTCATTGACACTAATTTGAGAGGTTACAGTTCTATAATCTTCTGGAGTTCTTTCCATATTTAAAGGAGCCTCTCTGGCGATGTTCTCCTCGTATGACAAAGGACTATGAAACGCTGGCTCAGGCTGTTGAATGAAAAACAACTATGTCAAAAAAAAAAACACAAAACTACACACTCTAGCAGCATAGCAAACCATAATTTGTGACAACTCAATAGCTTTCTTCAAAATTTTTTAATAATGTATAATAGAGAATAAACGTCAAAAACTCATTAAGTCCTGTAGCTTTTGCTTACCAGTGCTTGGGCTACTACTGCATCTGACTCACTGCAGGATCCACTGTCCGTAACGAAGGCCACATTCTTTGTGGTCCCACTCATAATCAATGAATTCCTCTGATTGTCAGTCTCATCAAACAAATACTCATCTGAAGTTTTAAAAATGGAATCCAAGAATTCTGAAATATAAGCATCTGATTCATACTGGAAATGCACCGCATCATCATTCATGGTCAAGACGTTGTTGACAGGATGAAGCATGTGGGAAGATACTTTCTCCCCCGGCGATGGAGGATGCAATGGTGGAAAGAGGTTGCAATCTTGTGGCTCCAACATCAGTTCATTTAACACATCAAAATCTTCTTCCATGGCTGGATAAATCTAATGTAAGAAGTATGAACATAAAAGATTATATAATTCCAGTTCTCATTACGCAGAGTGTAGAAAATAATGAAATTGTGATTCAGCTTATTAGTTCTCACCTCAGTAGTTGTTACTTCTTCGGTCACTTGTTCTTCTGCATCGTGAGCATTAGAAACCTTACTTTGACACTCAACCGAGGCTTGAGTATTAGCAGTCAATTTGTCCGGCAAATAAGAAACAGGGCATACAATATGTGTAGGTTTATTTTCAGAATCATTTTCCAACGCCGGAGAAGTTTGATCTAATGTAAACTCAGACTGTGGACAAGATTTGGCTGATGTAGGAGATGATTCACTAGGTTCAACCTCATCACAGCCGAAAACTTCAACACTTTCGTCTTGTTTCTCGAACAATCGACAAAGGACAAAGGCATTCTGCATTAAGCAATCAAGAATATAAATTCGAAAATTTTAGTCCTTTAATCAGCCAACAGTTAGTAATTTAGTACTTAAAAGCAAATGTAAGCAACTTATATGCGCATCAAAAAGAAATTACGTAACTCTATAACAAGTATAACCAAGAAACCACAAAAATATCTGACAAAACACAACCAAAACAACAAAAACAATACAATTCTAAGCTGTCCGAAAACGCGAGATGGTCGTTACCTGGCTGGGTTTGGTGCCGTCAAGATCCTCTGCGGTTGCACGATACTCATGCATAACCCAATTAGTCCTTTTACCTTTGGGAGCACGTCCCAAATGAAAGACGAGAGTTTTCTTCATACCAATCAAGTTATTTCCGGACTTAATTTTGCGATCCTTACCAGTTGCTTTCCAGTACCCAGCCTCTGTTGCTCTGTTCAATCTATGTCCATTTGGATACTTTCTATCACGTGGACAGAAGAAAAACCACTCTCGATCTTGCGTTTTTATAACTGATAAATCTACAAAATCAATAAACAACCCATGAGTTCATTAATCATTCAAACTCGTATAAATTGAAAGCGCATAAAATCAGAGAGTAAAAGTAGAAAAAAAAAATACCAGGCAAGTCCCAGGGCTCCCATTTGCACACATCAATTTCTCGAATAACTCTGACATGATTCTTATTTCCATTGATCTTCAGTCGCAGATAGAAATTAACCAGTTCCTCATCAGTCGGTCGAAACCTGAAACCCAATGGCAGTGAATTCAGTGACAACACTGCCATGTTTTCGCTTTGAAACCCTAAAATATTTCAGAGATATATTCAGTCCGATAAACTCAATATTTGCTTTATCAATCGTTACTGGGTACAAAAAACCTCCTTTCCTTTTCTTATAGGAGAAAGGAAGACGCTTTAACAAATATGCACAGACTTGGCAGCTTCTTCTTCGACAAAGCCCGCGTTTTGAAACCAGCGTATATTCCGCGTTTAACTTCTGGTTTTACATCTCTATCCCTCATCTTCAGCAATATGATATCAAGATTACTGGGTAGAATTGGCAGACCATTGAAACTTTTCGAAGAAGTTTAGACTTTGAGTTAGTCGACAAATGATATTCCGACACGTAATCGGATCACGTCGCATTTTGCTGGTTTTTTTTATTTATATTAAAGCGGTGTGCGAGGAATAAAGAGCATTAAGGAAAAGGTAAAAGCCAAAAGCCGAAAAGCCGAAAGCAATTGATGATATGATTGAACGCCCATTTGATTTTTCCTTTCAAGACATAAATAGTATTTAATTTTATAAGAAATTGATCAATTTGAGTTGATTTTTCACATGTTTCCGTTATTATGACTTATCGCCCCTGCAAAACTGCAACGTTAATTTGTATGGGCTTTGGTCGACAAAGTTGCACTTGCGGGAGTTGATAGCTTATTTTATCCGACATTCGGTCTTCCCTTCTTAGCAAAAGGGGAAATTCTAGCGATAGAAGATAAACGATTTGTTAAGTTGACGACACAAGACCAGTAAGTTGTTAGGAGTCACTTATTTTGTAGCAGTGGAGGCACCGCTCTGGATTTTCTTGTACATGAGCTACATACCAAGTAGTGTAGCAGTGCAGAACAACCACATTAAAGATTGTAATGAAGTTGATGATACCGGATAGGGGATGTGTGTGTGTGAAGTTGGCGATACCAGATACACACTAAGAAATTGGAAAGTGTAAAGAGAACGTAAAAGAAAGCAGACTCTTTTGGTTTGATGCATTGTTAGAAACTTTAATTTGCAGGTAGGAAAATATTGAATAGTACGAGAATGAGAACGGAGGAGGTGGACCTGAAACCATATTGTATTGGTACAGATTTGGTGGTATCAATCTGAATTATTTATTCATTTACTGTCTGCTTCTGATTCGAAGTTGAAACTACAAGAGAATGCTTTTGCTTTTGCTTGTGCGTAACCTGGCAATAAGACTCAGCATATTCTGAAAAGCCATAAATAATGAAAACAAGTAAATTGGTCTCGGATCTCGAAGCTGGTAGGGCCCATTATTCATGCAACAGCAGGTTCGGGGCAATATTTCGGCTATTACAATATTCTACAGAATACATTTTATCATGAAGCAGAGGTGCCTAATTAGACGTGACGATGGTTTCATTACAAGGTGCAATTATTAGGCCCATTTATAGTTTTAACCTGACTTAAAAAAAAATGTATATCTAACCAAATTTTTGTATTTGAACGAAAATACCCCTAATTATCCTTCAGTCAATCCCTCGATCAACCTTAATCCATGGATGTAGTTTATTGAGGACCGTCGGCAAATATGAATAATTCATCTGAAACAGGAAACCTTTCAACGGAAGCACTGGAATAAAGAGTTTACCCGCATAGTATCGTAAGAATGGGATTGAGATTGTATTCTTTCTGATAAGATACTACATATTGCAGAATTTTGTAAACCTAAACAACAGATCGTATAATTCAGGTCAAAATTAGAAGCAAAGTCTAAATGAAACAGCCACTTGAGCAACTTCAATTAATACACAAGGCCAAACAAAATTGTGACAAAGGAAAACAAAGTCACATGCTGTAATCTTACCAAACAGAGATGTCATCTATACGAAGACAACAAACAATCAGAGCTTTGCAAAATCCAGAGTTCAGGTGCCAATTGCAGATGCTAACTCTCTGGTTCGGACTTTTCCATTTTACTTGTTACATGATTTACAAAGCTATCATCTAATTATTTTCGGGAAAATGCCTATGCCAAGATGGGCCGAACTTTTCGTAGGCCTGGGCCCAACTTGATTGACCCAAAGTTGACGTAATTTTCTGATATAAATGAGATCACTAGGGTTCATGTGGTTGCTTCCTCTCCATTCGGCAACTGCGATACCACTCGAAAGAGGAAGAAAAATGAAGACGATACTTTCTTCGGAGACAATGGACATCCCCGATGGGGTGAAGATCAAAGTTAACGCCAAAGTCATTGAGGTGGAAGGACCAAGAGGAAAGCTCTGTCGTGATTTTAAGCACCTGAACCTTGACTTCCATCTCATGACCGACGAGGAAACCGGCAAGCGGAAGCTCAAAATCGACGCCTGGTTTGGTTCTCGCAAGACTAGCGCAGCTATCAGGACTGCTCTCAGCCATGTCCAAAATCTCATTACTGGTGTTACCAAGGGATACCGCTACAACATGCGTTTTGTCTATGCTCACTTTCCAATCAATGCCTCCATCACTAATGGCAACAAGTCCATTGAGATCCGCAATTTCCTTGGCGAGAAAAAGGTTTTTTTTTTTCTAATTTATTATTCATTAGTTTATATTTCTGTTTATATTATGTGTACATTTTTATTTTGTTAGGTATATCAGATTTTCGATTTCGTTGATGCAATGGGTTTGATATAAGTTCAAAACTACACATATTGAAGTATTTAAAGCCTTCATCTAGCAGAAAGATTTTGTATGTTATTGTTGAATATCAGTAGCTATGTGCTTTGAGGATTGTTTCATATGCTTCACCACAATTTAAATTCGTTGAAAGTTTGACAATACATCGTAGTTAAAACTTCTAATATCAATCATTACATCCTAGTTGTTAAAACTTCTAATACAAGTCCTTACTGGTTTACACTGACTGTAGATATCTGCGAATTGGATATTGTGTTTTCATTGTACGTCTCAGTTGTGAACTTTGTTAAACAACAATACGTTAAGTAATTCAGTGTTATAAAATTTTTTTATGAAAATATTTCATAATTGTGTATTAATTGGATTTGAACAAACAACTGAAAGGTTAACTTGGATTTGTTATCTGTTTTTGTCGTTTGGTTCAGGTGAGGAAGGTCGATATGCTTGAGGGTGTCAGCATTGTCCGGTCTGAAAAAGTCAAGGATGAGCTTATTTTGGATGGAAATGACATTGAGCTGGTTTCAAGGTCTTGTGCCCTCATAAACCAGGTATTCCTCTCATTTTCTCCTTCAATATGTGTGTAGGTGTGTGTGGGGATGGGTCAACGTAGACCTTTATGTATACGAAAATGCACCCACCCTCTTATATTGGGTAGTTATGCATTGCTGATGTTGTAATACTGTTTGCTTGGACAGAAATGTCATGTCAAGAATAAGGATATTAGGAAGTTTCTTGATGGTATCTACGTCAGCGAGAAGGGAACCATCCTTGAAGAGGACTGATGAACGAAATAATAATACTGATGTTTGTGGTAGCTTTTGGATCAGTTTATTTTCAATTGAAATCGGCTAGTTCTTCAATTGTTTTCAATATGTTTATGCGTACAACTTTTATTAGTTTGTTTGAATCAGATCGACAATTTTGTGGTATGAAAATTTCTCTTTCTAAATGACTTGGAACTTTACCAACATATAAAATGCACCGGTTTTCCAATATTAATATGTATGCTTTGCTTATTTTACAAGTTGATTGTTTGAACTCCTTGTGGTGCTGAATTTGTTGTCTGTCTGCTTGTTGGGGTGGGGTGAGCTCAAGCTACCACTGGTAGTAGAGCATCTATGATCCAGTGGGAATATTCCCTGTTTTAATCCTGTACCATTTCATTCTGTATGAAGCAGATGCCTCAGAATATCATAGAAATATTAGAACTCTGTCCACTAATACCTTACAACTTTTGGATATGGATTAGAGTGAGGTTATGCAGTTACTGTTTCTTTAATGATAAATTGCTTAAATTGCTGTGGAATTTTATCTAGTGGAGTTGTTATAAAATGGCATCTGGAATTCGAGGGAGTTCCGAGTTAGTGAGAAATTAATAGTGTGTTTGATTTGGGTTCAATACAAAACTTAGCTCTTATTTTAATTCAGTAGTCATTTCAACAGCACTTTTTTCTGAAGTGCCAATTTGTTGTGAGGGGTAGAGAGTAGAGCCATCAGAATGCGTTATTGTCTTGGAAGAATCAATATAACTCGTTTCTTAATGGCAATAATACTCTGGATTGGCGCCCCTTCGGTTTTGATCAAGTACTAAATTTGGTATATTGCCGGTTTCAATGATTGAAGGGAAGAGCCATAGCTTCAAAAATATGAGTAGATAGAGCCAAAAGTCTGGGTCATGAAATGGTAACTCAAACCAAAAATTCCCTAAACTTCAACAACTTAGCTAAACCACATGATTTAAAATTCCTGATGCATTCCAAGGTGCTTCGATTCCAATACGTCTAAAAGTAGTAGAGACGTGCTTGGTCACGGTGGCAGCGGCCTCACTTTCATTATTGTCCCTGAAAAGTTGACTGTTGGAAGACCAGACCCTGGGTTAGGCATATACTTAATGATGCCTACCGGGACGATTACAAAGCTGTTGCTGTTGAATTTGATACACGACATAATCCCGAATTTGGAGACCTAAACGATAACCAGGTCGGCATCAATTTGGGAAGTATTGTTTCCAGTAAAGCTATTAGTGCTTCTGATGTTGGAATACTTCCGAAGATGGTTCTGTTCGCCAATTCTGGATTGAACACGACCGTGCGCGCAAGTGGTTGGGCGTACGGCCTGTATCAGAGGGCCAGGATTACCCTTCAAATCAAAACCCATCTCCTCTAGTCTTCTAGATATTTCTCCGTTTCTGAATATGTTTGTAGGATTCTCAGCTTCTACAGGAAATACGACACAAATCCACGGCGGACTCTCATGGAACTTCTCATCCACTAACCGTGCTTCTCTTCACTTTCTATTAACAGGAACGTGTGAGAAAAAGATAATGCTCCAGAATACTAGCAGTCGAGGAGTTCAGTGAAACTCTAACTCAGAACCGCCCCATGGTTTCTTGATATTTATTGCTGTTGCCGTGCTAGCTCTGGCCATCGTCCTCACCATATACCGTATTAGCGGACGTAGAAGGAAAAGCAAGTTGAAGTCCATTGTATTGCCGGAGAAAAAGCAGAGACCGAGGCTCCCAACAAGTCTCTTCGTTTTACACCCCAAAATTTTAACAGCAACTTGAGCATTCAGCGAGTTAAATAGAACTGAGTAGTGATTACAGAGGCGTTTATTATAGAGGACAGCTTTCAAATGGCCGTCAGGTTGCTGTTAACTGATTCTCAGCACACAATTTCCGAGCTCAAAACAAGGATTAGACTGACTGAGACTGCTCAAAGAAATAGATGCAATCATTCGTGTTCTCTCACCAATTTGGTTCCCATCTGAGGATGGTGTTTTGATAATCGCCAAACTACGGTTGTTCATGATTTTTATACGAATGGAAGTCTTCATGAATGGCTATTTGGTGTTGGAGTCCTCCCTTGAACCCGGCGACCAAAGGTAGTTAAAGATGTTGCAGAAGGCCTGGGTTTGCTCCTCTAAAGGATAAGCTCATAAAAACTTGAAAACAAGCCGCATCTTTCTCTATGTTAGCTTCCGAGCTGTACTAGGCGCTTTCGGGTTTGTTCTTTCAGCGATGAAATCAAGACGTTGGTTAACTAGAAACAGGCTATTAGAGTTTTGGAAATTGAATTGCCTTGTACTGTAAGTGAGACAAAAGGTAGACCTGCAATGGAGGATTTAGTACACTTTCTCATTCTGAAAAAAGATCCCCCCGGAGCTGCCACCGAATCGTCCCGTTGCTTCGTTCGCTTACAACGGTGCCACTGGCCTTTGCACTGCATATTCTTGTGCTCCTTTCGTGTTTCAAGTGAATTGTCATGCAAAATAGCTACGTTTCCAATTTGTGAGAGAATGAACGGGGCTGTGCTCATAGTTTGTTCTGAATGTTGGACAAGAAAGTTCGTCAATATGGACGCCAAGATATTTGTGTTTATTAGTTATTTGTTTGGACTCTGTTTGTTTTTAATATAATAATTAATTAATAAACCATATAGTTCCCAACTATTAATTTCTTTGGATTATTAATGCGAATACTGAATAGTGATGGATAGACGGTCGTAAAGAGATTATTGAAGATGGTCCATTAAAGGTAGCTCCGAACGCCCAGCCCATGAACAAGCTCTATTTTACAAATTGATGGATAAATGGGCAGCAAAAATATGATCCATAAAATGAATAAGCCCCGCCCATGAACAGACTTACAGTTTTGTTGGGGAAAAAGATTGAATTGGAAGTCATCAAACAGTAATTAACAAGGTCGGAAATTCTGGAGGTTTATCTAGGGCTTTGCTAGCTCGTAATTCATTTTTTATTTTGCTTCGGCAAGGTAGCAATAGACGAACAGTACAATACCAAACGAAACCGTGTGGAAATCAAATTCCTTGCTGAAATCTCTCATGTGTTTACAGCAATCATCTAAGATTAGTTCCATAGAAATCTCTTCTTTGATTCCCAAGCACCAACAATTCAATGACACTCCGCCACCTCTTATTGCTTCCCCTGCCTTCACCACTTCCGTCCGTTATCTCCGTAATGAACGAGACCCCAGTATCAACTACGAGATAATTCCTCCGGTTAATTGGGGCATTCGTATTGTGCCGGAGAATAAAGCTTATGTTATTGAGCGATTTGATAAATACGTTGAGACTTCCGTCTGGAATTCATTTCTTGGTTCCATTTGTCGATCGAATTGCTTACGTGCATTCTCTCAAGGAAGAAGCTATTCCGATTCCGGATCAGTCTGCTAGTACTAAGGACAATGTTAGCATTTCGATTGACGGTGTTCTTTATGTTAAGATTGTAGATCCTATACTCGCTTCCTATGGCGTTGAGCACCCCCATTTAAGCTGTTATTCAGCTTGCCCAGACTACCATGCGTAGTGAGCTCGGTAAGATTACTCTTGATTAGACTTTCGAAGAAAGAGACACTCTAAATGAGAGGATTGTGGTAACTACGTAAAATTCTGCTCTTTTTATATTATTTTTTTAGGACAATCTCTGTTTCAATGCCAATAGTTTCTGATTTTATTTTAATTCCTCTCCTCATAGTTGCATGATTCAATTTTAGTTAACATTTGTGCAATGGGAAAGGAAAAATAAATAAATAAGAATGATTGTATTTAAATGGAATCACTGTCTCAGGAGGCGATCAATGTAGCTGCAAAATACTGAGGTCTTTAGTGTCTCCGATATGAAATAAGTGAGTTGATTTTTGTTTGAGGTTGTTATTTGCGCATGTCATGTTCATGTCATTTCTTTCATCTTGTAAACACTTTCTTGAATTTTGTTTTTCCAGGAGATATATCTCCTCTTCGCGGAGTAGAGTGAGAGTGGCTATGGAGATGCAAGCAGAAGCTGAACGTAAAAAGAGAGCTCAAATTTTGGAATCTGAAAGTAAAGTAATTATTTTGGTATTTTAATTCATTCTGAGGTGAAATTTTGTGTCCTAGCATATAGGGGCGGCGCAATAGTTTCATGATTTATTCATATGCAAACTTGTTGTTTTAAGTCATGATTTATTTGGATAGTCACTCAGGCAGCCTTGAGTTGTGTATGCTTGCTTGTGATTTCAATTGATATTCTGCAAGAGAAAGACAGGCCAACATTAATCTATTGCACATGGTAAGAAAAATGCAGTGATCTCAGAATCAGAAGCTGCAAAAATGGAGCAGGTGAACAGGGCACAAGGTTGGTTACTATTTTGTTCTAAAATTAGCAGGTTATATCTTTTATGATACCCAATAGTGAGAGTGCTAGCACTTTTGCAACTGGATATCGTAATTAAAGAGGACACAGGTCAGTGCACTGAGAAGCCACCATCTATTATAAAAGTTTTTCCCATAATAACAGACGTTGCAATGTGGGACATTGCATGTATACTGAAGCTAGCTATTATTGAAGGCGCTTGTTCTGTTCATTTCTCTTGTACAGCCTAATAGGATGCTCCTACCATTGACTCTTCCAGTGCTTTATTTCCATTAATTGTCTACTCTTTTTTCTGACCATTAATTGGCCAAGCCAAATAGATTTGAAAAATTGTTTGAATTGTCTCGATGTTGATGCCTTCCATAGTGGGGTAATTTTATGACTCCTGGACATCTTAAATTCTCCTGTGTGAATTTATCAGGCGAAGCAGAAGCTATAATTGCTAAAGCACAAGCAACTGCTAAAGGTCTAGCCATGGTGTCACAATTACTAAAGGAAAATGGGTGTTTAGAGGTAAGTTTTTCAGTCCTCTTGCGTTCATGTGGTAACATTGGTTTCTTGTTTGACCACTTGACGTGTAAAATAGAAATGGAAACTTTGGTCGTACAAATTAACTTTTAAGGTATTACAGGTTTTATTTCGTGTTGTGAATTCTCACAATATGCGTATTATCAACTAGCTTTCGACTCCAAGGCCACTGAGATTTCAGTAGCCTTTCATATTTGGCTTATTTGGGGTTCAGATTGGTCTAAACTCAAAACACCATACAATTGATGATTCTAATGAGAAAATGCGAGAACATATGCTGCATATTTTATCATATGTTGTCACATGGTTGATATATGCACTTCTAACAAGTATGCATGTAAGTGATGGGTTCTCCAGGTCAGGCCGGGAGATGGAGGATGTTATGAACTGATATGTTATCTTGGTAATAAGTTTCATATCAGCACAACTCCTTGCCTCTCAAGTAGTAATAATTATTCAAAAATGGCAGGGAGAGAAATCAAAGATTGTTTTTCTAACTGTTATTCTTGAGGCAGTACAATATTCAATATCTGAATGAGGATGGTGGCTCTTGGTGTGTAGAATTTGTGACAATCTTTTGAAATATCAATTTATGGAGAGTTGGTGTTTTATTCATGGTACCAATCTATTTCGCTTATATATAATTATTGGATTGATCTCAAGATTATGATGTGTGATTTGCAGGCAGCAAGTTTGAGAATTGCTGAACAATATATTCAGGCTTTTAGTAAAATTGCCAAGGAGGTGAAACAACTAATCTACCCAGTACATTTTTCCAGCATTGATTAATTATTAAAAATCTGTTCTGATGCTTGCTCTGATACTTTTCCCCTTTTTTTTGGTTTTCCATTGTTTTGTCGGGGTACCACAATGTTACTTCCAGGTGCCACTTCCAATCCAGCCAGCATGATCTCACAAGCTCTCATGATGTACAAAAGCCTAGTCAGTAATGTGCCCAATGATGGTTCTCTCGAAATTTCTTCTCCTAGTTTATTAGGAGAAGTAAAGACTGATGCTCCCTACGAAGAATCTGGGGACGATGGCTCCCCAACTTCAAGAATATCTGATACAGGTCGCTTTAGTGAACCAGGATTTTCACTTCAGAGCCCCAAGAAAAGAGAATAGAGTTGGTTGTACAGAATCCTTCTTCCATATAACGCAAATCAAAGAATATTACTGATTTTTGTCCATTGTTCGAGTACTTGCTTTTAACTGTAGTTATAAGTTTCAAAATTCTTCACTAAGGAGAGCATAGCTTAAAACATTGTAGCTTTCGATTGTAGGATTCTTTTTACCTGGAGTTGTGTGCGGCTATCTTTTTTGGTAATAGAGAAGCAAATTTGCTGAAACGGATTTACAATTTCCTGATTTTAAAGAGATTTTTCATTGATTTTGACGAGATTTGACCTAATTTCATTTCAAAATCAGTCTTCGGTGCCTAGTCGTTATCAAAATTGTGTTTAGGTTGGATGGTAAATATGAGCTGACATGTTTGCTCTCATCTTTTCAATTTGAAGAATTTTTATTTTTTTCACCATTTCGTAAATGGGCTAATTACATTTTGTCTGCTGGATTTTGCCTCTACTCCCTGGACGGTCTTTTAAAGCCCTAAAAATAAGGGGAATTTGAAGGAAAAAAATTTAGCAGACTCGAAAGCCAATCAAACTTTCTGACGCCATAGCTGTAAAAAGTGCACCAAAATTACTGTAGTAATCGAAACTTACCATCACATTTTTTTTTCAGTCATGAATTAATCACTTCAAATCCATTGATTCTTCTAATTGCTTTCTTCAATCATGAGATACTAGTCCAAATAAAGAAAAGAAATTACTTGAACAATATTCGACATTTGATGAAAGCAATCACTTCAATCGAGGGCATTACCTAATTACAACTTCATTCGGTTAACACACATCGATGGTTATTTTTATTTCTCTGATCGATGAAGCTATCCTTCAACTCTTATTTGGTCATTTAAAAAAGGCAATTAGCTTTATGTTTCGTCCAGATTAGGAATCAGCAACACTCAAACACAGAGGCAAACAATAAAAACCTTACAAATTATATCGACTGTGGTGGCTCGAATCCTCTTACACAAAAATTAATAGCTTGTTGATTGAACGGTTCATGAAATTGTAGACGCCAGAAAATTATTTAATGGGTTATCGTTTTCCGTATAGAAATGCATGCAGCCATGCAATGCAGGCCAGAAGCTCTCCGAATATACATTGGAGAGACAATTTAATTAATTAAGAGTCCTGTAAGGGATATATACATGGGAGAATTGAATTAAAAAAAACTGTACAAAGGAAAATAAATTTACGTTTCCGCAGGACACATTGCTAATTAGTTTCCGACGTTAACAGATTAGAAGGAAATTCTCAAACCCCGAAGAGACCTGTAAAGTAACTCATAATCTCTTCTAGCTCAAGCAGTCCTGAACATAATATTACATCCTTAACCTAAATGATGTTAATGGGGATCAAGAAAATGGTATGGAACTTAAAATTAATAATCAGAAGAGACCAAACAATACCGAAATTCCGATGATTATGAGCCACACAATATGCACCAAAAGCAATGCTTGTGCAGATAAAGAAGCTGTTCCACCGTTATTTCCAACTTCACAGAATCCCATTTTGGCTACTTTGGCCCCTGCGCAACGAGCCTCTTCGCAGCCACACCAGTATGTCACGCCGTTAACGCCGCAAACGGGATCCGTCGTGAAGCATTTGACGGGACAGGAAACGGGTCTGTCCGATGCAGCACAAACTCCAGTTGCTGTATAAGATCGGACGGTCGGGAATGACCTAAAGCTGAGGCTGAAGATCGACATTACGAGAAGGGAAAGAGATAATGATGATCTTGAGAATGCCAAGAACATCGTGACAATTTTCGGGATTTTTTTTTTGGGGTTGAAGGCGAGCTTTTTTAAGCTCGCCTTTCTGAGTTAGCTAGAAATCAACGTTAATTCTTAATTGCTAATGAACAAATCAATCAATCAATCAATCAATCAATCAACCAACCAAGCAAACAGAAATGTAATGAAATTATGGAAACAGATACACACCGTCTGTTTTCTTTCGTTTGAAGTTACAAGTAAAGGGACAAAAACAACTTTGTTTGTCTAAAAAAAAGAACTACGTCAATGGCTGTGCTGTACGATGACTTGTTAAGAACAAGTCATATGCTTTGCTAGCAGCCCATCAGCCCACAAACGTATTCCGTATTTTTTTAAATTTTCTAATATCTGTTTTTTGTGCTTTCTAGTAAACATCGATTTCTCCTGAGTTAAGATGTGGTTGAAATTATCAACAACTGACAGTTTGATAAATTTTGCTCGTTTATATTTAATTTTGAGGTTGAACATGGACATAATTTGACAGCTCAGGTTATTGATACTTAGCATGGTCATCGCCCATATCAAATTCTGCTTCTGTTGGAGGTAACCTGAATTGGATTGGTAAATGGACTTGGGACCCTGTCAGCATCAGCAAGTCTATCCAGTCAGCATCGTCTAAGTCTATCACAAGGCTTTTAAAGAGATTCTGACACCTCCTATTAAAGCATTCATTTTTTAAGTTCAAATTTGTTAATTTTACAATTTTCTTTATGAGATATTAGAACACACATTGAGATCATCTCGTGATGAAAAGAATTCGAATAAAATCAATTCAAAATTTATTTACTGAATTAATGAATGAATATATTAGTCAAAAACATTTAATATGAAAAAATGTTTCAAAATTATGCCATGATCACATTTCTTTGAGTGTTTATCTTTTATTTTTATAAATAGATTTTGTAAAGTTTGATTATTATAAATGAAAATACAATTTTTGGGTATGAGAATTTCTTCAATTTGATTTAACGGTTCTTGTTGGAATAATCCTATGCTTCGGTCCATAATCTAGTGGTGGATCTCTAATGTCATGATTACATAGTTATAATGTGTTTAATTTCGAATTTGACCTTTATTACATCCTCGGATTTTGAAACTTGCATTAAATTCATTGCATTTTTAGGTATTAAGCCTCTTTCAATAAATTAAAGTTGTTTGATTTACTGCTGAGTACAAATTATACCACTTAAAAAATTAGGTCGACAACACATGGGCTTATTCTTTATTTTATTTTATACATTACTAATAAGTGTATTAGATATAGAAGGTATCCTTTCCCACTTAATTATTGATTATAATAAGTGTAAAGTTGGTATTGTACCACGTATAGACTATTAATATCGCTATATTTCAATAATAATAACAATACATACATACATACCCGTCTAATCCTAAGCCATAATCTTACTTTGTAGAAATGATGAGATCAGTACATCGCTAATAAGGACATTAGAGAACCCATTGTCGGGATAAATAGATATAATCAACATACGTCGACGTCGATGCATGCCAGCAAAAACCTCACCGGTAATAAACTGTCAAAACTAACTAACCTACGGCGGCAACTCTGAGCCAACCATGCATGCATTCATAACATAAAACCTATACATGCTGTCCACATGAAAAGGTCAGACATATTTTACGGAATTATTTATGGCCATAGACATTAAGGCAATCCCAGGACAAGAAGTCTAAGAAACCAAACGATTTCTCCTAAATATTAGAAACTGATGCATCTATATATTACCCACTATCAATCCCATTGATTTTCTCAGCCTCAATCCTTGAATTGAATCGATAGACAAAAGAGCGAGCCGCAAACACACCACCTCCCAAGACTCGCCCAAATCGTCCCTCAAATATTCTATACATATTTAATGGGAGGCTGTGCGAGCAGACCCAAGGAGTTTGAGAACAGTCCAAACTCCGTCCCTACTGATCAGGAGGCTCCTGCCAGCCCTAAGAAGGCTGAGCAGCCAGAAGCCGATGCTCAGGTGTGCATACATATATAAAAATGCCATTCATCATCTTAATTAATTTCCTTGTTAGTTAATTTTTTCATCATCCATGATGTCATTAATTGATCATTATATGTTATCTATGCATGCAGGAGAAAGGCAATGGAGGTGAAAATAATAATGATAATAATAAGAATGAGAATGCTGAAGAAGCACCTTTGGTAGATCTTTCTGAGCCGAAAAAGGAGGCTGCAGAGTCGTCTTCCAAGGCAACAACAAAGGATGCGGAAACTGCAGATAACAACAAAAGTACTGATCAAGAACCCAAACTCACTGCAGAAATAACTGATCAGAAGAAGGTTGAGGCTGCCGCTGTTGGCATGGAGCCAAGAGACAAGGCTACAGCTGACAAATCAGCTGATGCTCCTACAAGCTCAGCAGGAAAAGATAAAACTGATCATGCACCTCTCATCACCGTTTGATCCCCCGTTAGGATTCAGCATAATTAATTTATAATATGCATGCATGCGAACAATTCAATTTATATGGGAAACTAATTACCACATTAATCCCCATATATAATACGCACGTTATTTGCGGGAGAGTTCCTTTATCATCACTAGATTTGTCGGTTTTATGTCTTATTACATTGTTTGGACTCGTATTGCAAGATCTGTAGCAATTTAATCCGTTTTTATTTATGTAACTTCATTATTTACTTTGTTATTACAATGTTTATTATTATTATTATTATTATTATTAGAACATGTTTAGTTTCATATCGTAATTTTATGCAGAAGTGTGACAAATCTCGAGTCAGAGAAAGATTTGGACAAAATGCATTAGAAGAATATGTGTTTATGTTGGGTTGGGCTACCACATGGGATTCCAATTGTGAGCCCAGTCTCTAGTCAATTAACATTTCTTTCTGGGGTTAAAATTTCTCCAACTGAACTTTTATCTGGAGATCCTTAATCTCACCAACTACGATTCCCATTCTCCTACTTTTTACATGGTAGTTCACAAACAAACAACATAGTTTATAAATAGATCCAATGAACTGATCGGGTAAGTTTCCTTTTCGATAGCCTTTTAATTTTGGTTTCCAGGTCCATCTTTTGGGTGTAGTGATAAAACAACCGGCTACTGGGTCTAATTTATATCATACATTACTAATTTTGATGTCTAATTAATTTGTATTTTTATGCTTTATAACAAAAACAACTGTGTCCACTCACCCAACGCAAATCTATTCGATAATTTGGCATTCCCTCGAAAACATGAATGTTATTATCTATAAGCCAGAACCCGGCGGTCTTCCAAACTTTGCAGGTTAGAATACAAACTACAAAGCCAACTGCTCTATCACGAGTCAATCAGATTCGGAAATGACATACTCCTTGATCAGTAAATCAGAATCTCCACTATGTTATCCAGAAAGGACAAACTCAGAGCAAATATTTCTTCATAAACTAGAAAAATACCGAGCTGGAAATCAGCAATGAACATGTAATTCTTTGATTTCGCTCGATGAGATGGCGAACGACAAGGCAACAACATATACACTACGAATGAAAGAGGAGATTATTATATGCATGCATATGTATTATAACAATAACATTGCTATTATTGAAAGGGTAACATAACACTAAATTAACCTGCTAACACCTCCACCAGCTGCGCCTCCATCATCAGCAGATGGAAAGGCAACTTCCTTGGAAGTTTTTTCTTCATGATTCTTGTCATCCTTTACAGCCAACAGGACAATAACTATAAGCAATGGATAACTAATTGTAGTAAGAGACCAATTAACGATCAACTGAGAGAGTAATGGAACTTTGTGCGTATCAACTTGCCAAGCAACTGCAGCACCTGCACTTTGGACCCCCTTGTAGAATCCACTATACCTGCAATAAATTAACACAATTTGCTTGCTCAAGTACAAAAGTTGAAACCAACCACCAACATAAATTCCACAATTGGGTTTATCTGTCTTAGTACCTGCTGAGGGTCTCAGAATCGTCGGCCAACGCTCCGATTACCCAGTAAACCGAACTCTGATACATAGCATCCAGCAACCCATAACTGAAATACAATACGAATGGCCCAGCGAAATCAGAACCGGAGTTCTTGAAATCCAATTTAACAGGCGGTTTATCATGGGAATAATTGAGCTGGTTGGCAAGTCCGCCGCCCCAAATTGCAGTACCAAGCAGAGCAACTACACCAATTCCAACTAAACCTCTCGTTCTCCGGCTCGGGAAACTGAAATCAAATACGTAACCAATCCCAACCGAACCCAACATCTGAGCACCCCAATAAAAAACATTGTTCAATCCTCTCGTCCTGAGATTAAACTGAAGCCCGTTAACATTATTGAATTGGTAACTGTAAAAAAAGTTACTAGCCCAAGAAGCAGGAAAAATTAGAAGCATCTTCCAGTTTCGAAACAACTTGAGAACTTCAGTAAACTCGGTGGAGACATTGGAGTACTTAATGTTTGTACAACGAGTTCCATCATCACGAATCACGCGACTGGGAGGCAAAATGGCCAGGGAAAGAAGAACGCCGGCCGCCATAAAGCACATGAATCCGATATATGTTCCGTCATTGACAGAGGTAGCTTCGCTGCGGCTGTAGTTCAGAATGAACGGAATAAGGCCGCCAATCACCCCACCCATATTGAATATACTCCAAAAGATAGAAATATAAGTGCCCTTGCGATTCGGCGGAGGGTATGACGTCATAATCGCTCCCTCGGCGGCCCAGAGAAGGCCGGCACCGACACCCAATATTCCTCCTGCGACAATCGCAAATGCCTGGTGCTTGTAGTGGTTGTAGTAAAGAAATGAACCGGAGTAAAGCACGTATGTGCTACAAGCCGAAATCAACGTAAGTCGAGGCCCAAATATGTTATAGATTCCGCCTCCGAGAATGCCGAAGACAGCGAAGGTGGTGTAAAGAGCGGTGTTGGCGTTATTGGCGGCAGTGGGGTCAACCTGACCACCGCCGCCCATCCCTGACAACGCATTAAACATTCCGGGACAACAAAAACAGACCAGACCAATGAGGCAAACCTGAACGAGAGGTGAGTTGTATCTGAATCTTGATTTGTTTACAATTTGTGTCCCTGATTCCCCGTCTTCCCCAATACCCATGATTCTGATTTAGTAATCGGAAATCGACCCTGGGTTGATATGAATTGTGAAGAATGAAACGAGGAATCGGCAGAGAGGCAAGATGCAAAGGTGTGAAATTTACCAGGGACAGTCGGGACAAGTGCCGCTATAGATAACCCAAAAACAAAGCCTACGCAAGACTTTCACGCAAAGGTATGGTAAGCTGATCTCTTTTAACCGCAAGTTCCGAAAATTTGCCTCAACATTCAATAGGGAGAACTGTCGTATATAAACTGCAATTTTAACATAGTCTGCCAGCCTAAGAAATTGTTAATTTTAATAAAAATATAAATTATTATTTCAATAATAGAAGTTGATAAAAATAAGTAAGATTCAAAAGGATTCTATTCCGGAGGTGAGATTTTTTTTTTGTCTCTCTCCGGTGGGAACTTTTTTATGTATTATGGGCGTAATCGTCTTTTGGTTGACTTGACTTTGTTGGGTTCATTTTTCATTCATGCCATATTCTATTGGTTTCAGCGTCACTTTCAATTCGGGCCTTCTGCCGAAAGGTCGTCTAACGCGTGAGAAAGATAGGGATGTTAACTTGGACAGATTTGACTTTTTCCTCTCCTGTATATCCTGTTGGCAGCACTTGTGGCCGCCCGGCCGGCCCGCTAGCCGGCTCATCCCATTGAAGTAAGTGGTAGCTTGAACAATAATTAGTTGATTGTGTTTGTGTTGTTACTGATGCTAAGTAATGTCATAAAATGACCTTGTTTCGAAAAATAAAAAAAAGGATTTTAAAATGATCTTCCTGGTTAAATAAAGAACAAGTATTGTATAAATTTAAATGTAGATTTTGAGTCTCTTATGTATAAGAGGAGGTGTTAATATATTTATGATATAATTATGTCTAATATAAGATAATTACATTCAATTTAATACTTTTTTTAAAAAATTCACAATTAATTAAAAAAAATATGTAATGAGATATATACATATATATATATATATATATTTAAAAATAATTCAAACTAATTTAAGATTAAAGACGATGAATATACTTTTTAACATTGACATAAATATGATTAATTAAATATTTTTTTATTGGTCAACTCTAATTTTAGATAATTATTCTTTATTATATCAATATAAAAAATAGGATAAGTAGGTCCATCATCATGATTGGAAGAATAACTATGTTGAAATCTTTAGCACAAGTTAACAATAAAACTTGGGCTTGGTTGGGTCCTGGCTTATCCTTATCATTTTCTATTCTATTTTGACCGGATATTATTGACTTCTTGATTAATTGCCACGTGGTGGTCCCTGACCGCTTAATCATGTGTTAGTTCTTTTTTTTTTTTTTCCCGTCACGGCCTTTTTTTTTTTTTAAAAAACAAATTGTTGCAGAGATTAACGGGGTAACATGCGTTAGAGCTAAAGCATATTATTTTTGCTTTTCTAAATGGAAATAGAAAATGAGCTTTAAATTCATCTCCGTGATCTACAGCGAAGGAAAATCACCCTTAAAACAAATGTGATTTGAGGTATAGTCGGTACCTACTGTTATTATGCATATTTCTACCAATGGAGAGAATTATGGACATATGCTGTTTTTAAATTTGCATTCAAACTAGATGTTTAGCAATTTTTTTTTGTATGTTCTTTTCGAATAGTTCATTCTTTTCAACAATTTTATTTATAACGCAGGTGATAATTTGATATGGAAAGTTTCAAACAAGAATTTCATGACTTTTTACCTGAGGTGCGTCATTTTCTAATGTGAGAACCTTTGCTTGCAGAATTGACATCTGTTATGAACTGTTGTATCATATTAATGGAGATATTGTGCATTAACCATGTGATCTATTTCCTTTAAATCATGTCTAAAAGGTATCGGGGAGATATTTTAACTGCTTGAAGTGTTACACTGCCCCAGTAAACCCAGGAAAATCAATAGTCGAAAAACCTGGCAACTTTGATCAAGATAAAATCTTATTTTTTTGCAATTATTCTTACTTTTCAAGAATTTGTTCTTTTTCTATGCTCTAAATAATTTTTAGATTCTGTAAAAAGTCATCATTGACAAGAAATAAAGGTGAAAGAATTTCCACCGTCTTAAGGAGAAGCGCAAAGCCCATCAATGTACCATTTGATGTAGCAGTTTTTCTTCTTTCTATTTGCTTGAGGGTAGATTATTAGAAGAATGCCTCATAATGAAAATTCTTGAGTTAAATAGTTAAGCAATACAATTCTCTTCAACAAAGAGCAGATAGTTGCCCAGTCTCTGGAGAGCTACATAGTTTGTTGTTCAGTGTGTCCTGATGACAGCCAACTAAACCTGTAATTAATAGATATTTAGACTTAACGACCTTAGTGCGAAGAATAAGGTACATGCATGTCCGTATTAATGAGATATTATCTATTGCCCAACGGCTTATAACATGACTCTTGTAGTGAGCTTATACTCCACTTCGCTCATTGAATGATAGAAGAGGCGTGTTTTGTCGTTGTAGTGGAATATTTTTAGCGGACAGTTTTTCATATACGACTTCTCAATCATAATTTGAGTTATGTTTTAATTATTCGACATATTAAAAAACACAAATAAGTAGAAAACCCTGATAATGCTATAATTTTAAGCATCAAGAAAAGTAATGACACTAAACAACAATCCGCTCATGCCTAAATGATACTTTTATAAAATAACACAGCCTATTTTAGACAAGAAAATAAACAGAAAAAACCAAACTATTAGTCTAGTGCAATTCAATTCAACTGAGATTAAATGCGAATTGCTCTTTTGCTCTGTTATGTATAAAGTAATAATTTCCTTCAATTAATTAAGCAAGCTACACACCATATGTCACATTAAGTAATAAAAAGCAAAACATGAATATATAGTTCAATTTAACCTCCCTAGTTCCTTATCTTTGTGGTCATCATCCTCAAAAATCCCAACAACTCATCTAAATTCAAAAGTGTAGGTGACATCCAGAAAATAAAGAACGAATACTAAGCTAACACCACATAAGAACATGGGTATGGGCCTTAAGATCCATAAGAAAAGTGGGGAATAGAAGTAGAAAGCGTGAAACCCTAAAGATCAAAAATAGCTTCCTCTATTAAAAGTCTTGGCCACATGCTTAGTATTTATCTTGTGACAGAAATCTGAAAATTAACAAGTGTTTATCTTGTTTTCAAATGAATTAGGTCTAAAACTCTCCCAAATTTAGAAAAAAAAATAATAATAGACTAGTAGCTTACTTGTATTACTGTCACTTAAAAGGTAAGAACAAAGTGGCGAAAAGCAAAACATTAACACTTGGGCATGAGTCAGTTAAGTGAGCAACACAATTCATGACCATAGACCCCCAAGATTAGCTAATCCCAAATTCTCCGCTTTTGGCATATTGCAAAAGATGAACTAGCCATAGTAAAGACAACTTACTTTATAATGTAACAATTCCAAATATTACCAATCGCGATAATCAAAAAATTTTCTTATTAAGAGCAATGGATAATCCATTTTATAATTATCTCACCTATAAACTGAAATATGTCAACATGTTATCATATTAACCAAAATTTAACCACAAAACAAGTTAAGGACGCTTGATATTAGTTTAACAACTAAAGAAAAAGAGAGAGAGAGTTGCCTTGATGAATTAAGAATCCTTTTATTTGAATAATTCAATCCAATTTTATGGATGCTAACTCAGTTTTCTTTTGCAGCTTTACAATCATGAATCCGACTACCTCAACTTTGAATCAAAATATGAATACACAATCAGTATCAGCTCCTCCAAGTGTTTAGCCTAATGCACACTAATTCCACTTAAGCCTTAAGCCAGCTTCTTTATCCTCACCAAAAAAAGAAAAAAAAAATCAACCAATATAGTAGCTACTAAGGTCTTGAATTCATCCACTTCTTTAACAAACAGCAGTTCAAACACAGGTAATTCATTGACCTTTTTGTCACCTGCACAACTTGAATTACTATACTTACCCATGATAAATATATGCCAAAAACATATTCCTCACCTAATGATATAGGACCACCAAACATATCTTTTATGCCATCAAGACATAAACCAACACATCTAATGGTTACAAGGGTCAAAGCAAGAATTTTTAAACCCAAAGCTTACCTTACACCTAAAAACATAACCATACCAAAAAATAAAAGCTAGGCACTTGCCAATCCTTTATGGAAACAAGCTATAAATGAAGAATGCAATGTGTTGATCTAAAATATCACATGGTCTTTAGTGCCATACAATGTAGATCAGAAACTAGTAAGGAACAAATAGGTTTAAAAAGTAAAGGAAAATCCTGATAGTTTAGTAGCTAGATTAGAAGCTAGATTGGTAGTTAAAGACTTCCATCAAACTCGAAGCATAGATTTTAATAAAATCTATGGCCCCGTGGTTAAAACATCAACAATAAGAATAATTCTAAACTTAACAGTGTGCTTCAAATGGTAATTAAGGCAGGTTGGCATGAGCAATGCATTCTTGAATGGGACGATTTCAAAAATAGTCCACATGGTTCAACTATAAGGCATGGTAAGCTTGAACAAGCCAAATTATGTATACAAGCTTAGGAAAGCCCTTTATGGACTCAAACCAGCTCCTAGAGCTTGGTTTAATAAGCTAAAATCATTTTTACTTAATTAAGTTTCAATTGCTCAAAATTTGATTTTTCTCTTTCTTTTTTTTTTAAGAAGCAAGGATATGATCTAACCATAATATTGATGTATGTTGATAGTACTCCATAATTGCCGTCATTAAAGTGGTACCATTGTGTGAAGAATTAGAATATGAGGATAAGGACAATAAAGAATGAATTAGAACATCATCTTCTTCTTCTAATTTTCTTTGGAGAAAAGTATTTCGAACATCTATTTGATACATTTCTTATTCATAATTAGTGGCTAACGATAATATAACTCGTGAATAAAATGTTCAGATCATAAAATTACTTGATTTGTTTGAATATCTAAAAAGAATACAGCCAGTTTGAAGGTGATTGCCTGAATTCGTTCATACGTCTTTACTCCTTAAATCTTAAAATCAAAATGTAAAGTTCGTTTAATTCGTGAGGCCAAGTTCATATTGTGTAACCATTTTCTCTTTTTTTAATAAATTATTATTTGTTTTTTATAAAAAAAAAGTAAAACAATATTATGGATAATATAATATACTCCAAAAATACATAAAAATTAAATCATATCATTTTGATACTTTTAAAATATTTAAATATTGAATATTTATAAATATTTCTTCGTATTTATATTTATATTAAATTTATTATGTATTTTTTATTTTTTTTAATTTGTTTTAATTTTGTTAAGAGGTATACTAACAACTTAACAGATATTCTGCTAAATTGCCATCACTAGATTGAAAAGCAACGGGGTGGAAGAAAAATGCCGAACCAATATTTTCAGAAACCCATAGCCTAAGTCCAAAAGTCGGCCACATTTGACAAATAAGAACGGAGATGGTACGGGTTGAAAAAGAGCCCATGTTTTGAATACCCTTGACCCAATTGTAAATTTTGTTCGGCGAGGCCCAATCCTGAAAATGGGTTTTTATTTAGCAAAAACAAACATAGGAACAATAGGGGGTGGAAAGAAAGCCCAACCAGTATTTTGAGAACCGATAACCAATTTACTTATCTGTCTTGGTTCAATTATTCAATCCATGCATCTAAACTTAGCAGACTCAAAAGGCATTATCCGAAGATAATATTACTACGTGACAATGATTATTCCTATTAAACTCAACCACAAACAAGATATACAAATTCACTACATATTTCACTTTATTATATATAAATCTATATTCAAATTCCACTCTAGGTATATAAACTTGTACAGATAATATCATATAAAATTGTAATAATATAATTCTTTCATATGTAATTTTTGAAAGTTATCACACATCTTAGATAGGCAAATAAAAATTAAATTTTATTCATATATATAAAAATAAAATAAAATAAATATCTTCCTATAATTATTTAATTATATTTTAAAAGATAATATCATATCAATTTTTAAGATGAAATTTTTTTTACAGTCATATTAATTAATTTATAGGAGAGTTTGTACATATAATGTTATTAAAAGTTCAAACTAAAAAAAAAAAAAAAAAGGAAAAGGGTTGGTAGGATGCTCATGGTAAATGAAGTTTGGCCTTTAGAATGTGGCCTTGAAGCTAAACGACTTGTAATACTTGGCGCAACGCAAAGATCCATAGCCGAAACTCGAAAGACAATACTCGAACGGACCTGGTTTATGCGAGCTTAAGGGGCTACGGGCTAGGTCTGGTTCTCTTTGCCTATAATTAAAAAACAGTAGCACGGACCTGTTTGATACAAACGACAAGATTTGGGGCTCCGTTGACATTTTATCCAAAATACGGAGGCATTTAATAATAAACACAAATGTATAATCCACGGCATCTACCGAAAACGAAAGATTAAACTCTTCCCTCTCTAAACTGTAGGTTGTTGACAGAGATAGAAGTAGGGTTTAGCAGCAAAGCAGAAATTCGAGAAGAAATAATGAGCATAGAGCAAGGAAAAAACGGAGTCATCAATTTGCTTAATGTCCCTCAGAAAGCCGTAAAGGAGGTGCATATTAAGTGGAAGGAGTTGGAGAATGGTTACAAGTCCTGGTTGGCCAAGCAGTCCTGGCCGGCCGAGGCTGCGGTTGTGACTGTCACCACCGCAGCCAACGGTGCAGCAATTGGAGCATTTTTGGGAACTCTTACCAATGACCTCTCTTCCTCTTTTCCCGCTTCTTCCCCTCAGGCATCCCTCAATCCCGAGGCCATGGCCCCTCTCAAGCAAGTCCAGGTCTTCTTCTTCTTTCTCTCCGATTGGTAATCAACCTTATCTGCGTTATTTCGTATAAATTATTGATAAATTAATTTAATAGTTAACCTGTTTTGTAATTTAATTATCAGGGTTGAGTTCTAATACTTGCTCAGGTGTACTGAAGAAACAATTTCGAATCGTGCTGCGAACTCTAAGCTTTGTAATGACATAAATTTTTTTTCAAGTTTTGCTTATTATCTGATTGTTTTGTATGATCAATCGAAATAACTAAGGTTTTCTAAATAATATTGTATTACTGAGAATTCTACTTATCCTACAGGCTGTAACTGAGGTGATACAAATCATGGCACAATTTCAAAGAATTCAATTCAAGTTCCAATTGGCTCAGTTACGAGAGCCCAAGTAAAGAAGTTCAAATAAGCACTTAATGGGCTAATTCAAGAAGTTTGGACCCAAGTAAATTCGTGGAGACCCATTGGGCTTAGTCCACATATTCAACAAAGATGGATATGCATGATTCAAACTCTAAAAAAGTCTGACTAAATCTAAACTTGATCTTTTAGCAAGTAAAATAGGAATATTTAGGAGTGTTTGAATTTATTTAAAAGTCTATCTAATTAGTCAGCTTTCCTTGGAGTGTTTGAGTTCATTTATAAGTCTATTTAAATTAGTTAGCTTTCCTTTTTATCTTAGGTAAGAACAAACTACGAATTTTTACCTATAAAAAGGCATCTTTTGAATAAGAAGAAATTAGAATTCATTAGTCAAAATTTGAGAGTTATTTTCTCTTTGGTTCTTTGAAGAACTATTCGAACTTATCAAGAATTATTCTTGTGGCGTTCATTAGTGATTTATCGAACGGACTTCCACCACCGTTTGTGGCATCTGCATTATACCGAGGTTCTTGTTTCTTTATAAACAACGGGTCGAGGTTCCATTCAAATCTGATCGTAAAACGATCTCGGGTTCCTTGTTGAGTTCGGGTCTCGTTATTCTTAGCGAGTTTCGTATCATTTGGTATCAGAGCAAAGGTTATTCTAGCGTCAGGTTTGCCTATCCCTTTTGTTATTCTTTTCGTAATCTGTTATTCTTTTCGCAATTCTTGATATAAAAAAAAAGAAAGAAAAAAAAAAGAGAAGAAAGAAAGAAAAAAACAGAGAGAGAAAAAAAAAGTGAAAAAAAAACGAAAAAAAAAAAATAAAAATTTTATATTTCAGTTTGTCATCAACACCCTAATATTTGTGTACCAAATTCTAATATATATTCCTTGTGATTCTTAATTTCCAAATCAGTTGGTATAAAATTGAAATACTTTGTGCAAAATTAAAACCTTTAGAATCCGTGACGCGACCTTATTTTCAGCCTCTATTTTGCCGTAGTAAGTTTTGAAGAATTGTTGCAAGAAATTTTTTGTTTATTGTTTGTTAGTTTCAAAAGAACCGAAAGAGAATTATTAAGTGGAAAAAGGCAAGAGTGGTGAGAGCATTAGAGGGATAAAAGCCGCAAATTTTTTGAGTGAAACATGAGTGCAAAGTAATTCATATTCTTGAGTGTAAATACGTAAGGGAGAGAATTGTGAGGTCCTTTTTTTTTTATAACTTATATCCTGCAGAAAGCATGTCACAACACGACCACGAGAAAGCACAAACAGGGATGAATTCAAAGCTATACATGGAGGCTTTGGTGGGAGAGATGAGACGGATGATGAAGCTAGAACTAGAGCAAATAAGTGAACGGTTGGATAGATTAGAAAATGCCAATCGGAGGAATCGGAGGAAAAACGCTCAACAACAGCGTACAGTAGAAGATTTTGAGGAATATAATGACGGCAGTTTTGAGGAAGAAGATAGACACTCGGTAGGCAGCAATAGGAGGGTTGAACGTGTTAAAAAAGATTGGAATCGGGAGGATAATAATTTGGGCAATATTAAGATGAAGGTGCCTTCATTTCAATGCAAGAATGATCCCGAGGCTTATCTTGAGTGGGAAAAGAAGATGGAGTTAGTTTTTGATTGCCACAACTACTCCGAGATAAAGAAGGTAAAGCTTGCAGCCATTGAATTTTCTGATTATGCTATTGTTTGGTGGGATCAATTGACTTTAAGTAGGAGAAAAAATAGAGAACGTCCAATAGAAACATGGGAGGAGATGAAAACTGTGATGAGAAAACGTTTTATTCCAAGCTATTATTATAGGGAGTTGTATGAAAAATTGCAAAGTCTTACGCAAGGCAATCGGAGCGTGGAGGATTATTATAAAGAAATAGAAATAACTATGATCCGAGCGAATATAGAGGAGGATCGAGAAGCTACTATGGCTAGGTTTTTGGGTGGTTTGAATCGAGAAATTGCAAACGTGGTGGAATTGCAACATTATGTGGAATTAGAAGATTTGGTTCACATGGCCATCAAAATTGAGCGCCAACTCAAGAGGAGGGGCAGCGCACGTCTAAATCAAAGTTCGAGTGCATTCTTTTGGAAACCGAATTCCACAAAGAAAGAAGACAAGCTGTAAACATCTGCAACACCCAAGCACAAATTTGAGTCCAAGTCCGAGAACACCAGCCACGTTTCTCAAGGTAAAATTGACATTTCTACCTCTAGAAATCGTGACATTAAATGTTTTAAATGTCAAGGTAGGGGACACATAGCAAGTCAATGTCCAAACACGCGAGTTATGATGATGCAAGATAATGGTGACATTGTGACTGACGATGAAGATTCTGACACCAATGACATGCCGCCATTGGAGAACATCACCGAGGAGGAGTATTTAGCCCCTGATGCATTGACATTAGTAACCAGGAGAGCGTTGAGCTTGCAAGCAAAAGAAGTTGAAGAAGTGCAGCGAGAGAACCTCTTTCATACTAGGTGCCACGTCAAAGACAAGGTGTGTAGTATGATTATTGATAGTGGTAGTTGTACCAATGTTGCAAGCACAATAATGGTGGAAAAATTAGGACTGCCCACGTTGAAGCATCCTAAACCTTACAAATTGCAGTGGTTAAATGATAGTGGAGAGATGAGGGTAAATAAGCAGGTGATAGTTGCATTTCGAATTGGCAAATATGAAGATAAAGTGCTGTGTGATGTAGTACCAATGCAAGCTGGACATTTGTTGCTAGGGCGTCCATGGCAGTTTGATAGGCGTGTAAAGCATGATGGCTTTACGAATAAGTACTCTTTTGTGCTTAATCAACGATCAATCACTCTTGTACCTTTAACACCGCAACAAGTGTACGAGGATCAAGTGTGGTTACGAAAGGAGTGTGATCAAAAGAAAGAGAGAGATAAAAAGAAAACGAGTGATAATTCGAGAGAAAAAATTGAAAGAGAAAAAAAGAGTGCAGATTCAGTCGTTGAAAACAAAATAGAGAGAAAAATAAATTTTTATGCAAAAAAGAGTGAAATAAAAAGAGCGAAGTTTTTAAATCAGCCAATGATTGTACTTTTGTACAAAGAGGCGTTTTTAAATACTAACGAGATTGATCCTGCTTTGCCTAACTCTATGGTTTCCTTTTTGCAGAAATATGAGGATGTCTTTCCCGAAAAAACGCCACAGAGATTACCTCCTATCCGAGGGATTGAACATCAAATTGACCTTGTGCGACAATTCCAAACCGACCAACTTATAGGAGCAATCCTGAGGAGACAAAAGAGCTTTAAAGGCAAGTAAGTGAGTTGATGGAGAAAGGTTACGTGAGGGAGAGCATGAGTCTATGTGCCGTTCCAGTTTTACTTGTACCTAAGAAGGATGGCACTTGGAGAATGTGCATTGACTGTCGAGCAATCAACAACATTACGGTAAAGTATCGACATCCCATTCCTCGCTTAGACGACATGTTAGATGAATTGCATGGAGCTTGTATATTTTCAAAAATTGATTTGAAGAGTGGGTATCATCAAATACGCATGAAAGAGGGTGACGAATGGAAAACTGCCTTTAAAATAAAATACGGTTTGTATGAATGATTAGTAATGCCTTTCGGTTTAACTAATGCACCGAGCACATTTATGCGATTAATGAACCATATATTGCGTGCATTCATAGGCAGATTTGTTGTTGTTTATTTTGATGATATTCTCATTTACAGCAAAAACTTGGATGATCATATTGTGTATTTAAAATCAGTTTTAGATGTACTTATAAAAGAGAAGTTATTTGCTAATTTAAAGAAATGCACCTTTTGCGCCGATAAGCTTGTGTTTCTTGGTTTCATTGTGAGTGCACAAGGAATACAGGTTGATGAAGAGAAAATTCATGCAATTCAAGAATGGTCGAGTCCCATGAGCATAGGTAACGTACGAAGTTTTCATGGACTCGCTAGTTTCTACCGACGGTTTGTGAAAGACTTTAGTACTTTAGCCACAGCACTCACTAAGGTAATAAAGAAAAACATTGGTTTCAAGTGGGGAGAAGAGCAAGAGAAGGCGTTTCAGCTCATCAAACAAAAATTGACAAACGCACCCTTATTAGCTTTACCTAACTTTAACAAAATATTTGAAATAGAATGTGATGCTTCTGGTGTAGGTGTTGGAGCTGTGCTTATGCAAGAAGGACGACCGATTGCGTATTTCAGTGAAAAGCTAAGTGGAGCAGCTTTAAACTACCCAACTTATGATAAAGAATTATACGCATTGGTTCGAGTTTTGGAAATATGGCAGCACTACCTTTGGCCTAAGGAGTTTGTGATTCACACTGATCACGAATCATTGAGGCACTTGAATGGACAACACAAGCTGAACAAAAGACATGCTCGTTGGGTGGAGTTCATTGAGACGTTTCCATACGTCATCCGATATAAGCAAGGTAAGGAGAATGTGGTTGCAAATGCACTTTCTCGCAGGTACGTATTACTCTCTACTCTTGATACTAAATTGCTTGGTTTTGAACAAATTAAAGAGTTATATCATTCAGACCCTGACTTTAGTGAAGAGTATATAGTTTGTGAGAAGACCCCCAATGGTAAGTACTTTAAACATGATGGTTTTTTATTTCGAGAAAATAAGTTGTGTATACCGAATTGTTCCGTGTGTGATTTATTAGTTAGAGAATCACATGGTGGAGGATTGATGGGACACTTTGGGATAGCTAAAACATTAGTTGTTTTACAAGAACACTTTTTTTGGCCACACATGAAAAGAGATGTTGAAAAAACTTGCGATAGATGTATCACATGCAGGCAGGCAAAATCTCGAAAGCAACCCCATGGTTTGTACACACCATTGCCCATTCCTAATGAGTCTTGGATAGATTTTCTAAAATGACACACTTTATTCCATGTCACAAAACGGATGATACTTCACATATTGCTGATTTGTTCTTTAAAGAGATTGTAAGATTACATGGTATGCCTAGAACAATTATTTCCGATAAAGATGTTAAGTTTTTAAGTTACTTTTGCAAGACTTTGTGGTGTAAGTTATGTACTAAGTTATTATTTTCTACTACTTATCATCCACAAACTGATGGTCAAACCGAAGTAGTAAATAGAACTTTATCTACTTTGTTAAAGGCTGTTATTAGTAAGAACATTAAAACTTGGGAAGATTGTTTACCACACGTTGAATTTGCTTATAATCGTACTGTTCATTCTGTTACTAAATTTTCTCCATTTGAAATAGTATCTCTCTCTCTCTCTCTTTATACATATATATATATATATATATATATTAAAATTTACCACCAACCCACACCATTCTATCCATCCCACGCCCTAGTAAAAATTAAACATAATCTCCCTAAGGTGATCAGAAGACTAATTGTTTTAAGTTAAATATTGAATATGAGGATAAATTTGCAAAACGAATAAGAATTATTTGACTCTTTAACAGCATTGATATCTCACACTAATCACTAGTTCCTCTACCCATTGGCCCTCTTCTGCACCTGGAAAGAGGAGCCACGGGAGAGAGAGTTTTTGGATAACTGTTTTTGTATCTCAAGAGTGGTTATGTGTCAGATTTGTTTCCCAAAAATGTCCACAACAAACTTTTAAACTTTTTCTACTTTCATGTTGTTTTTTAGAGTAACTAATCTATGCTACAGTGCATATTTTTTCTGCATTTATCTTTGAAGTAGAGGAGAATATTCCCTTAGAAAGATGGTGGAAGCAAAGTTCAATAATCATCTGAATTAGGGTTGGAGCAAAGATTTTGTTGTAGTGGAGGCAACTTATGATTAATGATAAGATACAAACTCATAGCAATAGTAGGAAATATGAGCATTTAAAAATTTATTACTATTTTCTTTCATTTCAATATCTTTATAACAGACTTTTAAAACGTTTTCACGCTTAACTAAGTATATTTTTGCTACATGTGTAATCAAGCTTATATGTGGGGTGCTTATTCGCAACTGACCAAGGTTTCAATATCAATGGGATACAAGTTTGGTCTAGTTGCCTTTGTTCTGCCTTGAGTAATTTTTGTTAGTATCTTTAGTGTTTTACACTTTGATTTATATTTGTAAAGCTTTGAGCTAAAAGAAAAAATGACCTACCTTCGAGAATCTTTTCTAATTGCTAAGGATAAATAATATTGTTACCTTGAGAAGACATGTAATTACTGCAAGAGGGGGTTTCTGTGACTTGAAAGTGTACAGGAAATCAGAGTGATTAGAAAACAAATCAATAGTGATTTAGATACTCAATATTTGAAGTTAACCCACCAAATTCTCAAAGCTTCAAGAAATTTTTAGGAGACTCTTCTGTTATGAAACCAATTCCTAAAATACCAATATTGTGTCAACTTTCCAATTGCCAGAAGCTGAGCTTTGCTATCATTATAAACCTCCCCAATCCCATGTTTGAAGTTTTAAGAGTAAGGTTGTTCTTAAATATTGAATAAGTTTACGAGTAAAGACAATCTTATGTGTAAGTATAGTTCTAATGATTGAACCTCTTTTCTAAAGTGAGGATGTTTTTGAGAGTGCAAAAGATGGTAAGATTTGTAAATAACATTATTGAGACATGGAATATACTGATATTAGGATATTTGTTTTTATTTAGAATTTTAAGTGTGGACCTCTACTTTCAATTTTATTTATATCTTGGCTGTATTTCTATGCTTTGTCAGAATTTAAATGGTTGTGATAGATGGAACTGAGAAATACTTTCTCCCCTTTTTTGGCTAAATTTCTTTTCTTTCTTCTATTTTCTGCCCTCCCTTCCTATTGTCTGGCTCTCTGCCAGGATCATCACGAGCAATTTACAGGTGGTTAATGTTGATATGTATCTGGCAACATGGCACAAGCCTTGTATGACTTGAGCATGTCAGACATCAATGCATTTGCTGTGTCTCTTTTAAATTCTTAATCAAGTTGTAAAGCTTACGTGTTAACATTTTTACAATTTCTTTTGATCAAACCTTGGACGTTTCACCTAATTTTCATGTCTATAATCTTTGACTACTATAAGACAAGAAATCAAGACTGTTTCCCTCTCTATTTCTTTCTTTTTCTCTTTTCTCTGTTCTGAAATGCGCTATGGTGATTTTTTGGTTACGCATTTGATCCAGGTTCTTATTTAAGATTGTTCATTTCTACTTGACTTTGTGTAATTTAAGATTGTTAAATAACTTTTGCAGTGTGGTGGCAGGTTTTGGTTCTGGAGCTATGTATTCATTAGTGAGTGGTATGGTTGGTGGTAATCCAGCTGCAAATGCTGTCACTTCTGGACTTTTCTTTGCAGTTATTCAAGGTGGCTCTTACAAGGTAAGAACTGATCACTGTGAGGAAGGATTTTATAATTTCAGTAGAAGTTCAAAGGTTCAACTTTGTGTTTTGAGCATTTCAGTTTATGGATAAATACGGAGAGGAATTTTAATCAGTCTGATGAAATGACAAAATGACATGCTGAACATTGAATATCGGTGGCAGCTGAAAATTATCATCATTAATGAGATTTCAATATTGTCTTAGTTTTGAATATTCTGTCATGGGTCTATGTTTATTTATCTTATTTATGATGGGAACAAATTTTATATGATCATTCAGATAAGTGAGATGTGGCAATCTTCCCATCAGGCACCAGCTGATGATGTGTACTATTACAAAACAAGAGTCATGCTAAATACGCTTGGCCTAAAGAAATACGCTAAAAATTTCAAGGATGGCTTGTTAACAGATAATACACTGCCTTTGCTAACTGATAGGCAAATTGTTAAATCTTTGCTAATTAATTTATTACTGCATCTGTTATACACTGTTGAGATGGCCTTAACTGCCATGATGTGTTTCAGTGCTCTTAGGGATGTGCGTATCCCGCCTGGACCACTCCTCATTCTTGATCACATTGAGAGGTCTGTTAATCTTCCATGAATAATACACTTGTCCCGTGAATCATTGTCTCACTTGTGATGTAATTTTGTCTTTAGGAACCCAGAGCTGAAAAAGAAGCGATGAAGTTGTGGCTGAACTGTTGTCAAACCAGTCAGTTTAGCGTTGAAGAAAAACTTTATGGGGATTTATTTCAGGGAAATAATATATTTTGTTTTCGGCTTGTCCTTATGACACAATTGCAGTTTGGATGCTCGTTTATTTTCTATAAACGATTCGACAAAGCTTTAAGTTATGCTTTAATTTCATCTGCTATTGAATGAGCTTTTAACATGATAAATTAGTAGTTTCTTCTGGCAGTATCATTTAGCCGTGACGAAATTATTCCATTGTGGAGTAATACTGAATTAATAATACCCATTGTCTGATTCTTAAATTGTGTAAATATGTTGGTGGAGCAACGTGTGTTCACAAGGTTTCAATGGCCAACGACTCTATTGCACGGCGCCTCAGTCTTCCCAAATATACCGGAGTCATATATGTACGCAGAATTATTGACTCTCTCTCTCTCTAATTTTTTTTTTGCTGTCACCGTTTTTCGTTGCCAATTACAAAAGACGCTGTTTTGACGTAATCAGCCAAACCAATCTCTCGGCAAACGTTACATTAACGGACACACATATAAACTATTATGTCTTATTGGGATTGATTATAATATATTTAATGCATCATTGCATTTTTTATATGGACCATCCAAGCTTATAAGTGTTGTAGGTAATATGATTACAAAAATATTTATAAAAAAAAGAGGAGAAAATTCTAATAATGAGTCAATAAATCCTAACCATCCAAGTTCACAATAATCGCCTGGAATAAAATTGTAAAGGTTAGATATTTTTTTTTTCTTAAAAAATAGGGCGGCAGAAAAGAGCAGTGAGCCACTAATCGTCGTACATAGAGTTTCAAATGCAGTCTTCCTTTGGGTGCCTGCGGCATATTCTGAAGAGATCCACTCCCTGCAGTATAGTTTGGACCGCGCTTCCTCTTTTTCTAATAAAAAGTAGATTTGCTATCCGCAAATTCACGAGGCCCGAGACCTCTCATTTGGACGCCTGTTTATTGTATTTTCTTCCGAAAATTCTAACTATCAAATAAGGATTAAGGGACTAAATGAAGCTGAGCTAATTTAGTATTTGAAAAGAAAAATGAATGATATGAAATGTTATGAGATGTAAATGATAATTGCGAGTAATTCCGATTGATCGAAAGAAAAAGCTAAGGAGGAAAACTAAAATATATAATAAATATTCGCCATTAATTACACAAAAAAAAAAGAAATAAAAATCTCGACCTCTTCGCAAAAGAGTCGAAATTGATCAGAATTTAGACCACGTAGACCTTGTTCTACTGCTCATTACAAGATTTCAATACGATCACAATTCAGAAGACAGACACGCACGCACGCAGCCAAGTGGATCCGATCCGATCCGACCCAACTAAAGAGAAATCTTCTGGAGGAATTGGTGATCCTGGGACTGGGATAGCTGATGCGCAAGGGAGAGAATGTGAGCGTGATAAGCACGCGCCTGGTTGACGGCCTCGGCCTCCAACTCACCGAGCTGTGAACAGAGTCTCTCCTCCGCCTCCTCCGCTAAACGCAATCTCTCCCAGGTTCTCTGAAGCTCCAGCCTCATTTGCTCCTCTCTTTCTTTGCTCTTCTTCAGTTCTCTTTCCAGCTCCTCATTTCTCTTCTTTAGATCTTGTTCCTTCTCGTTCACCATTCTCGCATCCATTGCTGGAGCCATTTCTCTCCTTCCTTTTGTGTTCTTCAATTGGATCACCCGTTCAGCAATCAACTTCTCTTTATAGCCTTCAACTTGCTATGTCCAGGTTCAATGTATCTAGCATTCACCTCCTTTTTTATTTTATTCTATTTTTCTTAATTTGATTTTAACTTTAACCGATACTAACCAACAACACCGCCACATTGACCTCCTTGTCATTGCTTGCGTATTTTGCTTTGTTATTTAGTCTTGAGCAATTGCTTGGCTTGCGTATGCGGTTTGATATAACTGATTAGTCCTTTTTTCGGTTGGTATTATTATTATTATTATTACTATTATTTATTTTTTATTTTATAAATAATAAATTATTAAGTATATATAATTTAAAATTTTTAATTTTATATAATTTTTTATATTAATTTTTTAACTATTAAATTAATATATTTTAAATAATTAAATTTAAATCTAATATATATATTAATTATATAAATTAAATTTAATTTTAATTATTAAAAATATATTAATTTAATAATTAAAAAATTATATAAAATTAAAAATTTTAATTTATTATATATATATATATTACGTCTTATCGTATTATATGTAAATTAGTCATTATTTTTATTATTTTATTATTAATTTTATGCTATTTTATACTGNTTTTTAACTATTAAATTAATATATTTTAAATAATTAAATTTAAATCTAATATATATATTAATTATATAAATTAAATTTAATTTTAATTATTAAAAATATATTAATTTAATAATTAAAAAATTATATAAAATTAAAAATTTTAATTTATTATATATATATATATTACGTCTTATCGTATTATATGTAAATTAGTCATTATTTTTATTATTTTATTATTAATTTTATGCTATTTTATACTGAGTATCATATTATCATGATACAATTTTGTATTTCTAACTTCATATATATATATGTATTATTTTTGATATATAAATTATTTAAACTTGTATTTTTCTTTTTGTTCGTTCTAAATAATTGCAAACTTCATCCTACTTAATCCCTTGCACAATCATGCTGCGTCACAATCATTAGATGTACGCACCTGGAGACCACATAAACATGCCGATTTATTTAGCGTTCATTTTTTCTTATTTATTTGTTTAGTTTCAATTTTGTATAGTAAAACTAAAATTCTGCAACACAACTGCAACTCGTGCTCAGAAAAGGTGAGCCCCGTAAAATGATAGATTGTCATAGTATCAATAAATTTCAAATAATTTAGTGTTAACATTATTTATCTTTTTTTTTAATCACGGTTTGAAATTATTTTTTAAGTTAGTTATGTTATATCATAACTCAAATTTTTATGTTTAAATTGAATAATTTTTTAATTTATTATTATTTATTTATTTAAAAAAAAAGTTCTTATCCTTTACACAATTAAAAAGAGACCACCAAATGAATTTATTGCCACCTTTCACACTCCCTTAAAATCTTAAAAATTATAATATTATATTAATTAACATTATACAATATTTAGACCAGTCCTATCATAAATTAAAATCTATAATGTTTATTCTCAATTTTTTTCATATTTATTTATTAAACAATTTATTTTTTGATGGCTATCTATATTCAACATTTCTTAAATATTTTATCACATAAAACCACCTTGTTACCCGCTGGCTGAATCCAACCCGATATGGCCGGTCAAAACCTCCACCTCGTCGCTAGCATTAGAATGGTTCATGGGCCAGCAGTTTTCTTTTCATTTAACGCCGAGATGAGAACCTCACCAGAGATACAAAAGCAAACCGGGCTGTTCTCTCAAGAGTGGGGCTACAAGGGTACGACAGATAAACCATGTCTCCCATTCATTAGTAGGCCCTGGCCAGGAAGGTTTGAAATTTGGTATCCAAGCAGGGAGGACATCGCTAATCATTGAACAAATCTAGACCTTCATACTATTTTAGAAACAGTGTATGCAAAATAATCGAATTTAATAAAAAAAAAGATTTATATAATCAGAATTAGTCATTGAGAAACTAAAATTATGCCACATGCGGGCTGGATTGCTGCCAAAAGAAATGGCATACTTATATTATTTTCATATAAAGAACATTTTCCTCTCAAGGGCAAGTAATTGACTTTCTAGTGTTTCTCTTTTTCTTGTTAATTGGTTCATTATTGATTGATGATGGAGAATTTGACATGTAATAAAGCGAGACATTTAAAATGATATGATTTATCAATGTAAAAATATCATTACAATATAATAATTCGATGAGATGGAGAGGAGAAAAGAATTTGCGTGTCTTGTTATCATTTGATGCTAAAACTTGAGAGAGAGCCCCCTCCAAAGCTCCAAATCCAATCCATCAGCGCCTAAATTACTCGTCTAATACGCTACTAAACTTTTGTTCCGAATTGAAAACAACTCTAATTTTAGCAAAGATAAAGATAGGTAGCAGAGCGCGATCCTTTGTGCGCTGTAATTGCAAAACAACACATCACTTCATCAATAATCATCTGGTAAACCGACGCTACTTTTATGCTCTCCATTTCATCACCTTACATATTTTGTTAGCCGTCCAGTTAGTTTTTAATCCCTTTTCGATGATTCAATGATAGTTACAGTATTTCTATCTAGACCATGTTGATGAATTGATTTCCATGTCGATCTTTTTATTTTCCTTTTTGTGCACAATTCGATCCTAATACCGACGCAATGGGTACTTGAATCTACGTTATTCCAAGGTTGTACCAATTCAGTCTGCTTTAATATTCAATATTATGGGAATTAAATGATTTAGGTGGTCGTTCACACTTTCCTTTCGTGATGGATTATGCAGGCTGATCATTATTTTCTTTCTTTTATGGCTTGCTTTATGGACGACATGGGCTTACATTATTAGGAACAAGCCCTTTTCTCACCTGTAATGTTTTGTCAGCGCGGGATTTTTTTTTTTCATGGAAATGCGTAGTAAGATGGTTGAAGAATGCAGTTAGAGGTACTTTTCATAGAATCAAGATATGGATCCCCAGAACAATTTTCAACAGTATCAGGAAAACTAAAGCAAAATGTTTCCCAGTTTTTGCTGAAGATCCTGGACGTTGTACCAGACTCAAGGATTCCTTCTACTCACCAACACGATCGTATTGATGAATATATTCAGTTTATCGAGTGAGAGTGAGAGTGATAAGTGGTTCAATTTGGTTCAAGGTGACCGTCCTGCAGCTATAGATGATTTGAATTTCTGGCACAGAAACCTTACCGATCCGATAATAATTGAAATAATTCTTGCCTTGAAGGTCCTAGCTCTTCTTTCATGGGCAATCTGTGTACCATTTCCGGGTGGGGACATCTACTGAAACTGTCATTGGGACGTGGGCTGTTCATTATGAGTCTCCACAGGTTGTGGCTCGTGAACCTGCTGAAAATTCTGCCTCACACAGAAAGACTTGCAAAAGGTCCATTAAGCTTTTACGGTCTCTTTGCGCTCTTTTAAGGCTTCTCACGGCATACCGGCTCTTTCGGCAGCTCCACTCATCAAGTCAAAATTGTAACTGTGATATTATGAACAAGGTTTCTTCGTTTAGCAATCCATTCTCCAGGGCAGATGGGGAAACAACGAGGGAATTCTTTTGTGTCCCTGTTGAGGTCCTTCGTGGCCGCCTCCGTGGATCTCTAACTTATCGTCCAACATTACCTAATTTCAACCTTGAGCCTTCAACAGCTTCGCCTCCAGAGATTATAATAGATTATGTTGGTCGCCCTTCCACTGACCCAGTAAGGTCTTTTCCCGCCTTAATAAAGGACGTTCACGATACATCCTTTCCGTTGAGAGGAATAAGACCACCTTCTGCCCCATTTCAACCCCGCATATAGCTAGACAAGTGGTTTTCAGAAAGCAGCTCCTTTTACTCAGAATCAACCTCTTCGCGGATCTCCACCTGTCTATCGCACATATCCTGTATCAGATATTTTTTCATCTTCGCTTACTGATAATCATGGTACGGGAGCTCAAAATCGTAGACCACCAGCTCATCCAAGAGCCAGCAGTTCTGATGAATACCAGCTTTCACCTCCGTTCTCGCCGTCTGCTTCCCCCTTTCCCATTACACACTTCGCCCGTTGTAATATGCAAACTCTGAGACCGCCCCTGTAACTGTCCCATTTCCAATTACAGGCAGAAGTTATATAATTATAATTATCTCCAAACTCTTCTGATTCGAAAAAAAATTCTCTTCCACCCTTCTCTCCCAGAAGTACAAAACATGATCCTTCATCACAGGAGTCTCCATCAGGAAATCACAATTAAGGAGAAAAGTGTCTCTAGGGGCTAGGGAGTCACAGTTTGGTGCAGTGAATCATCATTCTGCCCAGAAGTTAGTCTTTCTTTTCATGGTCTCGGCACATTATAACCTTACGTTTTTCTCCTAAAACACACAAGTGCTTTGTTCCCGGCTAATAAGACCAAATTCTTAGTCTTGCAGGTGACCAACTATATCAAAGAGGATTCTGGGAGGTTCCTAGGAATCTTCCAGTGGCTCACCAAGTTATGGATTTTCTAGAAGCTCTGCTAGATCGTCTTCTCAAGATGACTTGGATGATTGTGACTTCTCATGTCCTGTTGATGTAGATAACTCAGCTTCCCAGACAGGTAATTTAATATATCTCATCTTTCTGACTTCCAATGGAGATATTTGTGATTTACTGTGTCATTTTAATTTAGTATGATTTTTTGGCTTATCATCATTAACATTAATGCATGGTTTTCAAATTCTTAGAAATAGAATTGCACCTTCTTGATATGCTTGGTGATATCAAATACTTATGTTAAAGGATAAACATGAAGTTTCACTTTGTTTAGTCTGGTCACATTTGTCTGAGTTGAAAAAGAGTTACTGAAAAAAATTATTTGACATCCAAATTGGACTTGGAGCGAACCATTAATCATTAACTGTGGCAATTATGCCGCTGTCGATGTTTCTTATCTGGGGATTTGGAATGTACTGACCTGCAAATGCATAATTAGTTTGCTTCATGGCTCTATGATTTTCATACTAATATTGTCAGGTCTTTAAAATTTTCTGATTGAAAGCTAAGCACCGAGAACAATTCAGAAAAGAACTAAGACATTAGAAGTACAATTTGTTGAAAGCTTGCTTCATGAGCCTCAGAGCTTACCTGACCCTAGGTTCATTATTTGATCTACATCGTTGCTATATTGTGCTTAGAAACCAATCTAGGTTTTGTTAACCGATCAATATCCGGTTCCTAATGGTTTCGTTAGTCACTATTACTTGTGATTTTGTTTTGAGGTTTACACTGTGCATGTTCTGCTTTGTACTTTTACAACCAGTGACATAAAAAATCTTTGTTTTGCGAAAGGGATGTAAAAAATTAAGGTGATGCATGCCATCTAAAACATGCCTGTTGATCATGGGGATACAGGATGTAGATTCTGCAAAAGTGCTTTGTGGATGATATTTTACTTGTTAACTCTGAAGGCCATGCTTTCAAGCTGTGAATAAAAAATGAAAATAGATTTATAGGTGTTTAGATAAATCTAGCTCTGTAATTCTGGCTCACTTCGGTGGCTGACTGGATATGATTCCAAGTGCCTTAAAACAGAAATACATTGTTTTTCATCTAAGCAATCTTAACAGCATTTTGTCTGTAGTTCTTTCTTACTGATGTACAAGGGAATTTCACCAGTGCTCTTCCACTTTGAGATCATTTTCTAGTTTTTCACCGTTGTATTCTCTCTTCAGTACCTTTCTACATGCTGCAACTACTTTCCAGTGTCTGACATGTTCATTTCTAGCCATCAATTTACTTCTTATCTTGCTGCATATTGCAAAATGGACGCAGCTATATTTACTTTCTTATTTTTTGGGCGTGAAGGGGGGGGTTGTATGTTATCAAATTGCTTTCGAACCAGTAACTATTTTTTCTGCTACATGTCCTGTTTTTCCCTTGTTCATTTTTGGGATGTGAAACATCTTTTGGTGACTTTTCGTATGCTTACCAAAGAAAGGGAGGGGTGTGCATTATCAGATTGCTTTGGAACTTGTCACTATTTTTCTTTTGTTTTAACACTTGAAGTGATTCAAATCAACCTGTTGTAAAATTTCGCACGTATGGATTTAAGATGGCAGTTGCACAGTTCTCTTATTTCCCAGAGCTTAATTCAATTTAGGGTGGAATCAATAAATGTCAAATTATATGTTGGAGAGTGAGAGTTTAGACTATCTGCCAAGTAAAATTTCATGTCTATCAAGTCCTTTAACTGTTCAAAATTACGTAAAGTATGGCAGTCCCAAATTGACCCTAATACTATTGTATGTTTCTCCTCTCTTATTTCGTGTTATTTTTATTTGGATCTATAGTTAGCACATTGTAGGAAAAAAAAGCTTCAGAATTCACTTCCCAATCGCTGCCAATGGGTAGAAAATCACTAGATGCTGCTGTTGTTGTGCTAATGCACTTGCTGAGAACAGCATCTCCTCTGTGTCAACAAGCTAATTGTTAGTGCTCGCACTCTTTAAAGGTGGAACTCAAGGGAGGGGTTTGCTGCAGCTTCGGTCTTCTTTATGCCTCAAAGAACAGTTGATGCCCTGCAAAAGCTTACGAGTTATAGAGATATGAAAGACCTGTTACCAAGAGCGGTACTTGGGTGGTTAGTTGGGAGGAGGAATGATAGCCAGCGTTTGTTGGTTCATCTTTGTCTTGCAGAATCTGAGCTTATGGAGTAGCTCTATATAACAGGATGAGGATGAAATTGCGCTGATCAAGTACCTGAATTTCGGCCAATAGTACTGAACTCGGGAATATCACCACCGGTTAGTCGTTTTTGATTTCTTAACAATAGGCATGTTTTTGCGTTGAAGATTAAGAAATTGTGTATGTATTACGACTTAAATTGCTTATTAGTTTTAGAATGACGCTACAATGATCAACGTCGTCTGACATTGAAATAGCTACTTGCTTTTCTTGGTGGGAAATCCATTGACAAGGGATAAAATTTCTCTAATCTAGTGCTTGAATTTCAGCCACTAATACAGACACTGAGGTACCAGCACCACATAGTCGTTTTTGCAGTGGAACACTATGGGCATGTTTTTGCGCTGAATATTAACAAGTTGTGTATATTTCATGTCATTGATGTTATATTATTATTTATTTATTGGAATTTCAATGACATTACCATGATAAACATTGTCTGAATTTAAAATTGCTAATGCCTGTTTTTTCTTGGTGGGAAATCAATTGGATCATAAGAGCCTTATTTTTATTTTGGGTGAAATTAGTCGTAATCTGAAAAATGAAAACATATTCTCCACACCAAATTATTGAGTTCATAACTTAAATGTGAAAATTGAACTTTATCATTTTTTACATCATTTTTAATCCCAAAAATAAGCCCAATTAATGTGGGTTCTTGAAGAATAAGTTTCTGTCATTTCCATTTTGATTGCCGAACCCTGTAGCAGTGGCTTGAGAATTTGAAAAGAACAAATGGAAAATCATTAAAATTATATCGACAAAGTTGCATTTTCCAAGGGTAAATCTTGATAACTCATCCAACATATCTGTTCTACTCGCAGAAAAGGAAGTGTTTTTTGGTTTATATTTAATATTTGTATTAATCAGTAAATTAGTAAGTAAAACGCTGGGTGTATTAATCAGTAAATTAGTAAGTAAAATGCTGGGTGCAGTGTAGAGTTAAGATTAGTCTTTTATGTGAAACCGACCAATTCAAAGTGGAGTCGAAGCAGAATTAGTTCGACCACATTGAAACAGACAATGCATTAATTAATTATACACGTACCACAGTGTGTATGTACAGGTACAGCTGTAGGGTTAATCAAATAAAATTAAAAAACACGTTCATTGCAATACTCGATTGTAGTTGAATGATTGATCCGACAGCTTTTACTTTAATTAAATAACGTTCACGTGCACAGACAGACGCTCCTTGAAGAATGGAAAGGAGGAATTAGAATCACAGTCAGGAAGTGATCCAACGGTTCACAGCAGACGATCTGGATCTTTGTCAAAGCGCTGGAAAGTACAAAATAATAAAATAAAGTAAAAAAATTAAGTGACTACAATTCGATGGTTTGTGCTTGGGGGGGTGGTTTTGTGGATGCATTTGGGTGGTCAGCAGTGCATTAAATAAATGAAACTTTTGATGCAGTACGAAGGTGAGTATTTATTGTTGATTTGTTTTTGTATTGTAGTATTCGATGGCTTCTTTAATTATGACATTTTCTCTTTTTCTCTTCACTCTTTCGTAAATACGTACTGGCGACTGCCTAACGGAGCAAGTGGTAGTGGGGCGCTCGTCACCGCAACTTCTCTATCTCTCTCTCATGGACATGGAACGACAAAAGCAACTGTTGGAAGAGGAGGAGGAAGAAGAAGAGGAAGAAGGAGAGGTTAAGCTCGGACTGCGCCGAAACAACAAATCCACTGTGCAGCCGCCTGTTATTGGCGAAACTAATGGTGGAAATGGACATGCAGAAGAAGAAGAACCAGAACAAAATAAAGAGATTAACCATGATAATCTTTATCATAATCATGAAGTTGAACAAAATGGCGATGAAGCTGCTCCTACAAGTTTACACAGCAACAGCATTTACTTCGATAGTAACCAAGGTAATCCATACGTTCCGTTCCGTTCCGTTCCGTACCCATCATTTTCATTTTGATTGGACATTAAGATTTAATCATATCTGTGCTAGCTAGCATCACAAATGCCTAGCCTTGTCTATAAGCAAAATCTTTTGCACCCGCCATTTCCCGCCCTCTTTTTTTTCGGTTGTTTTCCGGTTAGCACAGGAATAGCGTTTACTTCGATAATAATTCAATTCCACCCCTACCATTCTGATTTGACGCTAGGATTTAATCTAACTTGTCTGTACAAAATCATTTGAACTGGTAAGTTCCCTGCTTTTTTATTTTTATTTTATTTTTATCTTCTCAATCGGTTTACATTTCTACCTCCCCTCATTACTGCCTTGTCTTGTCTGCGAGCAAAATCATTTGGACCGGCAATTCCCTCCCACAACCGCGCGCCCCCCCCCCCCCCCCCTTTTAACTTCTTTTTTCCGTTTATATTTGAAACTCTCTGTTGCATTCTAGTGTTTTATTTCATTGCGATTGCTTTGTCTTCTTTGTGAGTTGAGGAATATGGAAATGTCACCATTGCAATTGGACCTACAATGTTGGAAGTCCTTGGGTTGTTCATGTTCGGAATCTACGAGGTACCTGTACATGCTTATCAAAACTTTAAATCTTCAGTGACCGTGTAAAGTTTTGTCACTGCCAATATTTCTTCAAGGAATGATAGCAACTCCGCTCAACACAAACTGCAGAGTAAAAGGATCACTTTAGTAGTTTATTGCGCTTTCTTCATTGAGAATATGTTTCAGATCATGTCTACGTTAAAGTAGTATTGGTGACAGTTATTTAGTAGTGGTAAAATTGTGAAATTACTCTTGATTTATTTTAGATGACCGAACACTTACCCATTGATCGCTAAAGTCTGGGATGATTACAATATTCTTTGTGATATTGTAAGTTTAGCAGTTTTGTTATAATTCGTCATTCTTTCAATTGCATATTAAACTTTTGGCTCAACTTTTCTAATATTTTGTGTTACGGTTTGATTATAAAATGCTTCTCTACTGCATGTCTTGCAGGAAATGAATCTGCTGATGGAGCTTCTGAAATGCAATATACTGGTCTTGATTCTTCTGTTCTTGAGAAAAATTCGGAAGAGAAGGCACTGCATATCAAGGAAACGGAATTTGACATTCAAAGAGTTATAAGCGCTGAAATCAGCCATCATCATCAGAAGGATTCTGGAGTTGAAATCCTTACTTATTCGAGTCCATCACCAGTGAAAGAATTAGGTGAAGAAAAAAGTAAAAATTGGGAGCATCTTGACAATAAAAGTGGAGTTGATACAGATGTTAGCTTAGTTCAAGAGAATGATCAAGAATCTACTGAATTTGACGTTGAGAAGGTACTAGAGAAGCAGAGTACGCACGAATTGTACTGTCCTAATTGTAATTCTTGTATAACCAGAAGGGTGATCCTTCGTAGAAAAAAGCCAAAAGTTCCAAAAATTCGCCATAAACCAAAGTACGATAAATCTGAGACACGCCCTGTACCTGCAGCTGATGATGAGGAACTATCAAGACCAGATATATTCAGATGCTTATCATGCTTCAGCTTTTTCATCCCTACAGGTATCTTTTCATTCATGGTTTAGAGAAAACTAACAGCTAAATTAATCATTTCATTTTTCCTTCAAGCAGATCTTAACAGATGTCACAGGAATTGAGTTTATGAACCAAAGTTTATTTTCTTATCACTGTTATTTTCTGTTTTTTAAAGTACAATTTTATGCATTCTAAGTTACTTGGTATGTATGAAACGCTTCCAGTTTCCATTTAATTTTCAGTTTGTTATTTTACTTTGAAGCATCTAAAATTATGGTTCTTTCTCTTGGAAATATATTTATTTGCCCTGCCAAACTTTTTTATACCCATAATTGAAGATTCATATAAATTAGCAACTGTTAAAAAGTTAGGCGAACCAAATGCCTGAGTCTTCTTTGGCATGTACTAAACTTGAGCTGTTCAAGTTTATTTGTCATAAAGCTTAAATATTGATGTATAACTTTAAATCATGTACAATCTTCTTATATGGTCTTTTCTTGATTGGTATTGTTTTTGAAATAAGTATTATATTCCTTTGGTAGATCACCGTAATCTAGGATGAGGATATGGGGTCTCACTCAATCAAAACTAACTGTCTCTCATCATTTTAATTTAGAGCAGTTTCTTTATTTTTCCATCTAATGTTGGTTCATAGGATCGTGACGGTATATGGAAGCACTTCAGTGGCATCCTGAATCGATATGGAAATGGATCTTGGCCTATAAGTATAGAATCAAGGAATTTACCATTTATATGAACTTAATTAACCATCAAAAGGTTTGTCATGAGTTTAAGAACAAACAAACAACAACAAAATAATAATAATTGTTGCTATAATTGTTGTTATCCTTATACTAGTTGTGGGAATAAATGTTCAAGGATACTGTCAGTTAGAGCACAAGTAGATAATTTGTACCAATCCCAATTACGTTTCACAAAATAAATGCGGAACTTAAAGTTACTATACACTGATCATATGCAAATGACAATGTGTCTCATGTGTTGAATTTTCGGCAGTGGTCTAGTGGCCATTTAGATTTTGGAAATTCTATTTTGTCAAATGTCTTATTACAGGTATAACTTTAACCATTGTGTTTTGTTATGCAGGCAATGGTATTAAACTATTTCAGGTTTCCGGAGATACCAATGACACTGGAGAGTTGCATGATGTTCAAAATCAACCACTAACTAATACAAATTGGTTCTTCTCTATTTTTGCACCAGATAACAGGAAACCAGCTGTTGATCTAGGTACTATTTTCTGCTGCCATTCAAATGTCAATTCGTGGTATTCATCATCATTTGCATGAATAATAATTTGTGCAGCCGTGGTTCTGCTTACACTTTTAAAAATACATGAGATAGGGAATTACAAAAGCATGGGTATTTCACTGCAATGGAATTTTCAACTGGTCATTTTCTTGTGCATTTTTATTGATATGGAATGAAATTATCAGTGTTTTTGAATTTCTTAAGTAACCAAATGACTTTGGCCATAATGGTGTTCCTTATGAGATGTTTTGTTGAGAAAAATATATCGGCTTCAAAATCCCAACTTCGTTAGATTGGGATGTTGTTTGATTGAAATGGAGCTTTATGAAGAAAAAGAAAAGGCCTTTTATGGTTATAAGCAGCCTTATTAGACTAAACTGTTGCAATCCTTGGTGTCTAAAGCTATTTTCTCCTAAGATATGGTTGGATGTGGCAAACTAACATTCCCTTATTGATTGTAGCACTGTAATAGAATAATGACCTATTTTTTGAAACTGGAACGTGCTTATTTACTAATTGATTTGTGTTTACATGTGTCCATGCAAGTTTTTCATGTGAAAAAACACATATAGCCAGCGGATATTGGTTACATGCTTGTTTCTTAGCCTGAAATGCTTCTAGAAACATGCGTATATGAAAAATATGATAACATGAGACATGGCAAATCAGGTCTAGTTGAGATGATATACTATCTTATTCAAGAAATTGTCTGATTTTTCTCACTTCTATGAAATATTTGGCTTGATATATTGTTGCAGGAAACAGAGCCCCACAAGATTCCAAAGTAGATGGAAATAGAACCCCAGCAAAGGATGCCTATATTACTGCTCAACAGGGTGAATTGGAGTCTCTGAATTCAACAACATTGCTTGAGAAACCACTGCTGGGAATGGACCAGGAAACAAATGTTCCTGTGAGGAATGAGACACTTGTGGATCGTAATGGTGTTGGCTTATCTATTCAAGCTGCTTCATCACAAAATGAATCTTCTATCAGTGAAGGACTACTAAACAGTGCAACAATTAAACCTCAGGAAACTCTGAAGGGTGTAACTTTTTCAGCAGAAGAACAGATGCCTTTAAAAGGTACATTGAATGATGTTGGGGCAAAATTGGATAATGCAGTGGGAAAAAACGACAAAGGTATGTACAGAATTTTGAGAGGTCACTAGTAAATGCTTAAGAGGGATGAACATTAAGTCTCTCAAGGATAGGGAAAATAATTTTTTCAGATTCTCCTTTGAGAAAATCAAGAGTCTATCATGTTCTCTGCCCTGTGCCATAAAGATCTCATTTTGTTGATTTTCCTGTGAATTTTAATGAGTGGCATGCAATCTGATTTTGGAAATTTTAAGGTCATTTCATGTACAAGCCGCATACTGTTTTGATGATTTTATTGCTATCTTGAGTGCTATACATCTCTGTCTCCTGTAAATTTTGAACTGGCAGTTGTTGCATTCAAGGTTTAATTCAGAGTTTCTTTCATAGTTGTTGCATTTCTGAACATGGAGAGCCTCAACTGTTTAGGTGTGCATGTAATCTCCTAATTGGTTCTTCATGTCAGTTGGTTCTTCAAGCATAATAGCATATGCTTTGTTAACATGCATTGGGTGAAATTTTTGGCAGTCAGAAAGCTCATCCAATATTTGTGGGCAAACCTGGCACTAATGATTGATGATGATGGCTCGACTGAGTAGATTGGCTCTAACATAAATGCAATTTGCACGGAAGTGAGCCATACAAATCATACAAACTTGAAGCAAGAAAAGCTATATAATGACATTGAAATATCAAATACAAAAATAAATCCTTCAATGTTCAAAAAATACCATGCTAATGTGAATAAAGATGATACTACTAGGTAATGCATAGGAAATTCTCTTATGGTGGAAAACCGTGGTATTCCTAAGATTCTACTGAATTGTTGTGAAAATGGAAGTTTCCACGATTTGCATTTCCACGAATATTATCCCATGTAAATAATACATTGACTGGATGTTTGCTTTATATGCAAGTAATGCAGAGAAAAACTATATTTGGATTTGGCAGGTGATTCAGTTCTTGGTCTTGGAAGGGATTGCTTTGCAAAGGGGACTCATTTAAATTCAGTCAATGTAGGATCAGGAATTAATTCGTTAAATGTTTTCTATAACATCCTTCGTGGATATAAAAAAAATCCAGAGGGCTCTTCTGGAATTCTTCTAGTCTCTGACAATTCTAATACTTGCACAAAGTTTGTTCTATGTTTAGTCACATATATAAGCAGTTTTATGCCTATATCAGTGCATTTTTATTATTCTTACTGGCTGCACATTATGTTTCCTCAAAAATCCTAATTCATGTGTTGTATGATTATTTTACGTAGGGAATGATATGACAGTGATCATTCAAACACTGCCTTTTCAACCAGCGTCTTCTCAGAGGGCACCAAATGTTGATATTTCACCACAGATTGAGATAGATGTTGGTCAGAACCCAGGTGTTGACGCGAGTGAAGTGCATCAATTGGATACTTTAAAAAGCATTGTGTATGGTGGTTTGCTTGAATCTATTACAAGTTTAGGTGTTGTGTCTTCTGCAGCTGCTGCTGGTGCTGCCACATGTAAGTGTTCTTTTATGGGTAACTCCGATGTCTATACATCATTTATTACATAAATGAATTTTGTTTAAACGATTGTGAATTTTATCCCTGTTTTTCCAACGAAAGCAAGGAGAATCCTAAGCAACTTTTTTCACTAATGTAGTTCATTGTTGCTTTTCAAGAAATAAACCTGAGTGAAATTGTCAAAAAATGAGATAGTTTGTTTTAAATTTTCTTTTAGTGACAGTAGGTAGAATTTGAACTAGGATGACTTTGTTTGATTGCATTACAACAGATGATTATGTTTTCATGGAGTATAAGGAACAATTCTGATGGAAGCCATGATTCATAATATATATATATATATATATATATCCAAATAAACTTTAATAGTTTCTCAAGAATCTATTGAACATAAATGCATAAATTTACAAATACAGATGACACTTCTGAGGGTATGAGAGTGTAACCCATGCTGATGATATTATATTCTAGTTGTCTGTTCTTTGTTTAAATATATGTTAATAATTTCTTTTTAATATATGCAGTGGATATTTTAGCTTTGGGATTGGCAAATTTGATGGGTGGATTATTCATCATTTTTCATAATGTGAGTGATATCCCTGTCGGTGCTACTCAATCATGCACTTAATAACCGATACATGGAAAAAAATCTTTATATTATGCATGCTTTCATCTAATAGCTGAACAGAGTTTAAAGACTTCAATTATATTCCTTGTATGTTCCCTTGGTAATAACTTATAATGCCTCTATCTCTAATCTTGAATGGCCAAGAAGAAAAAAATTCTGTGCAATTTAGAAGCCACATACTTTAAAGTTAACAGTGCCAAAAATCATAAGACATTGTTCTCAGATTTTTGTTAAGTCATAAATTATAGATTCCTATTCTTCAACTGTTCTGCCTTCTAGATCCAGTGATGTACCATAAATGCAAACCTTTACTTTTGTATCTCTCTGCCTTTTGCTGAGGTCTTGCAGTTGGCTGCGATCAGTTGTTTTTTGTTTTTACTATTTTTATAGATCTCTGTAGCACAGCCATTACTTGACGTTTAATCCTGTTATACGTGAGCCTAATATGAGTTATGATTGTTTAGCAATGTGATTGTCAAGTTGAATTTGCAAACCACTACATGGTCTAGTTCTAGACTCAAGCTGGAAAATAACGAGACTGGTTAAGAGGTCCATTAGTGTTAATTCAATTTGGAAGTGCTTCCAGTACGCATTGACATACATGATTCAGATGTTCATTCTCATCCATCCCATTAGCAACTATAATGCTGCTGAAATAAACAAGAAAAATTTGGCCTCTTGTTCATTATCAAGCTGAAGCACCTGATCCATCATCCTTATTAAAGTACTAGGTGCATTTGATAGGGCTTGAAAAGTCCCACTCTCATCTTTAAGGCAGCTTCCATTTATACCTGGGTGGATCAAATAAGTGGGGGCTGTTGTGTTTTCTCATGGGAGCATCGCACGAACTTAAAGGCCCTTTTAGTAAAAATTATTCTGTATAAGTGGTTGTGTTGACAAGTGTATTTATAACGGGAATATTCCAAACTTTCCGCACACAGCTTATGAATGGTTAACAGATATTGGATATAGAAATACCTTTCTAACTCATCCTTATAATTGAGTCCATTTTTCGGATATAATGTTTACCATGATCTAATATGGGAAAATGGGAATTTGTTTATTTTTCAATTCATCTACTTCATAGTAATTTAATCTTTTGCTGCAATGTTACAGGTTAGAGAACTGAAAAATAATCGCTCTGGTCGGACTACCACTGATATGATTAAAGAAGAAGATCGTTACCAGCAACTACTTGGACGGAGAGAGAATTTTGCAGTTCATGCAACTTTAGTTGTCCTTTCGTTTCTTATTTTTGGCTCATTGCCCCCGGTTATTTATGGTTTCTCATTCCGTTATAGTGACAATAGAGGTCTGAAGATTGTTGCTGTTGCGGGTTCCTCTCTTGCATGCATCATTTTGCTTGCTATTGGCAAGGCTCACATTCAGAAGGCACCGAGATCTTACTTCAAAACTCTGTTGTACTACGTAACTATTGGACTGGCAACCTCGGGTCTTTCCTATGTAGTTGGTGCTCTAGTCAAGAAACTACTAGAGCAATTTAATTTGTTTGAGCCGACTTCAGCTGTCACCAAGGATTTCCTAGTGACAGATTCGATGAAGCCAGGATGGGCATCTTATTGAAATTCTGGGTTAGTAGAGTAGAAAGTATTACTTCTTCATTAAGCATTTCTGCTTGTCAAGAGATTTAATAGGAATAATGTTTGGGTTTATGTTTTGTTGTTACTTATGAACAGTCGGTGCATAAATGTTATATCCAATGCTTTTTATATATTTATTTTTATTTTAGGTCAAAATAGCGGATGTAGTATAATGTGGTTAAATCAGGCTGTGAAACCAATATATATGATCGTCCAAAAAAAAAAAAAAAAGACCATGCCTCAAAGGTACCATAAAAACAGCAGCATAAATTGAAATACCAAACTTTGAAAGGTTGACACAATAGCTGTATGATGCGACTGTTACGAAAAAAAAAAAAATGTTGAAAGACAAGCACTACAACAGTAACACCATACTGCAACTATAACAACTTAAACTTGTGCTCAATGCAGTTATACTATCGGGTTATGACTGTAAGGTCCTCTAAAAATTGAATAATCATAAAATGTTAATCAATATTTTTGAAAGTGACGTATCATGATATTGCTATGCTATCTAGTAAATTAACCAACAAAAATATACAGTTACATGTTTATGTGTAGAGTTTCAAAATTTAACGTGTTGGTTAAATTGAAAAAAAAAAAAACATCAATTGAGAGGGGAAATAAAATATCAATAGAAATATATTGAAAATTATAGATACGTAAGATTTTAAGATATAGGTTTCAAGATTGGGATTTAGAGCTTTCAGAGTTGGGGTTAAAGGTTTAGGGTTGGGGGTTTGGGGTTCGGGGTGAAGGGTATCAGTTTCAAGATTTGGAGCTTTAAGATTAGAGTTTTGGACTTCTGGTGTAGAGTTTTGAGTTAAGAGGTTTGGGGATTGAAATTTGGAGTTTGTAGTTTAAGTTTTAGGAGTTTGCAGTTCTAGGAGCCTGCAATTTTAGGGTTAAGGGTTTTAGGGCTTAAGATTTAGGGTTTTTGGGTTTAGAGTTTGGGGTTTTGCGTTTTCGAGTTTTCGGGTCTTGAATTTTCAGGCTTTGGATTTCGGGTTGTAGATTTTTAGGGTTTAGCGTTCACAGTTTAGGGAGTTTAGGGTTTAGGGTTTAGGGTTGAAGGGTTTAGGATTTAGGGTTTAGGGTTTTAGGGTTGAAGGGTTTAGGGTTTAGGGTTTAGGGTTTTTAGGGTTTTAGGGTTTAGGGTTTAGGGTTTAGGGTTTAGGGTTTAGGGTTTTAG